>JASPKZ010003878.1:1575000-2175000 GCA_030220185.1 Diploptera punctata
TTATGCACATTTTATTATCCATTCTTATTCCTGGATTTACTAAAACTTTCCATTTATTAAAAATATCGTCTATATATATATTAAACAAAGTGGGTGATAAACTACATCCTTGTCGTAATCCAGTATTTGTTTTGATTGCATCTGTTCTTTTGAATCCGGTATCTATAATTATATTTGTGTCTTCATATAATGTCTTTATTGTTTCTACAAGGCACAGCGGGTATCCTTTCATTCGTAATATTTCCCATAATTTTTGTCTGTTTACTCGATCGAAGGCCTTATCCAAATCTATAAATCCTATGTGAGTTTCTAAGTTATGTTCTCTTCTCTTTTCTATGAGTTGTTTCAGTGTAAAGACATTGTCTATACATGACCTTCCCTTTCTGAATCCACTTTGATTTTCACTTATTATTACTTCTGTTATGTTTCTCAATCTATTATTTATTATTTTCGTATATATTTGTAGCCAGTATTCATTAAGCTAATCCCTCTGTAATTCTCGCAATTTCTCCGGTCTCCTCTTTTGAATATATTCTTGACAATTGCTGTTTTCCAAGTGGTTGGAATCCCATAGGTCTGCCAACATATATTAATTAGATGAAGTATTCGTAGTTTACACAATATTCCACTATATTTGATTAATTCCATATTTATATTATCTAATCCTGTTGCTTTCCTATTCTTAGTGGTTTTCAAAGCCATTTCTAATTCATTTATGTCTATTACATCAATATTTTCCACTTTTATTTCTTCCTCATTGTTCTCTTTTCCTTCAATTTCCTCCTTTTTCCAAAGTTTTTCATAATGCTGGATCCATTCTTGTTATGGGATTATATTCAATCTGGCAGAATCTTTCTCAGTCTGATTTAGATGTTTCACTAATTTATAACCTATTTCTTGTCTTCCATACATATCATATTCTACTGAGCTTATAAATTTATCCCATGACTCCTGATGGGATTTTCTTATATATCCATATATATCCCACTTATATATCCATATAATTGCAAAAATAGTCTAACCATTTTAGTTTTACCCATCCAAGTGTTTTGTGCAGGCGGAAAATATGTTAACTAACAAACTGTCTTTCTCTTTCTATTCCTTCCTATGTTGCCACTTCTGTCCTTTGTATTATGTTGTTTGATTGGCAGGTAGAGAGCTGACAAATACTATGTATTTTAATGATCCGTCGTTCTGCGCGGTCAGTGGCAGAATGACTAACTTGACAACCCTGTTACTTTTGGGGTTACGTCTAGGAATGAGCTGTCCCTTGCTTGCCCTTCTCATTACATGTTGCCACTTGTGATTTATTGTGAGGTTCGTAACAGAGAGACGACAAATACTGTGATTTTAAATGATCCGACCGCTTCAGCGTTCCGCGCTTAAATGACTAATTTGACAACCATGTTAAGAACTTCCACATGTATTTAGAGATTCTCCCCTCACATTTGAAGATGAAACATTTCAATACGTGATCGGATGTACAATTTTCTCCTACATCCCTTCCACAGATTCAGTAGATTGGCGACACCAGCGCTAAAACTCTTCCCCTCCGCCCGTGAACAGTTAACTTGGATGTGTAATAGTTGGAATGACGAGGATCCCTGTAACGAATAATAGCGTGCATTTCCAGAGTTGAGCCTATATTTAATTTATTTCTGTTTCTATTCCTATTGTAATTACTGTTTCTAGGTATTTGAATTCAGTCAATTATACAAACTTTCACTCATTTGTCATTGACTGCCAATTTCCATTATAAAGACTAACTCACTGACACTATCAAACCCGTAAGTTCATGGCCGCGCGGACATAAGCTCTCCATACATCCCTATCCTGAGCTAATGTTTTCATGGGTTCCCTGAAGTAGTCCCCGCCCGGAGAACCGAATGGGGAACTATTTGATCTCCGGAAAATTTTACACCAGTTGAACTCATGTCCACATTTCTTGACAGTTGTACTTTTACGGTGAAAGATCGTCACTCTTTCGACCAAGGTACTTTTTTCGTCTGGTTTATCACCTTCGACCAGTCCGGCATGGGTAACCCTATCGGCAGCAATGCTACCGCTGGCATAGCTCTCGGGATCATTTAAGCACGCAAACCACTCCACCACGACAAGGTAAAGATACCATGGAGGGTCCATTATAAAAACTAATTTATTTTTTGTATGGCCATAGACCTATATTTAGTTTTATTGATACTTACTTTCAACCCCAGTCTCTAGAGTTATTTAATAGAATGCGTCTATAGGCTTTAAGTATCCTCTTTTCTACCGCCTGTTAATATTACATCATCAGCATATACCAACAGTTTATTTATACCATTAAGTTATTGCCTTGTTTGCCCTCCAATGATTTTATTGCAAGCTCTAGTTCAAAATGGAATAGCAGAGGAGATAGTGCATCCCTTTGCCTTAATCCATTGTGAATTTCAGGCTAAATACTGATTGCCTACGTGCATCATACTCTTCGCACTATTTTGGCTTATTCGAATAAGTATTTTAGCGAATTCCCAAGGAATGAAGCTCTTGAGGTTTTTGTCATGATTCTGTCTAGTGGCCACCGAAAATGACCATTAATATGTCTGTTAGGGCCGGCGCTCTAGCGGCCTATATCAATCAGTAAAGGAAGTAAAGGAAGGCTTAAAAAGTAAGATTTAGTTTATTATTGAACAAAATCGGATCGTTGGGTGTCATTTCAAGTCCAGATTTGAATTACGACGCCAATAAATTGAGATGTTAAAGAGCGTTGCTAAATCATCATCTTCATCCTGACAGGGTATAGTCCTCCAAGCACTTGTTACCATCTACCACAGTTTTCCTTCCACTTATTCATGATATTTGATATTAAATTTATCACTTCTCACTCAATGACAAATTAAATTTGAAGAGACAAATATATGCCTAAATCGGGATTTGAACCCAATATCTCTGGTGCTCATAAAAGAACCTTAAGCCTGAATAAGAAGGCCTCTAAGCAAAACTTACCGACCTTCTTCATCCTAGTAATACGTTAGTTGCCTACTAGATGTCTCATTGGATCGGTATGTTGACCGCATGCCATTCATGACATCTTTAGGAAATAAGCATAACTAAATTAACTGGTCTATTAACTGCTACAAAGGGAGAGGCTAAGACCCAACGAGCTATTATGCCATTGTAGGTAGAATATAAATATTTTATATTTAAAACCAACAATGGCCGGGCCATATCCATAGGATGAGTACTGATCGAATACCTAAATAGATTTTAATCTCTAAACTGGAAAGTAGAATTGGTAGACCTATACTGAGATGGTTGGATGATGTACAGATAGATTGATAGATCATCGGTTGATTAATGTATTTGACATCGTCCGATTCCTAATATCCAATTTTGTCTGGGTTGTAGATGTTTCTCCTTCATGAATACATATATGATGTACAGGAGGATCTGAAGCAGACTGGAATCAAGAATTGGAAATAAAAAACAAGTGATCGAAGTGGGTAGATGGCTGTTAAAAACGAGATCAAGGTCAGACTACAAGGACCGTAGTATCATCAAATAAGAAGAAGAAGAAGAATTTAAAACGAACATTACATAGCATTATAAATTTATTGGTTTTTCCACAATCATATAGGCCTATCAACACAGAAAAACATGTGTAATGTGTGATTCTGAAAAAAAAAAATGCACATTGATTTAAAACCAAATATTTGTTTCATTTTTTGTACAGAAGTGTTAAAATGTTCGTTTGAAGCGGCATACCTGACAGTTGGCACCATTGCGTCACGTGCACCCTTGATATTGAAGTCTGTCAAGGCCCCCTGTGTTAGAAAAAAGTTGAATAATTCATGGTTGCTGTGGTCTTGTTTCCGAATTGTTTGTTACCACGCTCCGGATGGGATTTCTGCTCCACTTGATCTTCTGGCGTCAAGGGAGACTCCAAGAACATGACTGACTTCAACTTAATCATGTGCATCGATACACTGACAAATAAAACAAGAATTTGTTCTTCCTTTCTGCATTTCTCTTTGTCTTCACAATACTTTTCAACTGTATTCTACTTGAACGACTGTTTAACAAAGAATGAATTTTTTACACCCAAAATTTATCAATAGTTCTAAAATGCAACGTAAACCACTTAAAGTTATGTTGTAAAATGTTAAATTATCATAAGTAATGCCACGAGTGATTTCCAATTTATCTAGAGAATTTGGAAATCAAGAGTGGCATTTGTTAGGACTATTTAACGAATAAAATTAAGCTGTTTACTCACAAATCATTATCCAACTATAGTTATTTTAAAATATTTATATATTTAATGCAAACGGCGATGTTTGAAAACAAATGAGAATTGCAACCAGATCATATTATTTATTGCTAAAGGATCGAATATTGTAAGAATGCAAACTCGGTATCGCTCGGTTTTTAAACGTTTTCCTCGATTCTGTAAAAACCACTTCCCAACTTCGCATCGTAATATACTATTATATGTACCCATATATCTTCAATGTAAGATACAGATCCTCCTATCCGCGAGTTACTTAACTAAGGTAATTTAGATAAGCTTATTTTCCTACAGTGTCAGCGAATGACAAGTGGTTAACTCATCGCATCAAGAGACATCTTGTAGGCAACTAAAGTATTACTTGATGAAAAAGACCAATTAATTATTCTCAGATACTTTAATTTCTTCTTCTCCCTCTTCTTCTTCTTCTTCTTCATCTTCTTCTTCCTCTACACATGAAAGCTGGCAGCTTGTTGCGTGTTCATTCACTACAGGTCCGGGGAATGGTGACGACCTTCCATCGTAGTTGTGGTCTTCCTAAAGGCCTTTTCTACTGAGGTGTCCAGTCACGTACTTTCTTCACTAATCTACTGTTCTCCATTCTATCTATGTGATCGTTCCAGTTTAGTCTTCTATCATTTATCCAGAGGTTTGTAGGTTCAATTTCACATTCTTCTCTAATAACAGAGCTGCGAATTTTCTCTCTCAGCGATTTTCCTACGATTTTCCTTAAAACTTTAATTTCGGTTGTTTCATTAATTTGTTTTGTTTTCTGAGTTTATGTTCGGCATTCACAACCATATGTTAAAACTGGTCTTATGACAAATTTGTATATTCTTACTTTTGTATCTATTCTTAAATTTTTATTTTTCCAAACAGTATTGTTTAAATATCCCGATATTTTGTTTACATTATTTGCATTATTTATGTTATTCTGTTGCTGCTATTAATTTCTACTCTTAAATATTTGAATTTCATGACCTGTTCTATACTTTTCCCTTCTATTTCTAATTTAACACGTCGTGGGTCCTTGGATATTTCCATTGATTTGGTTTTATTTGTTGAGATTTTCATGTTATATTTTGCTGCAACGATTCTAAATTTGTGCAATAGCATTTGTAAATTTATGTTTGATATTCTTCACGAAACTTAAAATTTCAGTCTCTTGGTTCACAGCTTAAAATCTCCATCCTAAAAAAAAAATAACCCCTGCTCACAGGACCACAGGCAAGGAACCACTGGGGCCGGTACTCAAGTTTGATTGAAACATTCTAGGCCTATAATATGTATTAAATATTACTTCTTTAACCGTTATATGAAATGTCATTTTTACATATGTTAGTATTCTGTTAAGACCTCAAAGTATTGTAGAACAAGATTGCTAATGGGTACAGTGTCATATGCAGCACATTTGACAACAACAACAACAAGAGATATATTAGTATGTATTATTAGATAATATTTTATTGTATTATATTTATTAAAGCAGATTAATTGTTTCAGATGAAAGTGAAAATGAAGCAACAAAATCATATGCAGCCAAAATTTGGTGAAAGGAAGTGCTTCCCAGGGTAAGTCATAATTGTATTTCATTTCTGCACATACTTAGCATGTTTATAAATGTTTTAAGTGTAATAGATCTATTTTGTGAACATTTTATTTAGAAATGAACGTTTTAAATTATATAGGCCTACGTATATAAAGACGATATTATTGAATAGCATATTTAAGGGAAGAAGTAATATGAAATTAATATTTTTCATTATTTAGTTTGGAGTTCTAGTATTTCCACACATTTATAAGTAGGTATGTTTACTAATATAATGAATAATGAATAATAAATATGAAAATATTGTATTGCCATGGGTCCTTTACAAGTATACAAATTTTCAGGTCGATCCAAAGATTTTAAGTGGGTGAAAATCGCGTTGAAAGATTCTGTTACATGATGGATAGGTTTTTAAGGTCTAACTCGTATGATTTATGCCGAAAAAATTGAATGTGTGATTTATTGTACCAATTGAACCTTAGACTACAAATCCCATTTGGTACTGTTCTCCTCAAATAAAAACTTAGTAGCACAACAATGAGTTTTGTTTAGGTCTGTTTTGCCCATGTGCTGGGGCTACTTTGACATCACATTTGTTTTTAATATAATTCAAAGTAGACCCACTGTAGGTACTAATTTGACACCAATTTATCTTTTTACAAGTATTTTTATTGTAAACAACCTTACTACAATTTTTATAACTGTAATTTGACAAAATAAACTTAAACTTCTTTATCAATTCTTACACGCAACAGAACACAAAAATTATATAATTATTGTAATTAGACAATCAGGAATTAATTAGAAAACATGAATTTTTGAAACAACAGTAGAAAATAAAAAAAAAAAACAGATTTTCACATCTCATCTTCACATAGTTCACATTCATATTGAGAATTGTTCGATCCTCTGTTACACATACCACAGACCCAGAGCTTGCATCTTACACAACAAATCCAGTCCTTACCCCTGTAAAACCGAAAATCACAATTTTATCCTTGCTGGGAATTCATTGTTGTTGAAAGTGACACAGATGTGTCTCCAACAATTAACATCCTCTTTTAAAACAACTTAATTATTCGTGCGACTTCAAGGAAATGTCTACGCCATAGAATTGTTGTCAAAATAGCCTAAAACACGCAAGAAATTTAAAATGTCAAAGAAGCCCCAATTCTGTCAAAGTTGCCCCTCGAGTCAAAGTAACCCCGTTTTACGGTACATCTCAGTCATTTTTTTTAACACAAATTCTAAATTGTTTCTCAATTCTGTTGGTAAATCGGTAGCCTAGAATCTGGACTTTTCTGAATTTTAATAACTCATATGAAAACCATATAACTAATAAACTTTTAAAATTAGTTACGTAATAATGATTTTAAGAAATATGTGAATGTCTTATAAAATAATTATAGGCTACATTTAAAATATGGAAGTAAAAACGGACCTAGAGAAAATGCATTGCAAGTTTCATGCAGATATCTTTATTTTTGAAGGAGTTCTATCAAGTTTTTATGATGCCATTTGATTGAAAATCAAACTTGTGCAAAACTGCAATCAAATAACGTGCATGTAAGATTCAAATTCTTACTTCTTTATCAATGTAATTTAAAACTTTTAAAGGTCATAGGTATATAACTTACCGAAACGATTTCCCAACGTGCCAAGGTATCGACCAACTTTCAAGAAAGAAGAAGAATAAGAAAGAAAGAAAGAATAATAAATGCGTCATAAGTTCAGGCCATACTCTTTGCTTAATTAAAATTATTTTAATATGTTAATCATATTGTTCCTGTATGATCTAAAGCTTTGGTTTGGTCAGTCCATCTTAATTTTGGCCTTCCTCTATTTTCAAGTTATTTAGGTTGATACTGCAATGGTAATGTAGGAAAGAGAGATGGATTCATTCTTTGGACATGATGTAATAAATATCTTTGATAATTGTGAATTTCTTCAACTCCATTTTAAACTGTTAATGTATCGCCTATAGCCCTATTCTGTGCTTCTTTGCTTGTCCATTTTTGACAAACCTAAGAGTAGATATCTCATCTGTGCCGCTTGGAAATTTTGATTTGATTTTAGAATTGAGTATCCCAATTTTCGCTTAATAAAATATGCCTTGTAGGTAAAAAATATGTATTTCTGACAATCTTAATCATCACTTTGATTGCGTTAATATAGTCTTATATGAAATGAACCCCAATCACCAAAACTTTTGGTACTATAAAAAATGAGATGTTAACTATATAATTTTTTTTACCATGGTAAGTCAGTCGTCCTCAACTATGTTATTAGATAGATAGATAGATAATGGAATTTATTGCCTTTTTTTCAGAATAAAGAAAATACATATGCATTTACATTGCGCACGGGCGTGCTTGGCCGTACGTGCATTATTTTTCCATGAATAAAAAAATTAAACTAATAATATAAACAAATACCTACAAATACTCCTGTATCAAGAAACAATAACAGGCTACATATAAGTTAAAATCTATGTCTACAGTAATCACAATAATACATACCTACATTCATTCCACATTCCGTACATTAATATTACAACAAAAATGCTAGAGAAACAAATTATAAAAAACACACACATACACCCACACACCCACACAACATATACACACCCGCCACGCTCATACCCCCCTCCCCCCGTCCCTGCAGACATTAAATGCACTATCAGACTATTCAACTTATCCGACCTACTTATTATATAACATGATTAAAGATCGAAAACAAAGACCATATTGAGATTCTTCTTATTGTTAATACATATATCCTTAATCTACAATTTTGTTATATCTCATTTTTCTTACTGTACCCAAAAATTTTCATGTTTTTGATTCACTCTCGATCCGTCCTAAAATATCCCAACACGCCACTCTCCCTCGATCCGACCTGAGAAATCTCTCCGGCAGCATCTGTAATCTAAGTTGTTCTGTCTCTCTACAGAATGCTATAATATGCTGCCAGTTTTCATGGTCATCGCATAGTGGGCATAGTTTAATGCCTTCATCATTTGTTAAATTATGGGCCATCCATCCCCCCAAATGAAACCATGCAATAGCTCTTCTATCATCCCCATCCAAATAGTCAATATATTTCTCCCTTCCCCACGAAAGTTTCAGTTCCGTCTGCAGGGTGAGCGATATTTTCTGGTTAAACTATGTTATTAAACTTCAAGTTATTCTAATATGGAGGCCTTTCGAAAACAATATTTCATCTTCTGCGTTTTAACTGGAACTGGTGGCTGATGGTAATGTATAGGTTGTATAATGAATTTATGCCTGCGGTTATGTTCTCGTTGAGTAGGTCTTCATTCCTTGCTTCTTTCAGAAACTCTATGTCTTCAAGGATGCTGATCCTGTTATTGTTATACTCTTTGTGTAGTATTGACATAGAGTTATCGATTTTTCAAATCGATGACCTGTTTCGAGTATATGTTTGGCAAAACTTGAATTTGAGGACAGAATCATAAAGTCGCCAAGAAAATTATATATATATATATATATATATATATATATATATATGCTGTAATTACATTTTGACATGGAGCAATGAAAGCCTAATGTGACATGAAAAGAAAAATTAATGGTTGAATGGAAATTTGAAGCAGCACCTCTGAAATGATACTTTGGTTGCACTGCCACTTACGTTATCCAAGCAATCCAAGCACAAACATTTATTTTTCTTTATATATATATATATATATATATATATATATATATATATTATATTATATTACCTATTACGAGAGGTAGCGGGAACTAGGTCTCGCTGCCCTCTAGTGGCTACTATAACAAGTAAGCAAATTAAAGAGAATTTTTACATTATCGCAGAAACGCTTCTTTATTTCGATGTTAAAAATTAGATAAAATTAATGTAATTAATAGGCGATGATGTGTGAAGTATTTTATAGAGAGGGATAGGGAATGGACAGAAATACGATCTCTTAGACGAAGCCATAATAATTGTTCCAGGGACGATGTATGAAATAAAAAGAATAATAAGAATGTATATAGTATTAAAGTTTGCATCTAGTGGATCTGAAGAAATAAAGGAGATCGGACTGAGAAAAGAATTGGCTATGTTTACTCATCCCCTTTCTGATAAAGTCGGATAGAACGTATGGCTGACAACTTGACCTCCCCATGAGAATGTGTGAAGTCATGCCTCTGTATGTGTTTTATCACGTCACGAACTGCCATCTATTGTTGAGAGGACGAACAGATCTTAAGCAGATTCGAGCTCATAAAGACGCTGACAAAGACTCGAACGTTTGCTATTCACATAGAGAAATCATTGCTAGTTCAGGGGTGAACAGAATACTATTGTGTTTGTAGCATGATACTAAATTTCTATTTTTCTGATACATTTAAATATGTGCTTCTTATTTGAGTTTATTTTCTATTATATACGAAAAATTAACCAACTACACTCGAGCCGATATAATATCCGGCGTGGCCACACCTACTCAATTTTTGGCGGGACCGCTGCACGTGGTTTACAAAACAAAGCGGTGTTGTCAAGTCTTGTGTGGTGGACGAAATCACTTCCACTACGGAACATCATGCAGTATTCATATGGCACTGTTGCACTATTTAATTTTCCGTTTCTACTAATACCTCCTACAATTTTAATACTATCTAACGATTCTTAAAATATATTTGTTTATAATTAAGTGTTTATTTATGTATGCAAAATCTCTAAATTATTTCTTCTGAGCCTGGTTTGACCGATCTTCACAATACGAAATAGCACTATTACTTTTTATTTTATTAGATTAAGAAGGCTTAAGTTAGTGTACATTGAATTAATCATCAATTGAGTTGGTGTTTACTTGATGAAAATCCATATTTATTAATTAAATAAAAATAAAACGTAGTTTTATTTGATTTTCATATTTATTATATAATTCAAATGTATGCAGATGATCAAGTAATATTGGCTACTTCTGAAGATCACCTACAAAGAGCAGTACATAGATTGTCAAATATAACCCAAGATTATAATTTACAAATTTCGGTGAGTAAGACAAAAACTATGGCGTTTCAAGGGAAAATACCGATACGAACTAAAATTGTTATTAACAACAATATAATAGAACAAGTTAATAACTTTACTTATCTTGGCTGCAATCTTTCCTACGACACATGTAAAGACATAGACATAAAATTGGTCAAATTTCAAAAACTTATAGGAACAATAAAAAGCATTGTTTTCCGAAAAGTACGTCCAGATACAATTCTAAAATTTTATAAAACAATGGCTCTTCCAACTCTACTTTATGGTTCTGAAAACCTGGACTCTTACTACAGGTAAATTAAATAGGATAGTAGCTGCAGAAATGAAGTTATTAAGACCCTTAGCGGGTTATACGCTTTATGATCACATACGTAATGAAGATATCCGCAAAGCTCTCAACACACCAGCAATAACTGAAATCATTCAAAAATATCAAAATAATTGGCATGAACACCTTCTGAGAATGCCAAACAATAGACTACCTCTGCGGCTATTGAACTACAGACCCACAGGGCGAAGAGATCCAGGAAGACCTAAGAAGAGATGGAGGGATCAATTTCTTTCCTGAAGCGGAACAGGCCAATGGCCTAATCCATGACTGCCATTGATGATGATGATGATGATTATATAATTCAGTGACAGCTGTTTCGGTACACTGTACCTTCTTCAGACATGTTAACAAATTATGAATTGTGTTCCAACTGATCTAAGCAACAATACAACAATATTTATTTATTTTTTTTAAATTTAACAAAGGGGATTCATTCAAATCAAGTTGAGAATTTAATAGTTTTTTACTACTTTTAAATTTATATAATAAATTTATAAATAAATAAATGTATAAGTAGTAAAAAACTGTTAAATTCGCAACTTGATTTGAATGAATCCCCTTTGTTAAATTAAAAAAAAATTAAATAAATATTGTTGTATTGTTGCTTAGATCAGTTGGAACACAATTCATAATTTGTTAACATGTCTGAGGAAGGTACAGTTACCGAAAAAAAACTGAATTATATGATAAATATGAAAATCAAATAAAACTACATTTTATTTTTATTTAATTAATACATTGAAATAGTTTATAGTTTGTTGAAATAATATGTAAATGATTAACTTTAAGGTTACAAATTATGTGTTAGTGTACATTTGTGTTTCAAAGCACGTTTGGGAATTAATCCCGAAGGTTAGTGATGCCATAGGTGGCAGGACTATCTGTACAGTAATCTCTCAGATCAAAACTGATTTCGATGAAATTCTCAGATATTACACAATAAAATTATCTCTACCAATTGATGTGAATGAATACTTGTGACACCTACTGTATATTCGACAGGATTTACTTTTTGTTTTGTTTCCGACTGTTCTCTTCGCGATGACGAACCCTTAGTTCAAGGATAGACTTGGCACCAACGTAACATCATTTATAAATGTGACGTAATCACGACAACAACCACTGATAGTGTAGCAGCTAGTCAGCTGAACAGAAGCTGTCGTGTGATTCGCTACCGGAATTAACACCTGTAGTTCCACGGCTTATGGAACCCAATGATCATTGCTGTAATCACTAAGACCCTCCCATATTCTATTATACTCGTATAGTGATGCCGCATTTTGACTATTGTGACGTTCTACTAACTGACATAAGTGACGGATTGTCGGACAAACTGCAGCCTGTCCATAATATGTGTATCAGATTCATATTTAATGTTCGAAAATACGATCACATTTCTCCATTATTCCACGAATAATCATGGCTACATCTAAAAGAGAGAAGAAAATCGCATTGTCTAATTCTTTTATTTAACATCCTACATACCTCGATTCTCAATTATTTATCATCCCGTTTCCAGTATCTATCCTCAAACCATAACTTAAACACAAGATCACAACATAGTCTCTTGCTTAATATACCGCAACATAGGACATCACATCACTCCATGTCATATACTATCTTCACTTCTCGCAACTGGAATTCCCAACCACAAGAAATAAGGGGCTGCCGGACATTGGCAACTTTTAAAATAAATCTAAATTTATATTTGCTCTAACCTCGACTTCATCTTTACCCAGTGTAAGGTATATATATATATATATATATATATATATTAATTGGTGTTTCTCGTATAATTTATCATATTTATACTACTACTACTACTACTACTACTACTACTATACTGTTATTATTATTATTATTATTTTATTCTCATTATATTATTATTATTATCGTAAGTATTATTGTTATTATCGTATAAAATGTTGTTTGTACATGAAATTTACATTGCTACATTTAATGTATCTTTAACTGTTTATAATTATTATATTGTATATCTATATTTGTCAAATATTTATTTGTATTTGTGCTGGTTGAGTGGAAGAGAGGGCCTTATGGCCTTAACTCTGCCAGAATAAATAAAATATTATTATTATTATTATTATTATTATTATTATTATTATTATTATTATTATTATTATTTCCGTAGAAGATTAGAATAGATTATTAGAAATGGATACGGGTTCATCATCTGCATTCATGGATTAGCTCTGTTGACCCGTTCCGACTTCAGCCCATCTCTTTCTAGGTCTGCTCACATCTCGGGTGCCTTTAGGTTTGTATTTTGTTATTTGTTTTGGATATCTATCTTCATTCATTCTGTCTATGTGTTGCTTCCATTTGTGTCTATATGTATATATTTTATCAGTTATTGCAAATATTTCAAGTTCCAGTCTGATTTCTGTGTTCTTGATTCTGTCTTCCTTAGTGACACCCTTTAACAGATCTCAAAAATTTCATTTCTGCCGCCGTTATCCTACTTAGATCTTGTTTTTTATGTATCCAGGCTTCTGAACCACAGAGCAGTACCGGTACTGCCAACGTTTTATAAAAACTTCAATTGGGTCTCTCTTGTTGTTGTTTTGTTATTTAGTGACCGTTTCATCGTACCACATATTCTCTGGAATGTACCTACCTTTTTTCTTGCTAGTAGTACCTTAATTGCCTACTAGATGTCTCATTGGGTTGGTGTGTTGGAGAGGCTAAGGCCTAATACTGGGTTGTTACCCCATTATCTATTATATAGAAATTGTTTGTTTGTTTGTTTGTTTCTTCGTACTTTATGCGCGGTTATACCGTTGATCCGATTGTGATGGGGCTTTTTGCAAAATTTTCAGGAGATTCCCGGGATGAACATAGGCTATAAGAGAGTTGTGATACTCAACTCCTACACACTTAAAAATCGCCCTTTGTAATGGAAAACGTGAAAAAGTAGCTCTTTGGACGTTTAAATGACTTACGCTGCCTAAACCATAACAAATACACAAAATTAATGTACACATAATTGAATATCTCAAAAAACTCTAAAAAAAAGTCCCCGACAGCATATGTTTTATCTTTTACGGATAACTCACAATAACCATTTTTGTCTTTTAATTGATGCCAAGAAGATCGAGACAAGTACGTAGATTCCTGTGTAAGCATAGCAGCACATGGCGGGTATTCTTTCACGGATAACTCACAATAACGAATTTTGTCTTTCAGCTCATTTATGCCTCGAAGATCGAGATAAGTAAATTCCGGAAAACACCGGATAATCAGCACGGGAAATCTGAAAATAATTATAATATACATTTATAATTATTTTTAATTTTACTTATTCAACTAATCACAAGAAGTACATTACATTGTGACTTTCAGCTCATTTATGCCAACAAGATCGGGATGAGTAGATTCTCGGACAACGCCGCGTAAACAGCACGAGGTATCTAAAAATAATTACGGTATGAATTTTTCGCTTTACTTATTTAACTAAACATAAATCACATTAATTTTCGTATTTCAGCTCATTTATGTCAAGAAGATGGGGATAAATAGATTCCCGAACTACGGCGGGTAATCAGCACGGGGTATCTAAAAATATACATTTATAATTATTTTCATTTTACTTATTCAACTAAACATAAAAGCACAATAATTTTCATTTATTTAGGCGTAGCAGCGCACGCAGAGTATTAGGATATATATGGATGTAAACAATCAGGATATATAGGCCTGAATTAAAATTATTACATATAAAATGATTTTTATTAATTTCAATAACTTCCAGATTACGAATTATTTTTCATAATAATAGTATATTTGTTGTGTGCCTTTTGTGAGAGCGTTGAAAAGAACCAGCATATATAAGCATGATCTAACTCCACCATTTTGACGTACAATTCTTTGAACGTTATACTACTGTTAGTGACGTGGCTTCTGTTCACTGGCGTGGAAATAATTTTATAATTGAATACATGAAAAGTTATTCTAACAAATGTTCATGTTCAGTGTTCGCTTGTTGAATATTCCACATTTCCTTTATACAGAGTGCCCCAATAGTAACTACCCATTTCCATGTAAACACTACTATACTTTTCTTTGGATATGTTAGCTTAGTATTGTCTGACCAACGGATCTGCGACCCCCTAAGGTATGCGAACTGAACACTAATTCCTTTTCTGCCTCGGTAAACCATTTTCCTCCCTGCATTCCTATCTCTCTCTGTTCTTTCGCCCTTCCCACTACTCACAATTTTGAGCCTTTTTTGGGGATACGTGCAGTCCAGTGTTTGTCAACTCAACATGAACAATGTAGAACGGAGTGTTGAAATAAATGTTAAGCAAAATAATAATAATAATAATAATAATAATAATAATAATAATAATAATAAAAATAATTAAATAATAATAATAATAAAATAATAATCAATCAGCGTTCATTAGACCTACTTAAATGTGAATAACTAATAAACGACCTTACTTACTTACTCACGTTATTGTTTTTTTGTTGTTTATTTTTCTTTACACTAGTACCAATTATTACTTTATTGTAACGGACTGTCAACAGCACGTACGGCTTACTGCCTGTGCGACCCATATTTGTAAATAATAATGTAAATATCTTACTTTTGTCTAATAAAGTCCTACTACTACTACTTACTCACTGTCACTATCGAACCTGTATGTTCATGGCCGCGCGGACATAAGTTCTCCATACATCCCTATTCTGAACTAATGATTTCCAATCATTCCCTGTATAATCTACTTCCTTCACAGTTAATATTATTCTCGCATCTCATTCTTGATCTTCCAACTGGGTGTTTTCCCTCTGCTTTTTCAACAAGAAGCTTCCATGCACGTCTTTCATTCTCCATACGTGCCACATGTCCTACCCATCGCAGTCTACGAGACTTAACTGTTCTTATTATATCTGGCTCCCTGTAAAGACCATGTAGTCTTCTCCATTCACCTGTCTGTTCATCTCTCTTTGGTCCAAACATTTTCCTAAGTATCTTATTCTCAAATAACCTTACATTATTCAATATTCGAGATTCATGATACTGTTTGGGGGAATTTTAGCAACGTCCCTACTCGGAAAACTATCATTTCTGCTGTTGGCGAGGTGGGAGGGAAGTGCGTGGAATGGTGTGAGTATGGGCGTTAACTTTTCTAAGAACGACTGCAGCGCTTAAGGGGCACAAATCCGTTGGTCCGACTGTACAAAATATTTCGCACGGGGGAACGGGATGCCGTTGTTTGTGCACGGGTACACGGATTGTCATATGAAGACGCCAGAGCTGAATTTACTCACAAAATTCTGTAATCCAGCCAAGGGCACACATTTGTCTGCTTGTAAACAATTTTAAGCTTACCGGCAGTGTTTGTGATGAGGCACGTCATGGACGACCACGCGTATCAGCAGAAATAGTGCAGCAGGTTCAAATTGCTAGTGATAGTCCAAACGCATCAACTTGACGCCTCAATAGCGAGTTCATGTCCCTCGCAACACAGTGTGCAAAATTCTACGTTTCTCTACGAAAACGTCCTTATGACGTCTGCTTGATTTATGGAATCGTATCACAGAAGCAGCCGACTTTTTTTACGGCTTAAATGTTAAGGTCTACATTTATTTTCATAGCTCAAAGATGGAGCATGTGTTTTCACCTAGATGGCGGTCATGTAGAAAGGCAGTAGAATATGTATAAAACTTCATAACAACATTGATTTTTCAATTATTCCCTTCCTTCATTAAAATGGATAGTGACTTTAGAGACACCATGTATATCCTAAGCATGTTTTAGCGAATTACGAAGAATGAAGCTTTGTAAGATGTTTGCGTGTTCTCATTTTAGGACTTAAGCCCCCTCATTGATCTTAATCTGTGGATAACCGTAAACCAGGGTCGCCGCTAAAGAGAGAACGGGATGGCACAACACGAGACACATACATACAGGCAATATGGAGATTTAAAATACGCCAACCTATCGAAAATCGAATCTTTCCCGTCGGAGTGAAAGAAATGAACTCTTTTCAACGTAACTTTACAATGCTCTATCTATCGAGCCGATGTGATGGTCTGATATAAGCTTACGTTACTCGAACGAAAATAAATATACTGAAAGAAATTGAAATTTTAAAAGAAATCAATAACTTGACTCTAAACGAGAAAGCACCCAGTACACAAATTTATCATAAGTAATGCCACGAGTGATTTCCAAATTATCGATAAATTCACGACTCAGGAAGTGAGGAGTGAATTTATCTAGAGAATTTGGAAATCAAGGATGGCATTTGTTAGGACTATTTAACGAATAAAATTAAGCTGTTTCCTCACAAATCATTGTTTAACTATAGTTATTTTAAAATATTATATATTTAATGTAAACGGCGATGTTTGAAAACAAATCAGAAATGTGAGGTTATGTTCATTCACTGCTGCTTGATCATATTATTTATTGCCAAATAAGATCGCAATATTGTAAGAGTGCACCCAAGTGGAGAAATAGTGAAACACATTAAACTGTATATCATAATCAACATTACTGGTTATTCATTTATTTTTTTAGTTAACAACTCAGTAAAATCAAGGGATCTTTTCATTATTTGCTATATTCAATGTATTTGTCGGGGAAAAATAATGCTTTGACCTGTTCAGAACATTAAAAAGGAGGAGCTTTCTTTATCACAATAGCAGGAGCTGATAAAGAGAAATCGACAAAGAGCGAGGTGAAGCACGACTGTCATTGGTTGTAAAACAACATTCATTGAAACGTGATTGGTCATTGACTAGCATTTGTGGCATGAGTTAAATAGTCTCTATAAAGTTATCAGAAGTAAGCCAATGCCAAGGTAAGTCCAAAATCAAAATATAAGATAAAAATCACAATAAACAGCAAGCTTCTGGAACAAGTAACAAATTTTAATTATTTGGATTGTAATTTTAGTATAAACACAAAACCTGATAGAGACATAAATATGAAATTGACGAAATTTCAAATGATATGTGGAATTATACATAAGCATTAAAGAACGGAACAATAAGAGGTATTAGATTGACTATTTAACTCATGCCCCAAATGACCAATCACGTTTCAATGATTTCTGTTTTACAACCAATCAGAGTCATGTTTCACGAAATATTTATCAGTGTTATATTTACCATATTAAATAAAGCTCCTCCTTTTTAATATTCTGAACAGGTCTGACCATTATTTTGCAGTGACTGAGCCTGCAAGTAATACGCCTACCAGATTGTATATATACTGCATGAATGTCAACACATGCCGCATGCGGGAGTTATTATAAAAATATTTGTAGCAATTGATTATACCACCAAAAAAATAAACCACTGTTTGCACTTTCTTAAATACATTTTTTCCCAGGTAACAATCCAGAAAAATATAATTGTCATATTTACATCATACGACATCAGAAATGAATTAATGTACACTTTGATGTTTCATTTTTCCTCCACTAGAGAGCATTCTTACAATATTGCGTTCCTTTGGCAATAAATAGTATGATCTGGTTCCAGTGATAAACAAAAGAAGCAGATGAAGTGTACCTATCGTTTCTCATTTGTTTTCAAACATCGCCGTTTACATTAAATATTTAAATATTTTAAAATAACTATAGTTAAATAAAGATTTGTGAGTAAACAGCTTAATTTTATTCGTTAAATAGTCCTAACAAATTGCCATTACTTACGAATATTTATCAAGCACTGGCAGTTCCTGCTTTGCTTTATGGAATCGGAACATGGGTAATGGCACAAAAATTACAAAGTAGAATACAAAGCGTAGAAATGAACTTCCTTACAAGAACAAAAGGTTGCACAAGACTGGATCGGATAAAGAATGAAGATAAAAGAACAGAGTTAAGAACCGGTGTATATCCACTGAATGAAAAAAAATTAAAGGCTATAGAAATAAATGGTATAGACATGTAGAAATAATGAATGTAACAAGATTACCAAATGCAGCATTTAACTACAATCCAAGAAGATCAAGGGATGTAGGAAGGCCAGTAAAAGGACAGAACAACTGTGAGGTGGAACAGGCAATTTTCTTAGTCGATAAAATGAAGAAGAAGAAGAAGCCAATATTTTTATTCGAAAGTCAATGACAATATGAGAATCGACTTACTACAGCCTGCTGATGATGGGACTAGTCCCGAAAGGTCTACAGTTTTCTTATTGCTCGATTTGTAACTTTATCGGCATTTTTTGGTATTTATTCAGGCTTCTCTTCCATATGGTACTGTCGGGATATATGTTGAATAAAAACTAACATTTTTTTTCTGACTTATTTCCACTGTCCCTAGCAATCCCCTATTCATAGCGTGATGTTGTCTATCTGCGACTAATATTCTGGAATTTATTTCGTCTATAATATTTCCATATTCAGTAAAATTTACGCCCAAATATTAAACATTTTATGCTTGTTTTAATTCTTTATTCATAATATTTATTTTACAGTCTTTCTTATTTCCACTTATCTTTATTGTTTCACTTCGATTTATTATCATGTTTATTTCATATACTCTGATTTTAAAAATATCTAGATTTCTTTGTAACGGGAATAACTAACTAACGAACTCACTGGCACTATCGAACCCGTAGGTTCATGGCAGCGTGGACATAAGCTCTCCATACATCCCTATCCTGAACTAATGTTTTCCAATCATTCCCTGTATAATCTACTTCTCTCAGATCATAGTTAATGTTATTCTCTCACCTCATCTTGGTCTACCCAACTGGGCGTTTCCCCTCTGGTTTTCCTACAAGAAACTTCCATGCACGTCTTCCATTCCCCATTCGTACCACATGTTCTGCCCATCGCAGTCTACGAGACTTAACTGTTCTTATTATATCTGTCTTCCTATAAAGACCACTTAGTTCACTGTTATGTAGTCTTGTCCATTCTGCTCTGTGTTCATCTCTCTTTGGTCCAAAAATTTTCCTAAGGACATTATTCTCAAATACTCGTAATAACAATAATCCGATTGAGGGTCTTTCCACTTTTCAGCGGTTGCACTTTTACCAGCCGGCTGCTGGCCCTTCACATCCACATGTGTCAATCACAGAGGTAGATGATCACAGCCAGTGTAGGGGTGACATGTGGTTAGCATGTCGAGTCCCCCAGCCGTTATAGCTGGTTCCTCAACCTGGAGCCGCTACTTATTGTAGCTACCCAATTGCCTCACGATGCTGGGTGGGCACCGGTCCCATACTGGCCGAAATACCATGAGAAAATTTCTTCTCCCATGGAGACTCGAACCAGCGCAAGTCCCGTAGCTCTGCGCCAAGGCTTCCTACATTAACCGCTCGGCTACGGCGCGGGACAATAACAATAATAATACCTATAATTAA
The DNA here is from genome assembly GCA_030220185.1 of Diploptera punctata. Classification (NCBI taxonomy): domain Eukaryota; kingdom Metazoa; phylum Arthropoda; class Insecta; order Blattodea; family Blaberidae; genus Diploptera; species Diploptera punctata. Next base: position 1,595,524 of record JASPKZ010003878.1, read on the forward strand.
ATGATGATGATTATGAATAATAGTATTTTACTGTAAATTTGATTTAAAACTTAAATTTGAGTTGAATGGATGATATTGGGATGAGCTTTCAGTGGTCAAAGTGACTTAAGAAAAATTACTGGAAATTGAAGAACTTGAAAGAAATAGCTGTAATAATTCTTCAAAATGGTTCCCTTGTAAACATGGTAGAACGATTGATTGTGTTTGGGTCTTTTGGTTGGAACACAAAGTAGCAACACATTGAAACTTCAGAGCAGAACATGTGCAACTAATGGTCGATAACCTCTCTCCTAAAGACCATAGAAAGCAGAAGTGAACAGAACAACTAAGGGCATGCTATAATATTTTTCTCATCAAGATTACGTAGTTAGAAAATTTTAGACATCTAGTACCAAGTTGAACGTTTTTTCTCCTAATAATGAGAAAAACATTGCAGGGATATATATTCGGATTTTAAAAAACTGCACAGTGTGAATATCTGATATATAACAATGAATGTTTGTTTGTACTTTATGCGCGGCCATACCGTTGATCCGATTGTGATGGGGCTTTTAGCAAAATGTTCAGGAGATTCCCGGCATGAACATAGGCTATAAGAGAGTTGTGATACTCAACTCCTACACCCTTAAAAATCGCCCTTTGCAGTGAAAAACGTAAGAAAAAGATTATTTTTTGACGCTTAAATGGATTACGCTGTCTAAACCATAACAAATACATAAAATTAATGTACACAGAATTGAATATCTCAAAAAGCTCTACAATAAAGTCCGCGACAGCATATGTTTATCTCTTACTGTTAACTCACAATCATTTTTATCTTTCATTGATGCTAAGAAGATCGAGACAAGTACGTAGATCCCTGTGCAAGTATAGCGGCACATGGCGGGTATTCTTTAAGGATAACTCAGAATAACGAATTTTGTCGTTTAGCTTATTTTTGCCAAGAAGATCGAGATAAGTATATTCCAGGGCAACACCGGGTAATGAGCACGGAGGATCTTAAAATAATTACGATATACGTTTGTAATTATTTTTCACTTTATTTATTCAAATAATCATAAGAAGTCTTTTCGTCTTTCAGCTCATTTATGCCAAGAAGATCGGGATGAGAAGATTCCCGGACAACACCGGGTAAATAGCACGGGGTATCTAAAAATAATTACGATATAAATTTCCCTTCTACTTCTTTAACTAAACATAAAAGACGTTGATTTTCGTATTACAGTTCATTTATGTCAAGAAGATCTGGATAAGTGGATTCCCGGGCAACGCCGGGTAATCAGCGCACGGGGTATACAAAAATATAAATGTATACTTGTGTTTCCTTCTACTTATTGAATTAAACATAGAAACACATTTGTTTTCATTTATTTAGGTATAGCAGCATACGCCAGGTATTAGCTAGTAGGCTCTATGTTATAAAAAGTTCCAGAAATCGTTATTTCAAGTATCAATTTGCAAACGTCAGTACTGCCAACTGACAAAATGAAATATAAATTGAGTCCATTCACGGTGGACTAGTAGTTACTACACTCGCCTCTGGTTCAAAGGTTTGTAACCTGACCGCGGTTGAATTTTTAGGGTGTAAAACATCTATAATAATAGGAAAAGCGCGCACAAAAGAGCATTAGTTTATGTCTTTGCTGTATACCAGCAACGATTGTGTTCTGTTTAAACAGACACTGAAATGATATCTTTCACACGGTTTATCACAGAGCTTACACACGCAGTCACTTGACGGATCATCATAGTTTGAATTTTTGCAGAGTTTGTGGTGATATCCATGCACTGTCAGTCTTATTATTGCACTGCGTATCTTGTTGTTTGGTCCAGTCCAGTCTCGGTTGATCATTGCATCTGTTGCGTATAAGGGGAGAGAGAGATACCGGTAGAACCGGCTGGCAACATACTCCAGACAATTCTGCGGTTGTGCGGGTCATCTAACTAATCATGGACGACTCGCCAGCGCAATCCAAACGTCGCTATGCGCAACACGTAACAATATATATATATATATATATACATACATACATAATACATGCATATATATATACACATCATTAGCATTATATCAGAATCAAATTAAGCGTGTAGTTTTAAAATCTTTAATGGAACATGCTGCGAATTAATGGTTTTTAAACGTAAATAATAGGGGCTCTACATGTACATTGTCCCGCGCAGTAGCCGAGTGGTTAAGGCAAGAAGCCTTTGGCACAGAGCTACGGGACTTGCATTGATTCGAATCCTCATGGGAAGGGGACATTTTCTCATGGAATTTCCACCAGTATGGGGCGGGTGCCCATCCAGCATCGTGAGGCATTTGGATAGCTACAATAAGTAGCGATTCTAGGTTGAGAAGACCAGCTATAATGGCTGGAGGACCCGACATGCTGACCACATTTCACCCCTACACTGGCTTATGATCGTCTTCCTCTGTGATTAACATATTGCTGGTGGGCAATGAAAACCTCGTTACTGCAGGTTTTGGTAAATTTTACAGGAGAAACAAATAACTGTTTTAAATCATTATGAAAATTGATACAGCAATAGTTCTCGAATATTTTACTACAGAATAGAATAGATTTATTTAGCCTGGTGGAGTTAAGGTCATGTGGCCTTCTCTTCCACTCACCAGGACAAACATATGTTACATATAAATACAAAAAATTACAATAATAGTCATACTAAACAATTAATTGTCTGTCGAATTGAATAATAATGAAAATAATGTCTAATAAAATTACAGAAGATAAAATTGGAGAGGAACAATGTGGATTCCGAAAAGGCCGATCGTGTATCGACGCTATATTTCTTATAAAACAACTAATTGAGAAGTGGAAAGAATTTAATATCCCCCTATATATATATATATATATATATATATATATATATTATTTTTAGATTTTGAAAAGGCCTATGATAGAGTCAAACGGGACATAATGTGGAAAATATTGGAAAGCTACCAAGCCCCAATAATCTAATAAATGCTATAAAAAGTTTATATGAAACCACATTTATAAAAGTAAAGTTAGATCATGGGAAAATAACAGATACATTTGAAATTAACCAAGGTTTAAGACAGGAATGTGGACTATCTCCATTACTGTTTATTCTATATCTAAATAAAATTGTCCAGGAGCGGAAAAAACTAAACCCCCCTGGAGTAAAAATATGTAGAGGAAATCAAATACAAACAATAATCTTCGCAGATGATCAAGTACTTCTAGCGGAGAATGAAGATGATTTGCAGAGATCAGTGTTTAAATTGCAGAATACCCTGGAAAAATACAACATGAAAATATCTGAAAATAAAACCAAATCCATGGCAATCACTGGAAAGGGACTTTCGAGAGTAAAAATAATAATAATAATAAACCAATAGAACAAGTAACACACTTTAAGTATTTAGGTAATAATATATCACAGTTTCATAATCAAAAATATGTGGAAACAAATTTAGAAAAATATAACAGATTAAATGGTATAATTAGGAGAAATTTTGGAAAACAAATGAGAAAAGAAATCCAATTGAGATTTCATAATGCCATAGCCAAACCTGCTCTACTATACGGAAGTGAATGCTGGACACTTCGAGCAAAAGATAAATCCCGCATTAATAGTTCACAAATGAGATTCCTCCGATCACTAACAAGGGAATGAAAAGTGATGAGATAAGGATGCAGTGGAATAGTAGGGAAATGGTTGAACATATACAAAATTATCAGATTAAATGGTTCCAACACGTCCAGAGAATGTAAAATTCCCGTTTACCAAAGATGATTTACCACCTCAACCCTAAAGGCAAAAGAGACCTCGGAAGACCCTTCAACCGATGGAAAGATCAGTTTTTGTAGTCGCAGAACGGGCATCATCACCCAATACTGCATTCGGAAGAAGAAGAAGAAGAAGAAATTAAATACAATTAAAATTAAATTAATGGCAGAATGAATACAGAAAGGAATAACAACTCGAATCTACTATACATAAAAAGAAAAGAAAGAAAATAAATACAAAGAAAATAATAAACTATGCTGAATTAATCTATCGCTTTTTATACAAGCCATTAGGTAAATATATTAACAAAACTTTAAACTATTTTTATGCAAGTCAACTTACTGATTAATTTGAAGTCCGTGTACTCAATAGGTTTTGCATCACATATATCTGTGCTGGCTACTGCAGTTACGTGGTTTTCAATGACTGATGCAGTTACGAGGTGTTCATTGCCTACTGTCAATATGTAGACGTGAGGCCAGCTGCCGGCTGGTAGGTCAAGAGCCTTCTAGGTCAGGAGGAGCACATATCCGATTGAGGGTCTTTCCACTTTTCAGCGGTTGCCCTTTTACCAGCCGGCTGCTGGCCCTTCACATCCACATGTGTCAATCACAGAGGTAGATGATCAACAGCCAGTGTAGGGGTGACATGTGGTTAGCATGTCGAGTCCCCCTGCCGTTATAGCTGGTTCCTCAACCTGGAGCCGCTACTTATTGTAGCTACCCAATTGCCTCACGATGCTGGGTGGGCACCGGTCCCATACTGGCCGAAATACCATGAGAAAATGTCTTCCCCCATGGAGACTCGAACCAGCGCAAGTCCCGTAGCTCTGCGCCAAGGCTTCCTACCTTAACCACTCGGCTACGGCGCGGGACGAGGAGCACATATACATTAATAAATCCTACATAATAATGATTTGACTTCATTTACATAAATGAATTTCGCCCTATTATCATCAAACTGTGGATTGCATTTACTTATTTTCACTTCTATTTACGAATTTCGTGGATACGCATTAGCAGGAACGATAGCTTTTTTAAGAGCGTAAAACTCCTGAGTGTGACTTACTTCGAAAAGGAAGTAAATTCCTGTTTGCCGTATAATAAATTTACGAAACTTCAAGCCTGAAAATAAGACTTCTCAGAGAAAAATTTACCGGCCCATTAACGCCCGCTTTGAGATCTTTGCTGTTAAAGTGCATTGTAAAATAAATTACTAATCATTCTACTATTGCTGCTACTGCCTCTGCTACTATTACACTAAATCACTGGAACTATCGAATTAGTAGGTTCATGACCGCGAGGACATAAGCTCTCCATAAATCCCTATCCTGAGCTAATGCTTTCCAATCATTCCCTGTATAATCTACTTCCCTCAAATCATAGTTAATGTTATTCTCCCACCTCATTCTTGGTCTACCAACTGGGCGTTTTCCCTCTGGCTTTCCTACAAGAAGCTTCCATGCACGTCTTCCATTCCCTATTCGTGCCACATGTCCTGCCCATCGCAGTCTACGATACTAAACTGTTCTTATAATATCTGGCTTCATATAAGGACCATGTAATTCATTGTCATGAAGTCTTTTCCATTCACCTGTCTGTTCATCTCTCTCTTTGAACCAAAAATTGTCCTAAGAACTTTATTCTCAAAAACTCGTAATCTCCTTTCCTCCCCTAAAGTAAGAGTCCGTGTTTCTCTCTCTATCTATCTTCGGGTTTTTACAGCTGCTGCCGTCTTCCCGTGCCAAACCTCCAAAGCCTACGGTCTTGGGCATCTTCGATGCTTAGCCCTCTAGCTTGCATTACTGTCTTCATGTTTTCCTTCCATGTTAACCTTGGTCTTCCTCTTTTCTTCTTTCTGTTAGGATGTCATTCATATAGTTGCTTCGGCCATCGCTCATCTTCCATTCTTAAAACATGTCCTAACCACTTTAATTCCTTTTCCTCTTTGATTGATTTGGCCTTTTAGCATTTTGTTTTTTTTTCTAATGTATGGGGAGCTGGCCCACAGCATAAACCCCCAACCTGGAGGACCAGGAAAATTTCTGTCTGGGTTTTCCTCCCATAGCCTTTGAAGATCCCTCTTCACCGCAAGGAGCGTTTCTCTATTTCCCTTAGAGATAGGGTTGCCTCTTCCGCCAGATCCGCCGTGATGAAGGACTCCTTCTGCGCCGACTCTGCCGTTGAGGTCTTCACCGTAACCCTGGCTAGGGGCCCTTACAGAGTACTATCAGTCGGAGCCAACTGAACCCTGGTTTTTTAACGAGGTTGTTACTCCTCCCCCTCCTCCTTTCTCATCCGGGCTTGGGACCGGCCATGGCGGAGTTAAGAGTCCGTGTTTCATATCCATATAATATGACTGCTAGAATAATAGTTTTATATATTTTCAGTTTAACGTTTTTTGAAAGGAGTTGGGACGTCAAGAGTCTCTGTAATGCATAATAACACGCATTTCCTATGTCTAATTTATTTGTGAATCACATTCCTATTTGTGATTATTGTTCCTAGGTATTTGAATTCAGCCACTTCCTCAAAATTTCCCTCATTTTTCATTAGCTGTCCATTTCCTTTATATAATGTATTTCTATGTGTGGCCATATGTTTAGTTTTATTGACATTTATTTCCAGGGCAAATGTAGACTATGATGGCCTGAGCATTTAGGTACGAATGGGGACTGAAAGCGGGACATGGAAACTTTTAGGAAAATCAGAAGGAAAACGCCTTTTAGGTAGACCAAGAAACAGATTGGATATTATAGGAAAACCAGAGGGAAAACATTCATTAGGTAGGCCAAGAATGAGATGAGAGAACAATATTAACCATGATTTTAAAGAGGTGAATTTTACAGGAAATTATTGGAAAACATTAGTACAAGATAGGGGTGTGTGGAGAGGTTATGTTCACGTCATCATGAACCTCCGGGTTCCAGTGAGTTATTAAGTTATATAAAAATCAGTGCCACTATTTCGAATGCCACACCTGGCCCATATAACATCCGTTTACAAGACGTTTATACAGCTAAGTACATGCTTATAATTACATTCACCGACATCAAGTTGATTTCTTTATATGTGCACTCATTTGTTTCGATACGTCTGTCTATCAGCACGACGCCATTGTAGCACGATTTTAATTGGGTCGAGGCGTTCCTCGGCAAACAACTTCACGACGTCATATTTCACATCACTGGTCTTTGTACCTTCTCATAGGATCTTGCATTGTTATTTACTATACAGGGGGGAGAGAGAGAGAGAGAGAGAGAGGAGAGAGAGAGAGAGAGAGAGAGAGAGAGAGAGAGTGGATATTGTTAAGAAAGGAATGATGTTTGAAAAGAGCAGAGAACTTTGAACTAAATCTGTTATTTCGTTCGAGTTTTCAATCAATAATTAAAATGGGCCCAATTACAAGAATTCTATCGAATAAACAGACACTTTTCTAATCAATAGAATCATGTTAATTCCTTATAGAACTGTAATAATAATAATAATAATAATAATAATATTAATATTAATAATAATATTAATAATAATAATAATAATAGTAAAGTAAGTAAAGTGATCCCACAACAGGCCCGGAGGCCCTTGGGGTAGTAGGAGGTTAAGGCTCCCACTTTTTCTTGACAATCGGCACTTTGTGTCAGCCGGGTTGTCAGCCCTGCGTGACAGCCGCCTTTACCCCCAGAACAAGCGTCTGGTACTCATTTCAGTTAGAGGCTGAGTCGACCCCAGGGTCATAGTGCCGCCAGAGAGTTTGGGTCAGTTTAAAAATCCTGACCCCAACGGGACTTGAACCCTCGACCCTCTGGCTTGTAGCTCAGTGCCTTAACCACTACGCTACGGCGTGCCCCCCTAATAATAATAATAATAATAATAATAATAATAATAATAATAATAATATTAATATTAATATTAATAATAATAATATTAATAATAATAATATTAATAATAATATTAATAATAATAATCATCATCATCATCCGGTATCATGGCAGCTGCCGCCGTCTTCCAGAAACCAAACGCCATTCCTCTCTATCCATCCATTGATCTTCCTCCATTCCTCTGATATTCATAGCTGCTTGTATCCCTTCCGTGTGGAGTTGCCAGTCTCCCATCGGACGCCTCCCCAGGTGCTCACCAGATATGGCGGGTACTGGGGAAATAAAGTACCCAGGGCGGACCAAAACTAGCGCTGCTGCCTTGCAGTAAGATACTGGACTATCAAAGGCTAGAGGAAGAAAACCTTGAACAAAAATTACCCGTCCCCCAGGTTGGGGGTTGATGCATCGGGCCAGCTACTCGTTCATCATAAAAAGAAAAAAAAATGCTAAAAAACCAAACAACATGCCTCGGAAAAACACTCTAGGACGATTAAAGCTAAGAAAAAGGACTTTGAAAATTGGCACATGGAATATTCAAGGCTGCAGAAATAAAATGGAGGAAGTAATTAAAGAAATACATGCAATGGAACTAGATTTGGCAATTTTAACTGAAACAATGAATTAATAATAATAATAATAATAATCTTCATTTCATGTGGTAGACCTAGGAGTCTGTTACGGTCTCAATCCAACGTTTGAAAGATCTCTTGCCTGGTGGCTGGTAATTTAAGATTTGACGTGGTATTCTTGTTCTGCTCATTCTTGTTACGTGAAATTTCCAGTTGTTTCTATATTTTTGTACATATTCCATGGCTGATTCTGTTTGCAATTCTTTGAGAATCTCAGAATTCCTTTTATGGTCTGTTCTTGAGTAACCTGCAGTACGTCTCTTAAATTAAATTTCTGTTGCAGTTAGTCTTTGTTCATCTACACTGCGAATTGTCCAGTTCTCACTGCCGTAACATAATATGGGTCTGGCTAGTGTTTTATAAATTCTAGTTCGTGTATGTTGCTTTACTGTGTTTGGCTTGAAAATAGTTATTTTTAATTTCTGATACTCAGTTAAATTTTATAATTAATGCTGCATGATGCTTAAGCAGGAATCCGGGGTTCTCCATTCCTGGACATCCAGGAGAACCAAAAGGAATTGCTCACCGCTTGTCATTAACTTGGCTAGCCGCAGGGCCTTTCCAATAAGACTACTATGCATAATAAATATAGGCTACACAATGTAAAGGTGATAAGGGAAAGAAAGAATAATAATAATAATAATAATAATAATAATAATGATAATAATAATGATAATGATAATAATAATAATGATAATGATAATAATAATAGTAATGATAATGATAATAATAATAGTAATAATAATAGTAATAATAATAGTAATATTAATAATAATAATAGTAATAATAATAATAATAATAATAATAATAATAATAGTAATAGTAATAATAGTAGTAATAGTAATAATAGTAATAATATGAAATAATGTAATAATAATAATATAATAATAATATAATTATAATAATAATATAATCCACCCATCCATAGTATTTCTGCCCGAAGGCAGGTCCTTCACTGCAATCATAGCACTTTCATGCTATGCTCGCAGCTTTACTAGGGAATTGTGTAGGTGTGGTAGCTTCCCGTTGCCTTCCACACCGGTGAAGGATGATGGTGATGATGGTAATGATAAGGATGATGATGATAAAGATGATGGCCATATGATTTCGGGGGCCGTTTGGGCCTTAAAGTTTTCCTGACATTTGTCTTACAGGTGAGGAAAAACCCCGATAAAAACCCCACCCAGAAAAACTGTCCCGACCGGGGATCGAACCTGGGCCCGCTGCGTGACAAGGCAGCACGCTACCTCGAGACCACAGCGGTGGACAATAATATAATAATATAATATAACAATAATAATATAATAATAATAATAATAACAATAATAATAATAATAATAATAATAATAATTAATAGGGAAATATCGATTTGAAAACATGGTTAACTGAAGAAAATTAAACAAAAATATGAGTTGTCTGAACTAACTAACTCACTGGCACTACGAACCCGTAAGTTCATGGCCGCGCGGGCATAAGCTCTCCACACATCACTATCCTGAGCTAATGTTTTCCAATTATTCCCCACATTACATACTGCCTCAAATCATAGTTAATATTATTCTTCCATCTCATTCTTGGTCTGCCAACTGGACGTTTTCCCTTTGATTTTCCTACAATAAGCTTCCACGCACGTGTTTCATTCCCCGTTCGTGCCACATGTCCAACCCATTGCAGTCTACGATACTGTTCTTATCATCTTTCCTTGGTGTAACTTTATAAAATGTATTTTGTGTTTCTTTTCTATTTTTTTCTTCCTGAAGCTCTTCCAATTGTTCCACAAATGGTTTGATATATATATATATGTCCACCGCTGTGGTCTCGAGGTAGCGTGCTGCCTTGTCACGCAGCGGGCCCGGGTTCGATCCCCGGTCGGGGCAGTTTTTCTAGGTGAGGTTTTTATCGGGGTTTTTCCTCACCTGTAAGACAAATGTCAGGAAAACTTTAAGGCCCAAACGGTCCCAGAAATCATATGGCCATCACCATCATCAACATCATTATCATCATCATTGTCATCCTTCACGGTGTGGAAAGCAACGGGAAGCTACCACACCTACAATTCCCTAGTAAAGCTGCAAGCATAGCATGAAAATGCTATGATTGCAGTGAAGGACCTGCCTTCGGGCAGAATTACTATGGATGGATATATATATATATATATATATATATATATATATATATATATATATAATCTTTCATCTCAATGCTTTTGTGATTGTTAAAACTATTACAGTAAAACCTGTCTTAGCCGGAACCTTTATAAGAAGGAAACCTGTAGAGACGAGAAGAAATTCTCCAGAACGGTACGATTTTATATGTAAAATCGTCCTGTATAAACCGAAAACTTCCATAACACGGAAACGGAATGGTTTTTAAAGTACCAATAGTTAATTTTTACCTCAGTAAGACGGAAAATTATTCTTAAGCACGTTCTAATATCAGTATTAATGACCACACGTAAAAATTCTGCATATGACGCTTTCTGCATTATATCGTTTTACCTTCTTGTGTTGCCATTGTATTGCGGCAATACCCTTGCTTATGTGTGGCAGCGGGGAATCCCCCGCTTTTCCTTGCCTGCTTACGTTATCTGCGAGGGAGTTGGGAAACTCTTCAGTCTTCCTGTAGTTGAGTTCCTCCTCGCTTTTGTGTAATAAAGTTGTTTTGTATTGCCGTGAAAACTGAGCTGTGTTACATGTATTATTTCAGTCAATACATTATGTCTTCAAAGGGTGCATGTAAAACCCTTACGCTATGTGAGAAAATTCAAGCTTGTAATTTGCGAACCCTTTATAAGAAGGAAAACTGCCAAGACGGTAATATATTTAAGGAACCGTCATGTTCCTTCATAGACAGGTTTTACTGTATCACATCCTAGCTAATTGAAATGAGATACTTGTTCTATTCTTTTTGTTTTACAGAGTGATTCAGAAATATGGCTATACGTTTGATCGCATTTTGTGACGGAAATATTATTATTATTATTATTATTATTATTATTATTATTATTATTATTATTAAAGGAAATATGATGTTATTATGGAAAGGGAATCCTTCAAATTACAACAATAGAACAAAACAAAACAAATCACTGCTCACGTGCAGCTTGGCGGGTTGATTTTTGTGGGCTAGCGTCGAACGCCTCCACAATTCTCTTCGTTGTTTTTTCATCCGTGCTAATGCGAGGCCTTCCAGGTGGTTTGATTTTCTGCATCCTTCCCGTTTCCAGCAGTCGTTTTCTCCACTTCCCCACAGTCGACGGCTGCAATGCTACGTTAAACTCGCGTCTTGCCCGTCTTGCGGGCATATGTTATTGCCCGTGCAGCAATTGTAATTTTCTGTTGCATATTCAACGCCATTTTGACTAATGACGTAAGTTCTACACTGTCTTGTTTTATTCCATTGTTGTAATTTGAATAATTGTCTTTCCAACGATAATTTCATATTTCCTGTAATGGTAATATTTTCATCACACAACCCGATCAAACGTATAGTCATATTTATGACTCACCCCGTATTTAGTAATATCTTCAACCCACCAGGATTCTTCCCTTTAAAATGAAATAAGGTCTGAAATTAAGATAAATTAAACAAATAGTAGGTCTCTGTTTATAAACAATTTGATTAAATGTATATACCTAGCAGATTGGCGAAATATCGATTTGTAAACTTGGTTAACTGAAGGAAATTACATAAAAAATATATGAGTTGTCTGAAGGTAGCAAAATTCCCTAGCGGTGTAAATTGGATTTAATTGTACAGCTGCAAACAGATGAAGCAAGTTCCGATAATGGCATGACGTGTTGCTGTGATTTTAAAAGTGGAATGCATCCACGCCCACGAACAGACACGACCGTAATTACACAAACAAGTGAATAAATACAACAATGCTGGCGGTAATTGGATGAATCGACACGTCGCCACTCAGATCCCCGATATGCCCATTCTAGTGTGTAACCTTCTCTAGTTTATCAGAATCGTGCTCTAGTTGCAGTTAGTTACTCTACAACTGGTTCCCCTTTCTAATCGTCTCTATGAAAACTATGAATTAATTAGTAAGTTTGTGCTATTCCTTAGCTGCAGCTGGGAGCAATATAATTTGGTCAAAAAGTGGTTTAAAGATATATTTATTTTACCTGATAGAGTTCAGACCAGAAGGTTTTTTCTTCCACTTCACAGGGTTAAAATATATAGGGTTATTAATTTATAACCTAACGGGCACACGGCGTTTTTCCTATAAATGTAATGACAACCTTGTGGTATTGATAAAACACGTTTTATAGACTATTTAACTCATGCCCCATATGGGAGTCAATGACCAATCACGTTTCAATGATTTCTGTTTTACAACCAATCAGAGTCGTGTTTCACGAAATATTTATCAGTGTTATAATTACCATATTAAAGAAAGCTCCTCCTTTTTAATATTCTGAACAGGTCTGATCATTATTTTGCAGTGACTGAGCCTATAGGAAATACGGCTACCAGATTGTATATATAGTGCATAGATTTCAACACATGCCGCATGGGGGAGTTAATATAAAAACATTTGTAGCAATTGATTATACCACCAAAAAAGGAAACTACTGTTTGCACTTTCTTAAATGTATTTTTTCCCAAGTAACAATCCAGAAAAAAATATAATTGTCATATTTACATCATACATCAGAAATGAATTAATTAATATACAGTTTGATGTGTTTAATTTTTTCTCCACTAGAGAGCATTCTTACAATATTGCGTTCCTTTGGCAATAAATAGTATGATCTGGTTACAGTGATAAACAAAAGTAGCAGATGAAGCGTACCTATCATTTCTCATTTGTTTTCAAACATCGCCGTTTACATTAAATATATATATTTTTTAAATAACTATAGTTAAATAATGATTTGTGAGTAAACAGCTTAATTTTATTCGTTTAATAGTCCTAACAAATGCCACTCTTGATTTCCAAATTCTCTAGATAAATTCACTCCTTACTTCGTGAGTCGTGAATTTATCGATAATTTGGAAATCACTCGTGGCATTACTTATGAAAATACAATGCTCTTAGTTGATCCTTTATGTACGAAATAGTAACATTGTAGTTTAGGATTAGTTAACAGGATTCTCTTCCGTTGTTCGCTGGTTCAAATATGATTGAGATGGAATCTTTTTAGGTCGCTATCTATTTAACCACTGTTTTAGCTCCGACTGATTGACGAAAGAACTTTGCACCTCCCATGCGTAGATGTAGACAGACTTTGGAAGACAAAGTTCGATATATTAAGGTGGAATAAATTAAGGAAAGTTTGTAAATGCAGAAAAATGTAGTGACACCTGTTGATGATTGTTAAGAGTAAAGTAATTCAGTAACAATGGTACTGACCGATGTCGTGGTACACCTGACGGACAGCACCACACACCGTCTTGTCTTGGGCATGTTACTCGCTAGGTGGCAGACCTGTTGAAGATGTCATGTTATCCACCACGCCCACAACATCGACATCCAAAGTTAAACATACATTCCGTTCAGGAGAGACAGTAACTTCTCCTACGTGTTTTACATATCGCACAGCAACATTTCTACAATCAATGTCACTCAGGATCACGTGACGATATAGGCCATAAAAAATAAAGATTCATTCTGAAAAAAGAGGCAATGTTCAATAGTATGATACATAGATTAGTAAATATACTTATGAGCAAAGAAAATTATGAAAAAGAAAAATAATACATAATGAATGTTGCTCAGAAAATGGCTTTGAAGAAATTATGGTCATCATCATCATCATCTGCATTCATGGATTAGGTCTGTTGACTCGTTCAGACTTCAGCTCAATCTTTCTAGGTCTGCCCACATCTCGGGTGCCTTTAGGTTTGTATTTTGTTATTTATTTTGGATATCTATCTTAATTCATTCTGTCTATGTGTTGCTTCCATTTTTGTCTATATTTATCTATTTTATCAGTTATTGCAAATATTTCAAGTTCCTGTCTTATTTCTGTGTTCTTGATTCTGTCTTCCTTAGTGCACCCTTTAACAGATCTCAAAAATTTCATTTCTGCCACCGTTATCCTACTTAGATCTTGTTTTTTATGTATCCAGGCTTCTGAACCATAGAGCAGTATCGGTACTGCCAATGTTTTATAAAATTTCAATTGGGTCTCTCTTGTTGTTTTATTATTTAGTGATCGTTTTATCGTACCACATATTCCCTGGAATTTTGCAATTTTATTAGTTATATCATTATCATAATTAAATGAAATGCCACATCCTAGATAATTGAGATGGTTCACCTGTTCTATCATTTTTTTTCCTATTACTATTTTGGATCTGATATGATTTTTCCCTTGGAATGCCATTATCTTAGTTTCACACATAAACTTCAGCAGAAGAAATTATGGTATATAAGAAAATAAATAAATTTAAAAGACAATTAATAAAAGCACGCTTATGAAACAAACAGAAGAAAAAATAAAATTCAAGAAATTCACTTATCATCCATTGAAACACAACAAGTTTTAAAAAATTCAAAACGTTTAATATAAGATTGGCACAGAAGAACGAATACAGCATAAATAGGATAATTAAAACTATTAACTTATATGAAAAAAATTGAAGAAGAAAACAAATCAGAAATTTATCAGTTCAAATGCAGGGACTGTGACAAAATTTACATAGGAAAACAACAAATAAAATTTGAAAATAATGAGTTTATAAGAGTGATATGCTTAGCTTGTCTAGTTCTTCAGTCGTTATAGCTGTTTTCTTAACCTAGAAGCGCCATTTAGGCCCTATTGTTGCTACTAAATTCCTCACGTTCTTGGGTGGGCACCGGTCCCATACTGGCTGATTTCCCAGAAAGAAAAAGGAAGTCTTCGAGAAGGGATGGCGTTCTAGTGAGGAAAAGGGGTGTTGAGTTTATATGCAAATGGCTTCCTGGAATATCATTGGCTAGTGATGATGTGACGAATGTTGTATTATATGTAGCAAATTAAATTGGTTGGTATAGATTTCTGCTATCATTATATAAAAATGAATGATGGTTAGTTCGTACTTTATGCGCGGCCATATCGTTGATCCTATTGTGATGGGGCTTTTTCGCAAAATGTACAGGAGATTCCCGGGATGAACATAGGCTATAAGAGAGTTGTGATACTCAACTCCTACACCCTTAAAAATCGCCCTTTGTAGTGGAAAATGTGAAAAAAATTAGCTCTTTGGACGCTTAAATTGCTTACGCTGCCTAAACCATAACAAATACACAAAATTAATGTACACAGAATTGAATATCTCAAAAAGCTCTACAAAAAAGCCCGCGACAGCATATGTTGATCTCTTATGGATATCTCACAATAACCATTTCTGTCTTTCAGTGATGCCAAGAAGATCGGGTCAAATACGTAGATTCCTGTGTAAGAAGGCAGCACATGTCGGGTAATTCTTTTACCGATAACTCACAATAACGAATTATGTATTTTAGGCTCATTTATGCCAAGCAGATAAAGAAAAGTAGATTCCCGGGCAACACCGGGTAATCAGCAAGGGGAATCTTAAAATAATTACGATATACATATATAATTATTTTTCATTTTACTTATTCAACTAATCATAAGAAGTATATTAATTTTTGTCTTTCAGCTCATTTATGCCAAGAAGATCGGGATGAGTAGATTCCCGGACAACGCCGGGCAAACAGCACGAGGTATCTAAAAATAATTACGATATAAATTTTTCCTCTTACTTATTCAACTAAACATAAAAGCACATTGATTTTCATTTATTTAGGCGTAGGATCGCACGCCAGGTATTAGCTAGTGATCTATAAAACAAGCTACTATATATATTAACTGCATTAATCTGATGTTAATTAGCATTTAGCATTAAATGTTATATTAGTTTTTATTTATATTTATAGTGCATTACCAAACTATATTTTCGTAATGTACAATACAACCTAGATTCGTATGGCGTTCGGGTGTCTCATACTTATCCATATTCCTACTTGGGACTTTCTTTCCCTGCGAGAATAGTAGATACTCCATGAGAAAATATCTTCCTTTACGGAGACTGGATCCAGTGAAAGTCCAAAAGTTTTGTGCCAATGCTTGATGACTTCGACCACTTGGCTATGACGCAGAAAGAAGACGATCTGACAGTAGAAATAAAATTATAAATCAGAATAAATATAAGAAAATGTAATGTACACAATCAATTTCACGTTGAATTCAAGATAAAAAATGGTAAGGGTAATTATATAAATTGGCGGATGAATTATTTGGTTCTGAGGGACGAGTATTTAACAGGTCCGTCGCCGTGGCGTAGTAGGTAGAGTCCCAACTTCCACTCCGGCGACCCGAGTTCGATTGCCGGCAAGGTAGAGGATTTTTAATTTCCATCTTGGGTCTGGGTGTGTATCCTGCCTTTGTGTTTGTTTGTGTGAATAAGGTAAAAAAGGTTAACAAATGTAAAACAAAAAAGGAGGAACACTGTAAAGGAAAAGAAAACGAAAAAGAAAGGAAGAACAAAAAAAAAACATCGTACCTTCTATGATGATCTTGTAGAAGATTTCCGGGCTGTTGGCCATGGTCTTGAGGCTTGTACCAAGACAACCCTTGAGGATGCCGGACGCAGTCTCTGGTGAAACGTTGGGGAACTACACGCCCCAAGACCACGGCCAACAGCCCGGAAATCTTCTACAAGATCACCATAGTAACTCCGGCCGTGAAAGCCTAAGTTAATATATCGTACCTTCTGTTTCCGAGGTTCGCGGCTTCAAACTAAGCCAAAGTCGAATGTGCTTTAGGAACGTAACAATACTTAATATATACTTAATTTAACCATTTAAAAATTTAAACTATGGTCTATAATGCACCATATTTGAAATGAACTACTTGCATATTCCTTGCAAGCAACTGATTTAATTAAAAACACAAAGGTATTTAGAAAATCAAGGGAAAATAATTGAGTCCATTGCATTTAAACGATACAGTATTTGTGTTCACCATCCTTAGAAATTATGAATAGTGAGAGAGAAAAAAAAATCTTCCATTTAAAAACAAAAATAAATTGAATACAAAAAATCATCTTTTACAAAAAAATATATAAATTTAGGAAAAAAAGTCTATTATAGCATAAACAAAAACGTTTTATATAATTATCTTAAACAATTTGAAGTTCCCAGATGGGAAACCAGGTGAATATGAAATAAGCAGAAAATATTCCCAATTCACCAAACAATGATTAAAATAATCAACATGTTTCTGTAGCTAAGCTGTCATTCTCAAGAGCAGATATTGACTGAAGACAAAAATAATAATTAATAAACAAAATCAGTTAAAAACAAACTACCGCCACTAACTGATTTTTTTATTCATTACTATTTTTGTCTTCAGTCAATATCTGGTCTTGAGGATGACAGCTTGCCTTGTAGAAACATGTTGACCATTTTAATCATCATAGCAACTCCGACCGTGAAAGTCTATGTGAATACATTAATTGGTGAATTGGGGATATTGACTATTTGTTTTAATATTTTATCACCAAGGAGATCAGTTGTGTATTAAACACAGGTGTAATATGAACAATTAAGACTCGTAGACTGCGATGACAGAATATATGACACGAATGGGAAATGAAAGAGAGGCATGAAAAAATTCTTATAGCAAAACCAGAATTATAGCACCAAGTAGGTAGTCAAAGGAATGGTACTTACTTACTCACTGGCACTATCGAACCCGTAGGTTCATGGCCGCGCGGACATAAGCTCTCCATACATCCCTATCCTGAGCCAATGCTTTCAATCATTCCCTGTATAATCTACTTCCCTCAAGTCATAGTTAATGGTATTCTCCCACTTCATTCTTGGTCTACCAACTGGGCGTTTTACCTCTGGCTTTCCTACAAGAAGCTTCCATACAAGTATTTCATTCCCCATACGTGCCACATGTCCTGCCATCGCAGGAATGATATGGGAGAATAACATTAACCATGCTTTTAGAGAAGTAAATTATACAGGGGTAGATCGGAAAATATAAATCAGGTTAGGGATATATGGAGTGTTTATGTTCTCGCGGCTATGAACCAGCTGTTTTAATAGTTCCACTGAGTTGGTTATTACGGTAGTATTATTATTAATAATGAGAAAATTAAGACGGTTAAATTCAAATATTTTGGAACAATTAGAGTCAGAAGGGTTAAGCAATTCTGAGATAAACAGAAGAGTAAGAGAAGGAAGGAAAACAATTCGAAAGTTAAATTAATTTGGAGTAGATAAAAAAAAACTTATTTATAGTTTATTGGTGAAGAGTAGAGTATTGTATAGTGCGCAAACGTAGACATTAACAGTCTTACTAATAAAAATCTCTTATACTGGCTTTCATCAGTTATACAATGTATAAGCCTTATGTAGATCATGTATAATTTCCTTACTAATAAACGTTGTGCCAGAGCTATATAACAATAGAAATAACAAACACAATACGTCACATATTTGTCATTACTATGACGTCAGAACAATATCATTCGCAGTTTGTAACAGAAATAAAACAACATCAACTAGTGATTGTGTAATAAATGAGTATGGATAAGAATTAATAGAGATTCCCTAATTGGGGAGGTACGGAAAAAATAAATGTGTTTTAATTTATTTATATTTTCCTTTACGCAATGTCCAATATATCGAAGAATTAGTTTCACAGATAATGTGCTGCCATCTAACGTCAAGAATTTCGAACAATTCTTGGAAACTAATAAAGGTTTTTCCCATTACTTATGAATTACATGCAGTGTTTTAAGACGCGTTTAGAAAACGTTCAAAATAGTAGGAAATGTTACCGACAACAGAATAACGCTTTAGGCGAAAAATAATTGTAATTGATAGGGAATCGAACCTAGTACCCCATGGACTGCAGTCAGAAGCTCTAAGCACATGACTATCAAGCTAACATGTGGTTTGCTGCGACAATAGTACCTCTATAATTAAATACATTTTTATATCGGTATGTGTATTATGTTTTACTGATGCAAGCAAGTTTTGTTAAAATAATATTATGAAGCATTTAAACTACATTCAAGTTAAATCTTGTCTACAGCAATATTTGTAGAACATGTTCTTTTATGAATCAATGTTCAATTTTAAAATATTATTAGGCCTAATCGAGAATGAGTGTAACAAAAGGTGTTTTATTATGCCTATATTTTCCTACCCAGAGCTTTTTTAATATTATTTACGCCCTGTGCATCCATCAAACAGTCGTTAAAGTGTTGCATTTTGCGTTTTAAATTTAAGGAAAACTTTCATCAATATCATAAGAAAGCAATGCCATTGGAATCTTGAAGGCCGACATTTTGTCTAGTTATACAATCCTTAAACAAGGCTGGAGGCATGTATAACGATTCCATGTAAAGTTGTACACTTCTTATACACTGAAGAGCTAATACAGTGTTTATTAGTAAGAATTTTCAACTGAGATGTGTATAAACCTTGTATAAAAGTTATATATGGATTATTAGTAAGAGAGTAAGTAGAGAGCAAGCATATAACTTATATTGGTGACAGATGGATTCTGGAGGAGGGCTTCTAGAAAATTCAAGAAGAGATCAAATTAGAAATACTAAAATTAGAGAAATATTGGATGTTCAAAAATATTTCCTACAAATTATTGAATAAAGAAGACTGAAATGATTTGACCACGTAAAAATGTCAGATGACAGGATATCTAAGATGATATTAAATTTTGAAGCGGGCAACAGAAAATACAGAAATAAATGTAATTGGTTTGAACATGTACAAAGAATGCCAAATAATCTAATCTTTCACTAAAACAACTGCTTCATTATATACCTCAAGGCCGAAGAAATGTAGGAAGGCCAAAATGACGTTGGAAGGATGACCTGTAGCAGATTGTGAATCGGGGAGCAGAAGGGGCCAACAGGCTCATACCTTGAAGATGACGACGACGATGATGATGATAAATGAAATCTCTGCAGAGAATCATTCTTTTACAAAGTTTGAGGAGACGGACCTATTAGGTAACAATTTTGTAACTTTATATTATAATTTTATGACCAATACCTCATCGAAATTTTTATCATGAATTTTATAAAAATTATTATTATTATTATTATTATTATTATTATTATTATTATTATTATTATTATTATTATTATTATTTGTAGATCTGCAATGTTTGCATATATTTCTGAGCCTAAAATTTTATTTTCCTTCCCCAATCGTTTTTATCCAACCTCTCCATATCCTCCAGTCCTCTTATTCTCATTCCAATTCTTATTTCATGCATCCGCTAGTTTCGAGGTGTTATTATTATTATTATTATTATTATTATTATTATTATTATATAAGATAGAATCAATTAAATTGGTATGAACAAGTACGACGAATGCAAGAAGAAAGGTTATCTATAAAATGCATTTGAATGGTGTCCACCTGGAAGAAGAAGGAAAGGAAGACCTCGAAACATGTGGAATCAAGAAACAAGAACTGGAATGATACCTGGGTTATGAAATCTCTTATTTTAAAAATGAAGATCTGTTTAACAAACTTAATAAGTTTAATTATATATGTGGCATAATTAAAAGAATATTTAGAAACACAAGAATGGAAACAAAACTAAAATGTTATAAAGCAGTGGCAGTTTCCTTACTATTGTATGGTAGTGAATTTTGAGTTTTAACTAAAAGAGAAGAGAAGATCATAGAAGCAACTGAAATGAGATTTCTGAGAAGTGTGGCTGACTGCAAACTTCTAGATAAAAGAAGAAGTGAAGATATTAGAAATGAGCTAAATATTTTTAAACTTTTAGATTAAAAGAATCGAGGAAAAAACTGGAAAGAACGTGTTCAAAGAATGAAAAATGATCAGATTCCAAAAACTATACTTGATTACAAACCAAGAGGAGACAGGAATATTGGTAGACCTAAAAAAAGAGACTGATTTAAATTTATGAATGAGAATCTATGTGACCGGAACAAGCCACATGGGCTTAATCCGTGATTGCTGTTGATGATGAATGAAAACTGGAGGACTGGAAAAAATGTAGTGGATGGATAGAGACGAGTGGAGAACGAAAATAAAACTTTAGGCACAGAAAAATGTGTAAACATTGAAAATCTGTATGTAAATAAATATAAATTATTATTATTATTATTATTATTATTATTATTATTATTATTATTATTATTATTATTATTATTATTATTATTATTATTATTATTAGAAAAAACATTGTATATGGGATGTGTTGCCGAAACCGAAGATTTGTTATTAAAAGATGAAAAGGGGTATATTAGAGGATGTGAAGAATTTGAGTATCTGGGAGTAAAATTAGATAAAGAGGATAAAGAAGAAAGTGATATTAAGAACAGAATAAATAAAGGTAGAGCAATAACAGCAATGATGAATGGAGTCTTATGGAACAGACATATAACCAAGAAAAATAAGTTACAAATATATATTTCAATAGTGAGAAGTACTGTCAGATATGGGGCTGAAGTTTGGAAATTCACCAAAAACTTAGAACAAAAACTTATGTCGATGGAAATGGATTTCTTGGGGAGAGCAGCAAGATGTTCAAAATTAGACAAAATAAGAAATACTGTCAAAAGAGAAAAAATGAATATTGGTTATTCAATAGTAGATTATATACAGTATAAGCAATTAAATTGGTATGGGCACGTACGACGAATGCAAGAAGGAAGATTACCCAGGAAAACATTGGAATGGTGTCCACCTGGAAGAAGGAGGAGAGGAAGACCTCGAAATTCGTGGATGCAGGAAATAAGAACTGGAATGAGAGCAAAAGGACTGGAGACTGGAGGACATGGATTGGATGGAGAGAGACGAGTGGAGAAGAAAAATAAAATTTTAGGCACAGAAAGATGTGTAAACATTAAAATTTTGTATATAAATAAAATTATTATTATTATTATTATTATTATTATTATTATTATTATCTTCTTCTTCTTCTTCTTCTTCATTATCATTACGTGGTCCAATGTGCTTTCTTCATCACACTAAGATTAAAGATGAACATTTAGGATGCATTTGAATAGTGCGTTGGGAGAAGGAGTTGGTTTTAGGCCGATTCATGGCTTGGAAAGTTATTTGTAATGTATAGTACTTATTGAGTATACGTGTACTTCCATCGTGGATAGAGGATATGTGGATGGAGTGTGATCGGAAGACGTAAGTTTTGGTTGTGACGTCTGGAAAAGACTCCCTGGCATGTTACACGGCCCCCTCACTACCGGAATGATCACGATCTCCTCGCCATATTGATTGTTCATTGGGCTTGTGCCTGAGGGGGTCAACATTAATTCAAACTGTCAGATCCTTCTCTTCTTCTCCTCTCTTATCAGTTTTCTGTCCATTCCATTTGTTGATCCATCGTCTCTCTTCCATCTTATTTCCATTATCCTCTCTCTCGGCAGTCACTAAGTCTAAATGTATTCTATCTCGTCCAATAATGTTCAATTTCAGAGATCTAACAAGTGTAAAAAAAAACGGATCTTATTGCCACTTCTTTGTCTCGAGGGCCCTGTTACGTGAAAGTATCAATATTTTTAAAATTCTTACTGAACTACCGTTGTGGTTGTTTTTTAATAAATTAAAATATAAAAATTAGTACCTGAGAAAACAGTCGTCTTCAACATTATCATAAGTAATGTCACGAGTGATTTCCAAATTATCGATAAATTCACGATTCACGAAATGAGTGAATTTATCTAGAGAATATGGAAATCAAGAGTGGCATTTGTTAGGACTATTTGACGAATAAAATTAAGCTGTTTACTCACAAATCATTGTTTAGCTATAGTTATTTTAAAACATTTATGTCTTTAATGTAAACGGCGATGTTTGAAAACAAATGAGAGATGTTCGGTTACGTTCCATTTGTTCATCCACTGAACATATTATTTATTCCAAATAGGATCGCAATATTGTAAGAATGCTCATCGTTAACTTACTTGTCAATTCAACTGTTATTTTCATCACATCTCAATGGCTAATCTTCTTAATATATAATAATGAATGTTTGTTTGTTCGTACTTCATGCGCTGCCGTACCGTTGATCCGATTGTGATAGGGTTTTTTGGAAAATGTTAAGGAGATTCCCGGGATGAACATAGGCTATAAGGGAGTTGTAATACTCAACTCCTACACCCTTAAAAACAAAAAACGTGAAAAAAGTTTACCCTACCTAAACCGTAACAAATAATAAATGAATAAAATAAATAAATAAAGCCTGATATGTCCCTTTAGGGCAAAGGCCTCCCTGTACAGGGGTTAAGCTCTATTTGAGAGTGTCACCCGGTGAGCTACTCCGTGGTGAGAAGTTGACTTGGATGTAGCTCTTGGTTTGTATACACTGTCTGTTCTGTGATTAGTTAATACACAGTTGGCTCTCCATCGTTCTCCAGCTTTTCCTGCATCTGGCGACTCTGGACCATTGCGACCCTGCTCGTTCTTTGAAGATGTCAGCCCATCGTCGTCTTGGTCTTCCGCGCTGTCTCTTGCCTGTGTACGGGTCCCACATGGTTGTTTTTATTGTCCACCTGTCGTCCTGTATTCTTGCGACGTGGCCTCCCCACTTCCATTTTTTTCCTGATGGCTTGTTGTGCGGGATCAGTTGTTGAGGATATCGCTTGAAGTGTTGTATTCGAGATTCTGTCCTTCAGAGTTATGCCTAAGATTTTCCTCTCCATTTTCCTTTGGCATACTTGGAGTGTGTAACAAATACACAGAATTAATTTACACAGAATTGAATGTCTCAAAAAAACTCTACAAAAAAGTCCGCGACAGCATATGTTTTTATCTTTTACGGATAACTCACAATAGCCATTTTTGTCTTTCATTGATGCCAAGAAGATGGGGATAAGCAGATCCACGAATATTTTTATCCGCGAATGCAGGAACTGTGTCGTAATTTTTTAACTCACGAATAATGAAAACGCAAATTAGCGAACCGCGAATAAGGAGCTTTTTTTGCGCGATAGTGCGTTTTGTCGTACTTACCAGCAATGGCGACCATTATTGAAAGTATAACTTCCTACATTTCGGGGTTGCCAACCTAAATAACTATACTGTAATATTATATTTACATCTACGTGCGGGAAGTAAAACCACTGCCCACTATGTATACTACATACAATGTATATACAGAAAATATCCAAAAGGTAGTGTTAATATACATTATACTAAACAAATCACTGCATTTTAAATGAATTGGACTTTATTTGAAACAATATAAAACAACAAATACGTACTTGCGGCCATGTTACCAATAATTGTTCTCAAGACCTCCTGTTGTTTCAACTAATAAACATTGCCCACACTGTTAACGTTAGTCAATTGTTTCTAATGAACGCAAATATTTCCAAAAGATGTTATTATTTTACTATTATTTATTATTTTGAAAACACCATCGCGCAAAAAAAAAGTACAACGCGCGTTTGTGAAGTGTTTTACAGAATCTCGGAAATTAAAAACCTCGCATTTTTCCTAGATTCTGTAAAAACCACTTCCCAACCTCGCTACGTAATATAAGCTACTATTAAATGTGCCTATATTGTGATTCAGACACGAGAAACCAACATCCTTACAACAGGCGACAGTCGCAACAATGTAAATTCCTTATTGAGAATATTGAACATTAATGGCTGGCGAGTCTTTCTCAGAAAGCAATAAAATTAATAGAGACATAAATTGAACGACTGCTATTTTCATACTGTCACATCTGCCATGACCTACCTCTGTAATGGTAAAATTTATTTAGATGTTACATGCTGTTTTACAAATTCTCGTAGTTATTAAACTTGTATGTGTTTAAGATTCTCCATTTTGCAGCAAGATTCCATCACATAACCAATCATATTTTCACATCTTGGGAACTTGGTAATTTATTTAAAAAAATTAATTGCATAGGATAAAGAAAAATAGAAAAATGTGAGATTCTCCATATAATTTTATTGTCGGAATTATGGTCTATAACTCAAAATTCAATTAAAGTTCCTAAGGTTGTTTACCTCTTTACACTACAGATGTCGCAGTTGTTTGTGACGTTGAAAATTGTCCTTGGCGTGACTAGACCAGACGCAATATAAGTGCTTTGCTGAGGTCAGAATCACATCTTAGAGTTGAACAATAATAGTTCAGAAAAATGTCTAAAAATTAGTTTTTCAAACATATTTCTTTTTTCGTGTTTCGTCCAACTATTCCTCATCCTTCCTTGTTTCAGCCACCTGATTCTGGAATTCCCTACGTATATCAAACGACTGCCCGACTTAAGAACAGTTGAATGAAAAAAAAAGCTGACTAAACACTCCCTACAAATTATAGGCTATTATTATTATTATTGTTATTATTATTATTATTATTATTATTATTATTATTATTATTATTATTATTATTACTGACCAATCTTTTTACAGGTATATGCATGTTAATATGGCATATAATTGTTTAATTTTAAAATCCTACGTTTAAAGTGTAATACGGACTTGGCAACATTGGAAAGTGCAACATTGGCGCGTGGTAGTTGTAACTATTAGCTTTGGTTTCTTAGGGGGTGAGAGAAGGCCGTTAAAGCATGACCTACACTGTAATCCAATCTACCAACTCCAGTGTTGTATTACTTCCATATAGTTTAAATGAGAGATTAGACGAAGATTACAGTGCCGTCCAGTTAAAAACGGCAGATTTTTTTAGGACAGGGTCTTTGTACACTTTGTACATCAGAAGGAAGAATCTGGGGAAGAAATTTCAAGATAGCTTTTGGCATGCAGAGTTATCATGTAAGCATTAAAGTTTTACGCTACAAATAGAGAAAAAATTGTAATTACAAGTACTAACTAACTAACTATCTCACTGGCACTATCGAACCCGTAGGTTCATGGCCGCACGGACATAAGCTCTCCATACATCCCTATCCTAAGCGAATGTTTTCCAATCATCTCCTGTTTAATCTACTTCCTTCAAATCATGGATAATGTTATTCTCCCACCTCATTCTTGATCTACCAAAGGGCATTTTCCCTCTGGTTTTCCTACAAGAACCTTTCATCCACGCCTTTCATCCCCCATACGTGCAACATGTCCTGCCCATCGCAGTCTATAAGCCTTAACTGTTATTATTATATCAGGCTTCCTATACATATCATGTATCTCACTATTATGCATTATTCTCCATTCGCCTGAATGTTCACCACTTTTTTGGCCCAAAAATTTACCTGAGAACCTTATTCTCAAACACTCGTAATTTTATTTTTGCTCCCTTAAAGTTAGAGTTCATGTTTTGCATCCATATAATATAACTGGGAGAAAATTGTTTTATACATTTCCAGTTTAACGTTTTTTGAAAGGAGTTGGGACAAGAGTCCCTGTAATGCGTAATAGCATGAATTTCCAGAATTCAGCCTATTTTTAAATTCTTTTTGTATCTCATTCCTATTTGTGATTATTGTTCCAAGATATTTGTAATCAGCCACTTCTTCAAAATATCCCTCATTTGCCATTAGTTGTCCATTTCCATTACATAATGAATTTTTATGTGTGAATATATATTTAATTTTACTGACGTTTACTTCCAGTCCCAATTTCCTAGTGTTACTCAATAGAGTATGCGTGTTCGCCCTTAGAATCTCCTCACTATCGTTCAATAATACTACATCATCAGCATAAACTAACAGCCAATTAATGCAATTGAATTGTAAGCCATCTTCATTCTCCAAAGATTTGATGGCATGTTCTAACATAAAATTGAATAGTAGAGGAGATAGTGCATCCCCTTGCTTTAACTCATTGTGAATTTCAAAAGTATCCAAAACGGTTTGCCTACTCGCATCCTAATATTTGTGACATTTAGACAAATTCGTATTAAGTCTAACGTTTTAGGAATTCCGAACTCCAACAGGATACTATATAACTTCTCCCTCCTAACTGAATCGCATGCTTTTTTGAAGTCTAAATAACACACTTTAATTATTTAGGTAATAATATATCACAGTTTCATAATCAAAAAGATGTGGAAACAAATTTAGAAAAATATAACAGATTAAATGGTATAATTAGGAGAAATTTTGGAAAACAAATGAGGAAAGAAATCCAATTGAGATTTCATAATGTCATAGCCAAACCTGCTCTACTGTACGGAAGTGAATGCTGGACACTTCGAGCAAAAGATAAATCCCACATTAATAGTTCACAAATGAGATTCCTCCGATCACTAACTGGAGTAACATTAAGGGATAGAATGAAAAGTGATGAGATAAGGATGCAGTGGAATAGTAGGGAAATGGTTGAACATATACAAAATTATCAGATTAAATGGTTCCAACACGTCCAGAGAATGTCAAATTCCCGTTTACCAAAGATGATATACCACCTCAACCCTAAAGGCAAAAGAGACCTCGGAAGACACTTCAACCGATGGAAAGATCAGTTTTTGTAGTCGCAGAACGGGCATCATCACCCAATACTGCATTCGGAAGAAGAAGAAGAAGATATTATTTTCGTACAGTACCATTATATTCTCATTTCTTTTCTAAAATCTGTCTTATACTTAAAGTCTGATCTGTTGTAGACCTGTTTCTTCTAAATCCACATTGATGATCTCCTTGAATGTCGTTAATATAGGGAGTAAGCCTGCTTACTAATATATTTGTTAGGATTTTGTACGAAGTTGACAGTAATGAAATATCCCTGTCTTTGTATATCAGAAGGAAGAATCTGGGAAGAAATTCCAAGGTAGCTTTTGGCATGCAATATTACAATGCAAGCATTAAAATTGTACGCTTAGTTTAAAATTGTACGCGTTGACATTAGGGTTATAACTTTTTGGACTTTTGTGAAATAAAATATTTCCTGTTTAATGGATGGATGAACTTTTACCTAAAACCTTTGAAAAAGGCCTTCATTTCACTGAGCTTCAAGAAAAGGTCACCCCAAATATATTTATATATCAATATTTAATATTATTTTGGGGGTGACGTTTTCTTGAAGCTCAGTGAAATGAAGGCCTTTTTGAAAGGTTTTAAGTAAAAGCTCACCCTTTCATTACACAGGAAATATTTTATTTCACAAAAGTCCAAAAAGTTATAACCCTAGTAGACAATCCTACAAATAAAGAAAACAATTGTAATTACAAGTTCGCTAAATTTGAATGTCGAACTTAAAATATTGTATATAAAAATTAAAAAGGTTTGAGAAAAAGCTTTTAAGAAGATAAATCTGTTGTAATTTTAGTTTTACTGCTGTGCCTGAAAGCGATAATACAGAGCTACATAATTGGTGGGCAGCCTCCACAAATTTGCTGCGCGTTTTGAGCGGCCTTTGCCAGTTAAAAAGTTTTGTTTATATATTAACGTCTATTAAATTTAGCTTTTAACAGACTTGGTTCATACCTGAAGCAACAGGTTTCACCGCACTGCCAGACGCTCAGACACCGATGTTCTTTAAATGAGACGGACTTCACTGAAAACAAACATCAATCACTCGGCAGGATAATAACTTCTGGCTTTCAATAAAAATATTTCGAGTTCAGAACGGTTTAGATAGAATTTAATCGAATGAGTTTGATCAGAAAGAGCTATTTAGATTCGTATTCGGGAAGACTCGTGTATAAAACCCGAAGCCGGCCAACTAGAATATGTTTCTTTGTATTCAGTAAAACTAATTATTTTAAATTTAAACAAATATTTAGTTTTAATTAAATCAAGAATTGTGTTGTATTTGGTCTTTAAAAATACGCCCTCTAACTCTAAATCAGTGTCCACTGCTGTGGTCTCGAGGTAGCGTGCTGCCTTGTCACGCAGCGGGCCCGGGTTCGATCTCCGCTCGGGACAAGTTTTCTGGATGAGGTTGTTTTTCGCGGTTTTTCCTCACATGTAAGACAAATGTCAGGATACTTTAAGGCCCAAAATAGTCCCTGAACATCATCTGGCCATCATTATCATCAATATCATATTCACCTCATTAGATTAAGTTTAGGTTTAAGGCCTCTCCTGGTGCATTATTACCCATCGTATCATTGGGGCAGCGTAACCCGGCCTTCCAGGCTGCCCAACCTCAGAAGTGGATTACAATTCGCCAATGCTAGGAGAGAATACCTGAAATGTCGAATGACAAGTAGGTAATAATAATAATAATAATAATAATAATAATAATAATAATAATAATAATACTTTATTTATTCTGGCAGAGTTAAGGCCATAAGGCCCTCTCTTCCACTCAACGAGCACAAATACAAATAAATATTCGACAAATATAGATATACACTACACTAATTATAAACAGTTAAAGATACAATAAATGTAGCAATGTAAATGTCATGTATAAACAACATTTTATAGGGTAATAACAATAATGATACGATAGGTGGCATTGAACAAAAAAAAACCTCTAAATCAGTAACTTTTTTTACAGTTTAACAATTTGAATATGTGTATAACAGGCAACTAATGCCTAAACCAGGAACTGAAGAAGAAGAAGAAGAAGAAGAAGAAGAAGAAGAAGAACAAGAATATGTGTATCAGAAATATTTTAGATCCTTAATTGGAAAGCTAGTGGAAGAAGTGGAAGATTCATACCTAGAGAACGTTAGATAGGTGCAGTGAAGAGAAGTATGGAAGCTAGAGATTTCAGAGAAGAAGATGCTTTAGACAGAAACCTCTGGCGACAAATCACTTTGGGCTGAAGGAGAAACACTGTATTGTGGAATATTCCTAATAAAGAAAAATAAGAATATGTGTGTTTTTGTGTTCGTGTGTTGTCTTGGAGGTGAACACGGCATGGAATTGATCCCTCATCCTCATGCATAAAACACCATCAATCCACGTATATTTTTTGCCGTCATCTTATTTTTCTGTCAAGTGACATCCATTCTAGAATGTTGTTTATCGTTAACCATATTCAAAATATATGTACAAAGCGCCTTAACACAGTGGAAAAACAAATAATAATAATAATAATAATAATAATAATAATAATAATAATAATAATAATAATAATAATAATAATAATAATAATAATAATAAAAATAATAATAATAAAAATAATAATAATATCAATAATAATAATCTTCTTCTTCGTCACGGTTTAGGCTTATTTACTAGCCTGTTCCGGCTCCAAATTGCTGCTGTTTCCATATTTTCTTTGGTCTTCCCAAACTTCTTCTTCGTGGTGAATAGCTGTATGCTGATTTTGGTAATAATAATAATAATAATAATAATAATAATAATAATAATAATAATAATAATAATAATAATAATAATAATAATAATAATAATAATAATAATAATAATAATAATAAAGTAAAGTAAAGTAATCCCACTACAGGCCTCGGGAGGCCCTTGGGGTAGTAGGAAGTTAAGGCTCCTACTTTTTTTAGACAATCGGCACTTGATGTCAGCCGGGTTGTCAGCCCTGCGTGACGGCCGCCTTTACCCCCAGAACAAGCGCCTGGTACTCATTTCCGTTAGAGGCTGAGTCTACCCCAGGGCCATAGTGCCGCCAGAAGGTTTTGGTCAGTTTAAAAATTCTGACCCCACCGGGACTTGAACCCTCGATCTTCTGGCTTGTAGCGCGGTGCCTTAACCACTACGCTACGGCGTGCCTAATAATAATAATAATAATAATAATAATAATAATAATAATAATAATAATAATAATAATAACTGACTGACACTATCGAACCCGGAGGTTCATGCCGATCGGACATAGCCTAAACTCTCCATATATAGGCAGTTTTTGCTATAATATTCAAGAGAGAAAATGTATAATTATATTTTCAATTAATTATTCAACTAAACACAAAAACACAATTTTCGTCTTACAGCTAATTTATTCCAAGAAGATCGTGATAAGTAGACTCTTGTTCAAAGCCGTATAATAAGAACACGGTATCTAAAAATATATCTGAACTAAAGTTTAATTTACCTCTCTCAAATAACGGTTGATATTAATATCCAATCTTATTTTTGGTCGACCTACTAGACGCATTCCCTCTGATTTTCCTATAAAGCCAACGAATATGACACGAATTGAGAATGGCAGAGTGGCATGGAAATTGCTTGTAGGAAAACCAGAGGAAACGTATCCAGTTGGTAGGCCAAGAATGAAGTGGCAGAATAGAATTTACCTTGAACTGAAAGAAGTAAATTATACAGGAAAACTTCGGCTCATGTTACGGGTGTATGGAGAGCTTGTGTCTACGCAGCAATGAACATCCAAGTTCGATAGCACCATTAAGTGAGGTAGTTAGGTATATAGAAAATGGTCGTGGGAAAGTAAATTAATAAGTGTACCGAGAATTTATAATTTTATAAGATAGAATTCATCTTTCAACTTTTTAGCTGCATTCTACTAAACGTATTTAAAAACTTCAGGACCCTTCACTATTAATACTTGTATTAAATTAATGTTATAGCAGACATTATATCTAAAATGACAATTTAGAATCCGAAACACATCTTCGATTCCACTTTAATGAATGGTGTTTAAAAAAAATAGCAATTAATAAACTGGTAGACAGAGGGTACCGACGGACAGGCGGATATGCTAAGAAGTCGGATAAAACAAACAATTGAAATTGGAGGTGTGGTCGTCGCCATGGCTATGAAAAAACAAAAGACTCTCCTAATACGGCAGGTATTTGGTGAGAGCGACTGCAAATTGGAGAAGAAACCAATATCCTCTGCTTAAACACACAACGCATGCGCTCTGATTGATTTATTGGACAAGTCCTCCATAAAAACGAGTCCTGCTGACCTTCAAGAACGCTGCATCAACCGCTTAAGTTCGTCAGGTCAATTTCTAAGATTACAAGTTCTTCAGTGTCTTCCCCACCCCAAATTATCCCGATGATACAAGTTTTCATTTCGAACTTTGTAGATCGTAATTGAACAGTTTAAGGTCTTTAAAGGAATAGCAGAGAAAACTTTAATAATAATGATGATAATAATCTTCTTCTTCTACTTCACGGTTTAGGCTTATATACTAGCCTGTTCCGGCTCCAAATTGCTGCTCTTTCCATCTTTTCCTTGGTCTTCCCAAGCTTCTTCTTCCTCGTGATGAATAGTTGTATGCTGCAATAATAATAATAATAATAATAATAATAATAATAATAATAATAATAATAATTTTTTTGTAAGCTCATGTTTTCCCTTTACAGAGATTTAGGCGCTCTCCCCCAACAGGGAAGAATTTGAACCATACTAATTTAGTTACACTTGTTTTCGTATAGATGTCATTTTGAGTGGTCCGTGGTCAGTGTTCGGCCTCATACTGACATCTAGGAAACCAAGGTAGTACTAGGACGGGAAAATTCGGTAAATTTTGCTTAGAGGCCTTTTCATTCATGCTTAAGGATTTTTTACGAGCCTGAAAATCTTCAGACTCTGGGCCCACGGCTTAAATAATAATGATTAATAATAATAATAATAATAATAATAATAATAATAATAATAATAATAATAATCCGGTATCATGGCAGCTGCCGCCGTCTTCCGTAAACCAAACGCCATTCCTATCTGTCCACCCATTGATCTTCCTCCAATCCTCTGATATTCAAAGCCGCTTGTACCTCTTCTATCAAGTTTTCTTCGGTCTTCCTATCTTTTTCTTTTCCATTGGGATCCATTCCTTAACAATTTTAGGCAATCTTTGCTCTGGCATTCTTTTGACATGGCCATGCCACTGTAATCTTTTCTTTTCTATAATGTCTATGATGTCCGGCTCCTCTTGTACACCCATAATTTTCTTTATTTCGTATTCTATCCATTCTAGATTTTCCAGCTGATCTTCTTAAAACATCCATTTCTGTACTTAAAACTCTTTTCGTTTCCCTGGTAGGAATTTGCCATACTTCAGCACCATATGTTAAAATGCTTTGAATTATAGTTTGATATGTTTATAATTTTCTATTTTTTTTATATTCTTACTCCACCTAACAGAGTTTAAAGCATTTATTGCTTGTTTTGTTTGAGCGATTCTATTTTTAATTTCCGCTGTGTTATCGACTGAATGAACTAATATTGTTCCTAAATAAGTGCATTCAATACTAGGTTTTAGTTCTTCCCCATTGTTGAAATTTATATTTTCCATTTCTTCTCCTATACAAAGATACTTACTTTTCTCAATATTTATATAAAGTCCGTCGCGGTGGACTAGTGGTTATGCTCATTGCCTCTGGTCGCGGGTTCAAACCCGGCCGGGGTCGATGGATTTTTTAGGACGGAAAAATTCAAGGAGCAAGTCCTCCGGGAGGGACTCTAAGCCGTGGGTCCCGAGTCTGAAGATTTTCAGGCTCGTAAAAAATCCTTAAGCCTGAATGAAAAGGCCTCTAAGCAAAATTTACCGAATTTTCCCGTCCTCGTACTACCTGGGTTTCCTAGATGTCAGTATGAGGCGGAAGCCTGACCACGTACCATTCAAAAATGACATCTATACGAAAACAAGTGTAACTAAATTAGTATGGTTCAAATTCTTCCCTGTAGGGGGAGAGCGCCTAAATCTCTGTAAAGGGAAAACATAGGCTTAGAATACAATACAATATATAAAGTCCCCATTTTTCATATTCTTCTTTTAGTTTTTTGGCATATATTCTATGCCATCGTGGGCTTGTGCTATTAATACCTGCTCGTCTGCAAAATTGACCGAATATACATGTGTATTTTGAATTGGTAGGCCCATTTTTTGACATTTTTTCCCTCCAGTCTCTTAGTACTCTTTCCAGATAAATTTTAAATAGAGTTGGAGATAAACTGCAACCCTGTCTTAAATCTTTTGTAATAGTAAATCCCTCTGTTATATGATTACTAACTTTTATTTTCGAAATTGATCCTTTGTGCAATGATTTTATAGCTTATATTAATATTTTGGTTTTGTTAGAATTGTCTAAAGTTTCCCAGAACAATCGTTTTGAGAAATATTATCATATGCCTTAATTGAATCGACAAAAACTAATGATAATAGCTTTATTTTATCTGGCAGAGTTAAGGCCTTGTCTGCCACTCAACCAGGTTAAAAAAAAAACAACAAAATATTCTTACGTCTAAATTCCAATAAACATAAATATACATGGTACGTGTACAATATACGTAGTTATTATTTACAAAACATTTTGATTCGGTCCAGAGTTAACATTTGTAATAAATGTAAAAGATATAAAAAGTCAGATAAAAAACTATTAATGACATAGAATAAATTTAGTTGTCGAGAAAATTTAATTATTTAAAAACGTGTATTTATATAAGTGTGACTTAAAAGTGCCAAGTGTGCGGCAACCCCTGATATCTTGAAAGAAGGAAATTCCAGGAGCGGGCAGAGGCTACTGTGAAGGAAGCAGACTAAGAGGAAGTGCTATGAAGAGGGATTGTTAGCAGACGGTTATCTTGTGACCTAGTGTGAATATTGTGGTAAGAAGATAACTTCTCATATCTGGACGTCAGGTAACTAGGAGTGTAGGAATTCCGAAGCTTGAAAAGAAGTGAAAGAGAGTGCAATTTACGTCTGTCAGTAAGACGCAACCAAGAGAGGGTATTGAAGTGCTCGGAAACATGATCATAACGGTGGATATTGAAAATGAATCGAACGCAAGCATTATGAACACGCTGCAGTCTCTTCGACAAGTCATAGTATAGATCATTATATATCATCCATCCATAGTAATTCTACCCGAGGGCAGGTCTTTCACTGCAATCATAGAATTTTCATTCTATGTTTTGCAGCTTTACTAGGAAATTGTAGGTGTGATAGCTTCTCGTTGCTTTCCACACCGGTGAAGGATGATGATGGTGATGATAATGATGGCCATATGATTTCGGGGACCGTTGGGCCTTAAAGTTTCCCTGACATTCGTCTTACAGGTGAGGAAAAACCCCGATAAAAAACTCACCCAGAAAAACTGTCGTGGCCGCGGATCGAACCCAAGCCCGCTGCGTGACAAGGCACAGCGGTGGACATTCATTATATATAACGTCACAATAATCGAAGTGTGGCAACACAAGATTCTGCACAATGATTTGTTTAATGAAACTGGGAGAAAATATTTTAAACGTCGAAGATAATGTGAGATGAAGTCTTTTTACATCGTATGTGTTTCATTTGTGTTTGCCAGTACAACTAAGGTATATTCATAAGTAATGCCACGAGTAATTTCCAAATTAGTGGCATTTGTTAGGACTATTTAACGAATAAAATTAAGCTATTTACTAAAAAATAATTATTTGAATATAGTTACCGGTGTTTTAAAATATTTATATAGTTAATGTAAACGGCGATGTTTGAAAACAAATTAGAAATGTGAGGTTATGTATATTCACTGCAACTTGATCATATTATTTATTGCCAAATAGGATCACAATATTATAAGAATGCACTCTAGTGGAGAAATAATGAAACACATCAAACTATTATAATCAACATTATAGATTAATCATTTATATTTTGAATAAACAACTCAGTAAAATCACTGAATCTATTCATTATTTGCTATATTCAACGTATTTGTTGGAGAAAAATAATATTAAAAAAGGAGGAGCTTTCTTTATCACAAAAGCAGGAGCTAATAAAGAGAAATCCATAAAGAGCGAGGTAAAACGCGACTGTCATTGGTGTAAAACAGAATTCATTGAAACATGATTGGTCATTGACTACCATTTGCGATGACATGAGTTAAATAGTCTATTGAAACGGATTACTGGGCTATAACAACTGAAAAATCGTCTTGCTTTCACGAACTTAGGACATTATGTTGACCTGTTCCGACCTCAATAAAAATTTCATCCATCATTCTTTTGAGTGGATGTCCTGATCTTCTTACTGAAGATCAGGGGCTTTCAAACTTTTTTTTTTGTTGTTGTCATAACTTTCTTCTTTATTAAATTGATTTCAGCATACTATATTAAATAGCAAAACTACATGCAGGATGTCCTGCAAATTTTTTCCCGGTTTTTCCATGGCATGAAAAAATAGTTCCTGAGTTTTTTTAAGGCTAAATTGAATTAATTGTAGTGAAGATAATTTTGAAAAAAATTTTATGGGGGGCACGCCGTAGCGTAGTGGTTAAGGCACTGAGCTACAAGCCGGAGGGTCGAGGGTTCAAGTCCCGTTGGGGTCAGGATTTTTAAACTGACCCAAACCCTCTGGCGGCACTATGGCCCTGGGGTCGACTCAGCCTCTAACTGAAATGAGTACTAGACGCTTGTTCTGGGGTAAAGGCGGCCGTCACGCAGGGCTGACAACCCGGCTGACATAAAGTGCCGATTGTCTAGAAAAAGTGGGAGTCTTAACCTCCTACTACCCCAAGGGCCTCCTGAGGCCTGTTGTGGGATCACTTTACTTTTATATATTTTTTATATATGTAAGTATAAAAACATATAATTTATTTTTATGGCAAGGTTTTAAATAAGAATGGCAAAATAATATTTTTTTTGTATTATTTGAATATGAACTATGTTACGATAAAACATTGCAAAGAATCTCATATTAAAATTATTTTTTGCGCAATAGTGCGTTTTGTCGTACTTACAGCAATACCGACCATGATTGAAAGTTCAACTTCCCATATTTCGGGGTTGCCAACCTAAATAACTATACTGTAATATTCGTTTTCCCTCTGGTTTTCCTACAAGAAGCTTCCATCCACGTCTTTCATTCCCCATTCATGCAGGACATGTGGCACGAATGGGAAATTAAATTCGTGCATGTAAGCTTCTTCTAGGAAAACCAGAGGGAAAACGCCCAGTTGGTATATCAAGAATGGGGTGGGACAATAACATTAACTATGATTTGAGGGAAGTAGACTATACAGGGGATGATTGGAAAACATTAGTTCAGGATTTGAATGTATGGAGAGCCTATGTCCGCACAGCGTTGAACCTACGGGTTAAATAGTGCCAGTGAGTTAGTTAGTTAGTTAGTAATATTGTATATTACAAACCGCATGCGGGAAGTAAAACCTCTGCCCTTTATGTATATTACGTACAATGTATATACAAAAATATATCCAAAAGATAGTGTTAACTATGCGTTATACGAAACAAATCACTGCATTTCAAATGAACTGAACTTTATTTGAAACAATATAAAACAATAAATATGTATTTGCCGCCATTTTATGACTGATTGGTATTACGGCCTACTGTAGTATCAACTAATAAACATTGCCCACATTGTTAACGTTAGTCAGTTTTTTTATAATGAACGCAAATAATTCCAACAAAGATGTTATTATTTTACTATTATTTATTATTTTGAAAACACCGTAGCGAAAAAAAATGTACAACGCATGTTTGTGAAGTGTTTTACAGATTCTCGGAAATTAAAAACCTCGTTATCGCTCGGTTTTTAAACATTTTCTCCCTTCTGTAAAAACCACTTCCCAACCTCGCATCGTAATATACTATTGTGATTCCAACTCCTTTTTTCCTTTCTCCTGAAAATTTTACTCTTTTCATTTATATAATTTTCTGTATAACTCCTCATCAATTACCATTTGAGAGACCCAACTTGATGGAAGTATGGTTATTTGTTTCTATTTTTTAAAACAAGTTGGCTCTGCTATCTTACATAAGTAATCTCTCGTTGACTTCAAACAGCAGCGCTTAAAATGATTGCGTGCAGTTTTTGCTTCATGTACCTGAAGTCCCCTGTACGGAAACATATTCCTGCAGGGGGCTGCCACGGGGGGTGGACAGGGTGGAGTGCCACTAGAGAAACAACAAAAATATCTGTTGTTAATGAAAAGTCTAGCAACTCAATCAGCTTTAATGAGAGTCAAATAGCTTTGCGGGCGCGAAAATTACTGCTAATTATTCCTGAATAATTCCCGGGCGCTTAACCTCTAACCCTGAACTGTAATCCAGTTTTACAAGCTCTATCTGATAACCACTTTATTAACAATTCCTCATTACACCTAATTCTCTCTTAAATAGCAGGAAATTACAGTAGAACTACATGGGCCTAGAATCAAGTATTCCGTGAGCTTAAACATTACTAAACTTAGTTAATCTATACCGAATTTGCTACTAAATTACTATCATGAATGGCTTAAATTTAAGTAATCTAAATACTTCTATCTATATATTTATCTATCTATCTATACATCTATCTGACTGTCTGTCTGTCTGTCTGTCTGTCTACCTATGTACGTATCTATCTGTCTATCTGTCTGGCTATCTACCTATGTATGTATGTATGTTTGTATCTATCTGTCTATCTGTCTGGCTATCTACCTATGTATGTATGTATGTTTGTATCTGTCTGTCTGTCTGTCTGTCTGTCTGTCTGTCTGTCTGTCTGTCTGTCTGTCTGTCTGTCTGCCTGTCTGCCTGTCTG
Source organism: Diploptera punctata (assembly GCA_030220185.1). NCBI lineage: Eukaryota > Metazoa > Arthropoda > Insecta > Blattodea > Blaberidae > Diploptera > Diploptera punctata. Next base: position 1,634,137 of record JASPKZ010003878.1, read on the forward strand.
GCTGTCTGCTTGTCTGTCTGTCTGACTGTCTATATATCTATCTGTCTGTCTGTATATATATCTATCTGTTTGTCTGTCTGTCTGCCTGTCTGTCTGTCTGTCTGCCTGTCTGCCTGTCTGCCTGTCTGTCTGACTGTCTATATATCTATCTGTCTGTCTATATATCCATCTGTCTGTCTGTCTGCCTGTCTGCCTGTCTGTCTGTCTGTCTGACTGCCTATATATCTATCTGTCTGTCTATCTGTCTATATATCTATATGTCTGTCTACATATCTATCTGTCTGTCTATATATCTATCTGTCTGTCTGTCTGTCTATTTGTCTGTGAATCTGTTTGTCTGTCTGTCTATATATCTATCTGTCTGTCTATATGTCTGTCTGTCTATCTATATATCTATCTGTATATCTATCTATGTATATATATCTATGTATCTGTCCACCTATATATCTTTCTATCTACATTTATTTCTATCTATATATATTTCTATCTATTTGTCTGTCTATCTACCTGTCTGTCTGTCTGTCTATCTATCTATCTATGTGTCTGTCTGTCTGTCTGTCTATCTGTCTGTCTGTCTATATATCTGTCCGTGTATATATATATATATATATATATATATATATATATATATATATATATATATGTAGCCGAGCGGTTAAGGTAGGAAGCCTTGGCGCAGAGCTACGGGACTTGCGCTGGTTCGAGTCTCCATGGGGGAAGAAATTTTCTCATGGTATTTCGGTCAGTATGGGACCAGTGCCCACCCAGCATCGTGAGGCAATTGGGTAGCTACAATAAGTAGCGGCTCCAGGTTGAGGAACCAGCTATAACGGCTGGGGGACTCGACATGCTAACCACATGTCACCCCTACACTGGCTGTTGATCATCTACCTCTGTGATTGACACATGTGGATGTGAAGGGCCAGCAGCCGGCTGGTAAAAGGGCAACCGCTGAAAAGTGGAAAGACCCTCAATCGGTATATATATATATATATATATATATATATATATATATATGGTATGATAAGAAAAATAAATGCCTGGACGGGATTCGAACCCTTATCTCTGAGTCTGTACCTCAGTGTGATATCCATTACACCACCAGGCGAATCCAATTCAAACATTTATTTTTCTTATATATGTATTATATTATATTATATTATATATATATATATATATATCCATCCATCCATTTATCCATATATCTATCTATTTAGCTGTATATCTGTCTATCTACAGTGTTCTGTCCGAGGACAGGTATTCCACTGCAATCATAGTATTTTTATGCTATGCTTTGTAACTTTACTAGGGAATTATAGGTGTGTATCTTCCCGTTGCTTTCCACGCCGGCGCCGGTGATTGATGATGATGATGATGATGACGATTACAATGATAAGGATGATGATGATGATCATCACCATCAACAATCACGGATTAAGCCCATGTGGTTTGTTCCGGTCTCATAGATTCTCATTCAGAAAGTTGTATCCATCTCTTTTTCGGTCTACCAACATTCCTGTCTCCTTTTGGTTTGTAACTAAGTATAATTTTTGGTATGCGTTCATCTTTCATTCTTTGAATGTTCTCATCAGTTTTTCTAGAGTATTTTATTTTATCTAAAAGTTTAAAAATATTTAGCTCATTTCTAATATCTTCACTTATTCTTTTATCTAGAAGATTGCAGCCCGCTACACTTCTCAGAAATCTCATTTAAGCTGCTTCTATAATCTTCTCTTCTATTTTAGTTAAAACCCAAAATTCACTGTCACACAACAGCAAGGGGACTGCCGCTACTTTATACAATTTTAGATGGTAATGATAGTAACATTATTTCCGGGGACCTTTGGGTCCTACGCTTCCTGACATTCGTATTACAAGTGAGGAAAAATCCCGAAATTACATCACCCAGGAGCCTGTCCCGACCGGGAATCGAACCCGGGCCCGCTGCCTGAGAAGGCAGCACGCTACCTTGAGACCACAGCGGTGGACTTTAAAGACTTGTTTGACCTTATTTTAGTTAGAAGTAGCGTAAAAGAATATTACGTCATTTCTCATATGTAAAAGGCTGGTACTCCTCAGGTTGCATAACAATGAATTATATTGTTTACATTGGTTCACATAAACAGCGACAGGAGAGTTCAATCTGATAATGTGAACCTGATGACAGCATTGTACAGTTTAATACTTCCAATTGACAAAATGAAATGAAAATTGTAACGTAAGGCTGATGAAAACGTGTTTATAACATGTTATAATTTATTTTAATGAACAATTTCTTGTTTACTGTAACTATCTACCTCACTGGCACTATCGAACCCGTAGGTTCATGACCACGCGGACACAAGCTCTCCATGCGTCTCTATCCCAAGGTAATGTTTTCCACTCATCCCATGTATAACCTGTTTCCCTCAAATCATAGAAAATGTTATTCTCCCACCTCAAAAGTGGTCTATCAACTTGGCGTTTTCCAGTAAGAAGCTTCCCATTCCCTCTCTCAATCCACATTCGTGCCACATGTCCTGCCCATCGCAGTCTACAAGACCTAACTCTTCTTATTATATCTGGTTATATATATATATATATATATATATATATATATATATATTCCCCCCTCCAAATGCCACAGGTTGTCATTTCGACATATCTGATGTTCTCTCCTAGCATGACGTACATTTAACTCACTTCTGAGATTGAAGCGCCTGGAAGGCGGGGTTACGCAGCCCCGATGATATGAGAATTGATGATGATGGTAATGATGAGACCTAAAACTAAACTTAATCTAATTAGGCGAATATGATATTGATGATAATGATGGCCAGATGGTGTTCGGGGAACGTTTCGGTCTTAAAGTTTCCTGACATTTGTCTTACAGGTGAGGAAAACCCCTGAAAAAATCCTCACTTAGGAAACTTGTCCCGACCGGAAATCGAACCCGGGCCCGCTGCTTGACAAGACAGCACGCTACCTCGACAGCACAGCGGTGGAACTACAAATATCGTGCAAGTCAGTGTAAAGTATTCTTCTCCATTCCCCTGTTCATCTGATGTCTGTTCATCTCTCTTTGTTCCAAAAAAAATTCTGAGCACAGAGAATTTTATTCTCAAATACTCTTTATCTTATTTCCTCCCTTAAAGTAAGAGTCTATGTTTCACATCCATATAATATAACTGGGAGAATAACAGTTTTATATATTTTCAGTTTAACTTCTTTTAAGCAGTTAGGATGATAAGAGTGCCTGTAATGCAATATAGCATTGCAATGAGTGCATAATTACAGAAGAAAATCTGAGCTAATTTATTTTCAAATACAGAGTGATTCAAAAGTCTCTTGACATTTTCGTCAAACCTGTTTTATGCCAAACTTGTTATTACATATGGAAAGTAATGACTACTGGATGATGAACTCAATACATTTCAATGTGGTGATCCTCAATATCACGGCACAGACTCCATCTTTCTTGTGACCAGTGAAACAATTTTACCGGCATAGCTGGTGTGATTGCAGCTATCGCTGCAGCTATTCGCTTTCTAAATTGCTGGAAGGTGTTGATCTTCACTTCATACACTTTGGATTTAACAAAACCCCAAACAAAGATGCCTAGCGGTGTCAGATCTGGAGAGCGGTCCGCCCAAATTCTCGGTGAACAACGACCGATCCATCTACAAGGGAAAACTTTGTTGAGGTTGTCCACGAACACTGATGGCACAGATGGGATGATGCCACCATCTTGCTGGAAAACACAGTATCTTGTACTGTACAAGCATCCTTTTGCAGGTATTGTTCTAAACATGTCAAGATAGTTACTTCCAATTACTGTTGTTTCCGCAAATATGAACGGCCTGTAAATTTTTGGTGTGCCTCTCTGAAACTCTTGTATGGCGTTTGGCTGTTCGCCTGCCCAAATCCTACAATTATGCATTGACATGTCCACATGTGTGGAATGTTGCCTCATCACTGAACAACACATGTTCCATGAGGTCTTCATTTTCAATGACATTTAACAGGTCATCACAGTAGCTTCTCGAGTTACATAGTCTTGTGCATTATCTGGATGTGATAAGGGCGTTTGTTCAGTTTGAAGCGCAAGGTACGCCATACAGTGCTTTGGGACATACCCAACTCTCTGCTGAGTCTTCTGGTTGATGCACCGGGACTTCGTGAGGTGGCACCCTGTATGGTTTGCACGTCTTCTAGTGTTGTAGATGGACTCCCTCTATGTGCGTCATCAGCAACAGATCCCGTCCGTTCCGTTTTCAGTACCAGATCTCTAATAGCTTACCTGCTAGCACCTGTTTTTCTGAACTTTCTAGTGAATTCTTTTGGTCCTGCCCGTACGTCAATCCTTGTATACGAGCGAAAACGACAGCTATTCTTACCTCTATTGTTAGCATAGTTTCAAATTACATTCAAAAATACATAAATTTACGATATGAGGAAAATGTCAAGAGACTTTTGAATCACTCTGTATTATAGATACGGGCGTACACATAAAAGCCACGTCTAAAAGATAATTTAGCAATGTAATAATAATAATAATAATAATATAATAATAATAATAATAATATAATAATAATAATAATAATAATGTTTATTTATTCTGGCAGAGTTAAGGCCATAAGGCCTTCTCTTCCACTCAACCAGCACAAATACAAATAAATATTTGACAAAACATAGATATACACTATACTAATTATAAACAGTTAAAAATACATTAAATGTAGCAATGTATCCTCCTGAACAGACTAAAATTTAAGCTGCATAACTGGCATTTAGATAAACGAACTAAACAAATCTCGGTTTAAGAAACTGATCAGCTTTAGTATTTCGTTAATCCATCTGAAATAACTAGTTAGTACATAGTAATATCTGTATGTTAGCCTGTACATACATAAATACCTACAGGATAATCCCTTACTGAATTCAATTTGGTAATAATATGTTTCAAATTAGTCTGGGATCGAACTATGAATATCTGGACTTATTATTAATACGTCACTGTAAAGATGTGCTATTACGGTGTAATCATATGTTCCCCCGCACATGGGCGGGGACATTACATAACTACGGGGGTGGTAACTGATTTATGTTCCTCTTGCAATGAAATCCATACCTTAATCATTGTGACTGTCTCCTCTGAGCTACTAAAAGGCATGCATCAACCAGTTCATAGGGTAAATGTGCTTATAACCGACACAGCGAACTAAAATCATACATAATTGAAACAAGGATCATAATATGCAATAATCAAAATTGGCGATCATTATACATTTTAAAAACGAATCTACTAGTAAACTTTCAAAGGTTATTTAAAAGAATAGTTATCCCATTTATATATAACGGTTTAACCTTAATACTATAGGCCTAATGTATTGTACTGTTTAGCAGTAATTAACTTAAAACCGCAGCATGGGAAAGAAAGATATTACGAAGAATTTATGGATCTAACTAACTCGCTAGGTTCATAGCCGCGCGGACATAAGCTCTCTATACAACCCTATCCTCAGCTAATGTTTTCCAATCATTCCCTATATAATCTATTTCCCTCAAATCATGGATAATGTTATTTCCCACCTCATTCTTAGTCTACCAACTGGGCGTTTTCCTTCTGGTTTTCCTACCAGAAGCTTCCATGCACCACTTTCTTCCTCCATACATGCCACATGCCCTGCCCATCGCATCCTACGAGACTCAACTGTTCTTATTATATCTGGCTTCCTATATATATCACATAGCTCACTATTATGAAGTTGTCTCCATTCACTTGTCCATCTCTTCTTCGCCCAAAATTTGTTCTATGAACTTTATTCTCAAATACTCGTAAACTTATTTCCTCCCATAAAGTTAGAGTCCATGTTTCGGATCCATATAATATAACTGGCAGAATATATTTTCAGTTTAACTTATTTTTTTAAGGAATTGGGACAAGAGTCCATGTAATGCATAATAGCATGCATTTCCAGAATTGAGCCTATGTTTAATTTCTTTGTACATCTCATTTCTATTTTAATTATTGTTCCTAGATTCTTGAAATCAGCCATTTATTCAAAATTTCCTTCATTAGTTATTAGTTGTCCATTTCCATTATATAACGCATTTCTATGTGCGAACATATATTTAGTTTTATTGAAATTTACTTCCAGTCCCAATTTCTTAGTGTTACTCAATAGAGAGTGCGTGTTGTTCATTAGTATCTCCTCGTTATCGCTTAATAATTAGAGTTAATTGTGATTGTTATATTCTGATGTAATATATGTTTGTCCTGGTGAGTGGAAGAGAAGGCCACATGGCCTTAACTCGACCAGGCTAAATAAATCTAATCTAATAATACTACATTCACAAATGAGGGGATTCTATTCCAGGAGTCCACCTACATTAGTGGGCAAGTTAGGGGAACAGAATGGGAAAGGTAGTGTTAGATGGGCAAGTTAGGGGGAGAACATGGGAGAGTTAATACATGTGATTAGTTTAACGTTAATTTGTTTGTTTGTGAGTTTTTCTGATTAGTTGGCTACACTCTCTGAGCAATAACTAATACAAACCGGTATTTTACATTCAAAATATGCTGATTTTAGGTTACATTGTGCTCAACTTGTCACTTCATTTTAAGGCATTTTTCAATATTATTTTAGGAAATAGTATACTACGATGTGAGGTTGGGAAGTTGTATTTACAGAGGCGAGGAAATGTTTAAAAACCGAGCGATAGCGCGGTTTTTAATTTCCGATATTTTGTAAAACACTTCACAAACGTCCGTTGTACATTATGTTTTGCGCGATGGTGTTTTCAAAATAATAAATATTAGTAAAATAATAACATCTTTGTTGGAAATATTTGCGTTCATTATAAACAACAAACTAATATTAACAGTGTGGGCAATGTTTATTAGTTGAGAGGCCTTGACACCAATCAGTGATAAAATGGCGGCAAGTACTTATTAATTGTTTTATATTGTTTCAAATAAAGTTCAGTTCATTTAAAAGTGTAGTGATTTGTTTCGTATAATGTATATTAACACTACCTTTTGGATATATTTTTGTATATATAGGTGTCCCATTCAAACCTCCCATATTTTAATTAATCGTAAGTAACAAAGTATGCGGAATTATGAAATGAGATCGGCATTAAATGAAATAGAAACTCAATGAATTTTCATTGCCACACATTGCCACACACTGATTTTAGTGGACTTCTCTGAAATCCTGTTCTAATTTCTTCAATCTTTTGTTCTGAAACACGTGTACACCTCCTGATTCTTTTTTAATGCTTCCAGTCACCAAAAACTTCTCAAGCCATGCCTTAATGGTCTTCTCATCAGGTGCATTCCCTCCATATTCTCTCCGGTAATTTCTTTGCACTGTAATTATTGACTTCTACTCTGCATACCAGAAAACAGTTTGTGCTCGTTGCTGAGGAATCACCATTTTGTTTTATGTCATTATTTTCCAACATACGACAGATGAATTAACTGCAACAAAGAAAACAAAAATTCTTACAGATTCTCTTTCTTTTAATACCAACCTCATTTCATAATTCCGCATACTTTGAGAGTTATGATTAATTAAAATGTGGGAGGTTTGGATTTGACACGGTGCACATTGTACATGGTATACATAAAGGGCAGTCGTTTTACTTCCCGCACGAGGTTGTTAATATGTAATATTACAGTATAATTATTTGGGTTGGCAATTCCGAAATGTAGGGAGTTGAACTGTAAGTACAAACAAAACGCACTTGTAATCTCCTCTCCTCCCTTAAAGCAAGAGTCCATGTTTCGCATCCATATAATATAACTGGTAGAATAATAGTTTTATATATTTTCTGTTTTTTTTTTCAAAGGAGTTGGGACATCAAAAGTCTTTGAAATGCATGATATTGCACAGTGCACTTAATTATAAATCTGTATCGTTTCTGATAATTTCTAATTCGAAAATACGATCACATTTCTCCATTATTCCACGAATTGTCATGGCTACATCTAAAAGAGAGAAGAAAATCGCACTGTCTAATTCTCCTATTTAAGATCCTACATACCTCGATTCCCAATTATTTATCATCCCGTTTCCAGTATCTATCTTCAAACCATAACTTAAACACAAGATCACAACATAGTCTCTTACTTAATATACCGCAACATAGGACATCACATCACTCCATGTCATATACCATCTCCACTTCTCGCAACTGGAATTCCCTACCACAAGATATAAGGGGCTGCCGGACATTGGCATCTTTTAAAAGAAATCTAAATCTATATTTGCTCTAAACTCGACTTCATTATTATCCAGTGTAAGATATATATATATATATATTAATTGGTGTTTCCCGTATAATGTATCATATTTTATTTATTATTATTATTATTATTATTATTATTATTATTATTATCGTATCATTATTGTTATTACCCTATAAAATGTTGTTTGTACATGACATTTACATTGCTACATTTATTGTATCTTTAACTGTTTATAATTAGTATAGTGTATATCTATATTTGTCGAATATTTATTTGTATATGTGATGGTTGAGTGGAAGAGAGGGCCTTATGGCCTTAACTCTGCCAGAATAAATAAAGTATTATTATTATTATTATTATTATTATTATTATTATATATTATTATTATTATTATTATTATTATTATTATTATATAACTCGTAAAAAGATGACATTTCAACAAAATCTAGGCCTTATTCCTTACCAATTACTATCACAATCATCAGCATCGCCGAAACTAAATTTGTGAAAAATTCTTTATTACTGAATACTTGATTCACACTGAATACTAAAATTGTACATATAATTCAAGAGTTTATAATACAATATCAAAGATTAGGTTATTGCATGTTAGCACGTTTGTAAACTCTGTACAGAACATGATACAAAAGATACATAAAAAAAGTATGTTTTACGACTCTCTTAATACTTTACGACATTTTTAAAATTACTCCTGTTCTTTTTTTTCTCAGCATAAATCTAAAAAGCTTTGATACAGCAATCAAGCCACATTTTTTATTGTTTTACACAAACCGTAAAAACAAACTTATCCATAAACTATTTTTATTGTTATTAATTATTATTATTATTATTATTATTATTATTATTATTATTATTATTATCATCATCATGATCAAGTACATGACTGTACACCTCAGCAGAAAAGGACATTAGGAAGACCACAACTACGATGGAAGGATGTCACCATACCCCGGACCTGTAGTGAATGAACATGCAATAAGCTGCCAGCTTTCATGGGGAGAGGAAGAAGAAGAAGAAGGAGAAGAAGAAGGAGAAGAAGAAGAAGAAGATCATCATCATCTTCAAGGTATGGGCCTGTTGGCACGTTTCGCTCTCCGGTGCACTATATACTGCAGGTGCAGGTCGTCCTTCCAACGTCGTTTTGATCTTCCTACATTTCTTCGGCCTAGAGGTTTATAATGAAGCATCTGTTTTGATAAACAATTATTTGTACATGTTTAAACCAATTACATTTATTTCTGTAATTATTATTATTTTATTATTGCTATTATTATTATTATTATTATTATTATTATTATTATTATTATTATTATTATTATTATTATTATTATTATTATGTGTTTAGCTTTCTTTGTTTGTTACTATTTTGTTTAGTGTTTTCTTTGAACGTTTATGACTTAATCCTAATTTGTTAATGTATTCTGACATTTTATTTGTCAGTGGGTACAATATTTTACATTATATAGATACTATCTTATTGGTCAAATCTTCATTTAGTGTTTAATATTAGAGTTGATTATGATTATTATATTCTGATGTAATATATGTTTGTCCTGGTAGTGGAAGAGAAGGTCACATGGCCTTAACTCCACCAGGCTAAATAAATAAAAGTATAAAATTATGAAATATTTAACTAAAAGGTCCATCTCCTCAACTTTATTAGTTATTTATCTGTAGCGCTTTCGGGACTAGTGCCATCATCAGCAGGATTCAAAACTGGTGTTTCACTGAAGATCTGGTAGAGGGGGTTACACGTACTGGGTTCGTTTTCGTTAGTCCCGAAAGCGCTACAGTTAAATAACTAATAAAGTTGAGGAGATGGACCTTTTGGGTAAATATTCCATAATTTTATACTTCAATTTTAATAATACCTCAACGAAACATATCATGAATCTTATAAAAGATAAGTAAATAATAAAGAAATGTGTAATTCTGGCGACGAATTGCATTATCAGTGCTCTGTCATAAATAAAAAATGGCAATTTCCATAATTATTATTACGTTATGAGTAAAGATTTAAGGGAAAAAAACAAATGAATGGATAAAAATCGAGAATTGCTTGATAGCTCGGTGACATAATTTTATAGAATTATATTAATCTAAGCAGGTAAACTGAATATGATTAAAAGTAAAATTTCAAATTGAAAACTACCCAAAAAATGTATAGTTATAATTTTTTGTGAATACCTGTCAAAATATCTACCGTCTTCAAAAATATTCGGTTTATTTATTACCCACCAATTGATAACGCAGATTATTTTCAGATATTAAATTGTTACGTAAGTCTGAGTGATTTCCTCACAGTTTTCTCATCCATTGGTACACTGTATGGATCGCGGACCCCACGTGTTTTTTAGATAATTTACTGAGGAGTAAATTACCGAGGATCCTGACCATTAATTTCCCAGCAAATTTTACGTTTTCATTTGAAGTAAATCATAGTGTAAATGTTTCATATGAGATGTGGAATCAAGCCAAATTAAACCCATCTCTCTCCCCACCCCCCCTACTTCTTCCCTTTCTGATCGATGTGTCACGACTAGGGGTACACAACTCATGTCTCAGCCTGTATTTTATAGCCTACAGTCCAGGGTGTTCGCTGTAATTAACTCGAGAGCTCGCAGAGATTTTATAAGTTTATCCAACAAGATTTTAAAAATTGTTTCATGAACAACAATATCGCATATTAATAAATATGATTTTCTTGGTGATAATTAGAACACGGATTTGTATGCAAAATAAAGTACTAAATATGTATGCAAATATGCATGGAAAATGTAGAAAATATGCACCCTAAATATGCAAAAAACAGTGCGCCGTGTTTTTCGGGATCTGCTACCTTTTTGTGCACTGTTTCTTTAGAGGATTTACTCTAATATTCCATGGCTCAACGAGTAGGGTGCGTGTAAGCAAACAGTTTTCAGACACTTTTGAAATCCAGAATGGGTTGAAGCAAGGAGATGCACTATCTCCTCTACTATTTAATTTTGTACTAGAGAATGCCATTAAATCTTTAGAGAATGAGGAAGGCTTACAACTGAATGGTATTAATAAGCTGTTAGTTTATTATGCTGATGATGTAGTACTACTGGCCGATAGCGAGGAGATACTAAAGGCCAACACGCACACACTATTGAGTAACACTAAGAAATTAGGACTGGAAGTAAATATCAGTAAAACTAAATATATGGTCACACGTTGAAATACATTATATAATGGAAATGGACAGCTAATGACAAATGAGGGAAATTTTGAGGAATTGGCTGAATTCAAATACCTAGGAACAATAATCACAAATAGGAATGAGATGCACAAAGAAATTAAACATAGGCTCAATTCTGGAAATGCATGCTATTATGCATTGCAGAGACTTTTGATGTCCCAACTCCTTTCGAAAAACGTTAACCTGAAAATATATAAAACTATTATTCTACCAGTTATATGGGTGCGAAACATGGACTCTTACTTTAAGGGAGGAAAGGAGATTACGAGTATTTGACAATAAAGTTCTTAGGAAAATTTTTGTACCAAAGAGAGATGAACAGACAGGTGAATGGAGAAGACTACATAACAATGAACTACATGGTCTTTATAGGAAGCCAGATATAATAAGAACAGTTAAGTCCCGTAGACTGCGATGGGCAGGACATGTTGCGCGTATGGGGAATGAAAGACGTGCATGGAAACTTCTTGTAGGAAAGCCAGAAGGAAAACGCCCAGTTGGTAGACCAAGAATGAGGTGGGAGAATAACATTAACTATGATTTGAGGGAAGTAGATTATACAGGGAATGATTGGAAAGCATTAGCTCAGGATAGGGATGTATGGAGAGCTTATGTCCGCGCGGCCATGAACCTACGGGTTCGATAGTGCCAGTGAGTAAGTAAGTAAGTATTCCATTTCATTCATAGTAGCATCGAGTTCTTAGCTATCAGTGTCATTTCTAATCCTTTGCCCGGGCCAATGAGAGGCAAGGATTGATTCATCCTTCCTATCTAGATTCATAAACATTAATTAATAATAATTCTTAAAATACACTGTAGTAATTTATGATTCTTAGTTAACCTGAATGTACTATTATTAACCATGAAAACGTCCACCGCTGTGGTCTCGAGGTAGCGTGCTGCCTTGTCACGCAGCGGGCCCGGGTTCGATCCCCGGTCGGGGCAGTTTTTCTGGGTGAAGTTTTTATCGGGGTTTTTACTCACCTGTAAGACAAATGTCAGGAAAACTTTAAGGCCCAAACGGTCCCCGAAATCATATGGCCATCATCCTTATGATTATCATCGTCGCCATCATCCTTCACCGGTGTGGAAAGCAACGGGAAGCTACCACACCTACACAATTCCCTAGTAAAGCTGCAAGCATAGCATGAAAGTGCTATGTTTGCAGTCAAGGACCTGCCTTCGGGCAGAATTACTATGGATGGAACCATGAAAGCTAGATGGGAAAAAGGAGCTCATATAACTTTGAGAAAGCTTGTATACGGGAATTATGCAAGACAGCTGTAGCGTAGCTAACAAATACAATAATCAGACATTGATATTTACTTAAAATGAGATTTAATGTTTAAATCGCACGTCTGAAATTGAAAAGTGAAATTAAATATAAACATGACTTGATCATTCAAATATTAAAGAACAAACAGTAAGTAATAACAGAAATAACATTGTTTACACAATCAACCACACATACATACGCAGCTCTCCTGGAGCTCGCGTCCTCCAGACGACAGACAAGTGTTCCAACGAAAATCTATGATCGGATGATAGAGTTCACTACGTGTTTGGCCTATTTGAGAGTTCCGAGGTAGAAGGGGAAGTTGCGCACTACAAAACAGAGCAAAGGGAGGGGTAGCAAGGAGAGTGGAGGAGTAGATACAAAGAGAAAGGAAATTGGCATAGTTCCCGAATCTCACTGTAGAGGGAGGATAACAACACAAATGTATCGAACCGAAATAGCACTTTCGGTCCAACAGATAGTAATAAATTCAAATAAATTATTTGCTTTGTGAGTAATCTTATCTTATTCCTGCTGTTACAGTAGATAAGGAAGGTTTTCATGAGGTTTTCTTGTGTGAAATTCCTTCGTCTGTCAGTGAAGAAGTTTTTATAAGTGAAAATGTCCTTTCTGCATCACGTGATGTCACAGGTGCACAGTTCTTCTTCAGTGAATTCCTCTTCGGTTACAGTTTTTTTACTATCACAAGAGAGCATTTTCCTGATTTGACAAATTGTATTGTAGCCAGGAATTTTATTGAATACTTCACTAAGCTTGTCAAATGCGATTTTAGCAACGCCGTAATATTATTTCTCAACGCCCACGGGGTGTTCCCCTCTTACACAGATGTAAATATACACGCTTATATATATAATTGTTTGCAGAGACTTTATTAATTAAAAAAATAATTAATAATTAAATAATTACAATTAATTACCTAACGGAAAAATTTAATACCACATTTAGGAGTAAAATATGCATTTATGCATTAAAAATCTAAAATAAGCATTTTTCCCCGGAATATGCATTTCTATGCATTATCAAATAACGCTCATATTGTCTATGAAGGGACAACATAACATTTAAATCATTTCCGTATACTTTTTAATTCGTAAAACAAAACATGCATTTCCGGGCTCTAGTGATAATAGCATATTACGATGCGAGGTTGGGAAGCGGTTTTTACAGAATCCAGGAAAATGTTTAAAAACGAGCGATGGAGAGGTTTTTAATTTCCAAGATTCTGTAAAACACTTCACAATCGTGCGTTGTACATTACTTTTTTGCGCGATGGTGTTTGAAAACAATAAATAATAGTAAAATAATAACATCTTTGTTGGAAATATTTACGTTCATTATAAACAATTGACTAACGTAAACAGTGTGAGCAATGTTTATTAGTTGAAACAACAGGAGGCCGTGAGACCAATTAGTGATAAAATAACAGGAGGCCATGGCCCAATTAGTGATAAAATTACAGAAAGTTCGTATTTATTGTTTCGAATAAAGTTCAGTTCATTTAAAATGTAGTGAGTTGTTTTATATAGGCCTAATGTGTATTAAACTACCTTTTCGATATGTTTTCTATACACATTGTAGAGGGCAGTGGTTTTATTTCGCACACGGGAGTTTGTAATGTGTAACATTATTGTATAGTTATTTTTTACGCGGAAAATAAGAACACATATAGAGGAATAATCATACAACATCTACAAAATGTCAATATCAAGCTGCTGCCTCAAACCCATTTATTCAGGAATAAATAAATATATTAACAAATTGTTACCCATTAATTCTTAATAATTCTACATAACTAAGTTAGTGTATAATGTAATTGTATTGATATCTAATTGTAATATTATTGTGTTTTTTTTAAACATCAACTTATTGTAACGGTTGTCAACAGCACGTACGGCTTACTGCCCGTGCGATCAATATTTTTAAATAACATTGTATGTATCTTACTTTTAGTTTAATAAAGTCCTTATGTATGTATTATTTTTTACAATATAGTTATTTAGGTTGGCAGCCCCGAAATGTATTAAGTTGAACTTTCAATCATGGTCGCCATTGCTGTAAGTACGAGAATACGCACTATCGCGCAAAAAATTGTATTACGCATATTCACTAAGAACATATTTTATTTTGATGTCTAGCTAATACCCGGCGTGCGCTGCTACGCCTAAAATAAATGACAATGTGTTTTTATGTTTAGCCGAATAAGTAAAGGAAAAATAATTATAAATTTATATCGCTATTATTTTTAGATTCCCCATACTGATTACCCGGCTTTGCCCGGGAATCTACTTATCCCGATCTTCTTGGCATCAATGAAAGACAAATATTGTTATTGTGAGTTATCCATAAAAAATAAACATATGCTGCCGCGGGATTTTATAGAGTTCTTTGAGATATTCAATTCTGTGTAAATAAATTTTGTGTATTTGTTATGCTTTAGGCAGCGTAAGCCATTTGAGCGTCAAGATTTTTTTTCACGTTTTTCACTACAAAGGATGATTTTTAAGGGTGTGAGAGTTGAGAATCGCAAATCTCTTATAGCCTATGTTCATCCCGGGAATCTCCTGAACTTTTTGCAAAAAGCCCCATCACAATCGGATGAACGGTATGGCAGCGCAAAAGAGGTGAACAAACAAACATTAAATTTTATATATTAGATTTGGATTTTTATTGTCAGCAAGAAGTTCCCATTTTAATTTGCTTTCAATATCTTATTAATTTTATTCTACCTGATTGAGTTAAGTCCGTAATGAACATCTCTTCCACATCATCATCATCACGAACAATAACTTTTAGGTCATGTGACCTGTGACGTTAAACCTAACGAAGATAGTCTTGATCTTTCCGTTGATATTTTGGTCTTCCTTGATCCCTATGACCAGTTGGAGTATATTGATATGCCAATTTTGGAAATTTATTTCTTCCCATTCTTCTCAGATGATTTTTCCATTCTTGTTTGTATCTTTCTATATCTTCATCTAAACTTGGTACTCCAAGTTTTTCTCTGATAATAGTGTTCCTTTGGTGACCCAGTACATTAATTTCCAACAGTGAACGTAAGAAGCGCATTTGGCTTACTTTAAGTTTTTGAGAATTTTCCACTTCACCGAGATTAAATTATACATATAGGCCTAATAATAACAACACTGGTCAACATGATTTTTGTTTCATGAGTACCAATAGTTGTACTTAATGCAGTTTTTTATCTTGTTTTCAAATATATATTCGGAATTTCTCCATCACCCACAGTTTTTTTTATTTCAATTTCAATTAATGGATTTAAATAATTATTTTTAATGAACGTTTTTTCGTCCATTTGTCCATTGTAAAATAAAACCAAATGAGCTAACTCAGGAGATTTCAGCTATGGAAAAGAGATATCAAGACGAATGGAATCTTAATATGCTGGCCGATTATTGTTGGGCCATCAAGAGGGTTGCTCCACAGGCGAAATATAGCAGAAAATTGTCATTTCTTACTTTCTAGATGATTCCGAATATTCGAATATTGTGTAGTTACGAATGTAGAAAATATTAAAGTGTTTGAAATTATAAATTCCTGTCTCTCGGAAACCTTGCGTGATGGAGAAAAACCGATATCATATTTGTATTCAGGACGACAAATACTATCAGAATCACATATTTTTCTTTCTGAGACAAATCAAAAGTTTCTTTTTTGTTGTTTAGTGTAATCATAGTCTACAATACTGCATTAATAAATTCATATAGGCTCCTATCATGTAAGTATTAGTCGTGCAAAATATCTGTGCAGGCGGAAGAATTGAGAAGCTCTCTTTCTTGCTACACGTGACGTCATCTAAGGCAGTGTTCACTGTCAGCGACCCACGTCCCGTTCCCCTCAGCACTCATTGATAGCAGTGTCACGTGTTCTATTCCTACATAAACACGACTGCAGTGCCCTCCGTCAACAACTGAGCTTACTCCTTGAACGGGTAATACAGAGTTATCAATTTTTGTTTGATTTTATTCTGTACTACTTCATTGTGACTTATTAAATTTCCACGTTTATATATCAATATAGTTTCTATATAATTAATTAATTTATTGCGTATATTCTATGATTGAATAACATTTGTAAATTTACTCACATTGGCCTGCATGTACATTATAACTCAACACAGCCATCTTCCGTATCGGAAAAAAAAAATGCGAAACAACAAATGCTCTTCGAAAATGTTGTAACCAAACATTCCAAAACACTACTAAATTCGGGTACTACAGTACACTCACGTTAAATTTAAATAATCGACCGCTGTGGACTAGTGGTTATGCTCCTTGCCTCTGGTCCCGAGGGTCGCGGGTTCAAGCCAATGGATTTATTAGGATGGAGAAATTCGAGAAACAAGTACTACAGGAGGGACTTTAAGCCGGGGGTCCCGAATCTGAAGATTTTCAGGCTTGTAAAAGATCCTTAAGCCTGAATGAAAAGGCCTCTAAGCAAAATTTATCGAATTTTTCCGTCCTACTACTACCTTGGTTTCCTAGATGTCAGTATGAGGCGAAACGCCGACCACGGACCACTCAAATGACATCTATACGAAAACAAGTCTAACTAAATTAATATGCTTCAAATTCTTCCCTGTAGGGGGAGAGCGCCTAAATCTCTGTAAATGGAAACATGGGCTTACATGATTACGAGAAGATAAATTTAAATAGGCCCTCTAATGTCAGCAACAGTACATGTGATTTGTCACGAATCCCGGGATAATACGAAATAATGTATTTGATTTGCAATTTGTTTATTCAGAATTATTGGTTTACTGTGCATTCACATATATCATTGTTATTTAAGCTTATAGCTTTTTATATCGTCATTATTTAATTAACTCATAATGCATTATAGCCTATATATGTAATTTGTATTTGACACTGTTTATACCTATATGTCACCATTCACTCGTTTTGTAACAAACAGTAACATGACTGCCGCGCTCTATCTATGCTACCGTATGTACGTCTGATATAATAAATCATTCATAGTGTTCTGCTTTAGAGCAGGTCTTTCACTGCAAACTCAGCATTCTCCACTCTTTTCTTAACACAGCTTTCCTTTTTCTATCTGCATACAAACCATTCAGTAATATTGTCTATCATCTGACGTATTTTTCTGCCTCTAACTTTCTTTCCGTTGACCATTCCTTCTAGAGCATCCTTCAGCAGACAGTTTGTTCTTAGCCAATGGCCAATCCAATTTCTTTTCCTCTTCTTTATGAGTTACAGCTTGTTCTTCTTTCTCCCACTCTGTCTAGCACTTCTTTATTTCTTACTTTGTCTGTCCATTTTATACGTTCCATTCTTCTCCATATCCACATGTCAAAAGCTTCCAGTCGCTTTTCCTCATTCCATCGTAATGTCAAAGTCTCCGCACCCACAATGCTACACTCCACACAAAGCACTTCAGTAACCTCTTCCTTAATTCTTTTGCCAAAGGTCCGCAGAAAATGATTCTCTTCTTGTTGAAAGCTTCTTTTGCCACTGCTTTCCCCTGCTTTACTTCTTGACCGCAGTTCATATTACTACTGATAGTTCAACCCAAGTATTTGAAGCTCTCCACTTACTTGATGGCCTCATCTTTGATCCACATGTTTATCTTCCTTGGTTTATTTCCTATAATCATGACCTTCGTCTTATTTATATTTATCTTCATCCCATAATCCCACACTTATCATTTAGCTCCATCAGAATGTTCCTCAGTGTCATTGCATCTACTGCTAGCAAAGCCATATCATCAGCAAATCTCTATTCTTCTTCCTCCCATGTTTACGCCTCCCATATTGCTGAAGCAGTTCTTCATTAGGTCTTCCAGGTAGATGTTGAAAAGAGTAGGTGATAGAGGACATCCTTGCCTTACCCCCCTTCCAATTTCTCTTCCCTCTGACATTTCTTCTCCTATCATCACTTTTATTCGCTGTTTCATTTAAAGACAACTTATGAGCCTCCTCTCCTTCCAGTTCACGCCAATTATCTTCAAGATCTTCAGGAGTTTATTCCAATGTACTCTGTCAATGGCTTTTTACAGGTCAACAAATACTGCATAAACGTCTTTATCTTTTTCTATATATCTTTCTCCTATTGTTCGTGTCAATCCAATTTCATCTCTTGTACCCTTTCCCTTCCTGAAGCCAAACTGTTCTTCTTCCGGTTCGCTTTCCATCGTAGAACGTAAACGTCGATTCATTATTCGCAGAAGAATCTTTGCAGAGTGTGATATCAAGCTGATAGTCCTGAACCCCTTACATTTCTTTGCATTGTTTTCTTCGGTATTGGTATTAACACTGCCTCAGTCAATTCTTCGGGCCATTCACCTTCTTTATATATATTGTTGCATGAACGCAGAATTTCCTTCTTTCCTTAACCCAAGCATTTAACCAATACAATGGAGATTCCATCTACCCCTGTTGCTTTCCCATTTTTCATTTCCTTAATTGCTAGTTCAACTTCTTCCTTCAGAATTGAAAATCCTTTTTCATCTTCTGATACGTCTTCTTAATTTTCTATATCCAAGTTAGCCGGACGATTTCTTGTCTCATACAGCTCTTCTACATATTTTTCCCACGTATTCATAATTCCCTGTTTGTCTGTTATTTCTTCATTATTTTCGTCCTCAATTAGCCACATAGTTTTCCTGTTCTTCTTTCCATAGTCCAAGCTTTTAACTTCCTGGTACATTAAATAATATTTTCCTTTCCTCTCCAGATTCTCTAGTTCTTCACATTTCTGCTTCTTCCATTCTTCCCTTGCCTTGTCAATTTCTCTTCTAAATTCGTTGTTTAGTTTCTTGTAGTTTCTTTTGGCTTCTTCTGTATTGCTAGTTTTCCATTTTCTTCTTTCTTCCATCTTCTCTAAAATTGTACTTGTGACCCAAGGTTTCTTAATAGTTTTGCTCTCTTTGTGTCCTATTGTTTCATCTGCAGCTATCTATATAGAGGTTATCAAATGACTCCAGTGTTCGTTGGTATTGCCATATGAGATTTCCATGGCAGAGGCTTTCTCCTGAAAATTGTATTGGAATTTTCTCCTTTCCTCTTCAGTTTTAAGTTTCTCCAAGTCAAACTTCTTCGTTGCCTGTCTTCCTCTTATCTTCTTCAGGCAAATATCTACTTCACCTATTACTAAGACATGGTCTGAATTGATATCTGCTCCTAGTAGGGTCTTCTAATTTTTCAAGCAATTTCGGAATATTTCCTGTATCAATGTGTAGTCAATCTGGTATCGATTGTTGCCCATAGGGCTTATCCATGTTATCTTCTTCTTTTATGCTGTTGAAACATTATATTTCCAATTATCATTGAATTGCTTTTACAGACACTCACCAGCGATTCGCCTCTCTCAATCCTTTTTCCTAATCCATATCTTCCTACTGTACTTCCATCCTGTCCTTCTCCAACCACAGCATTCCAGTCATCCATTAGGATAACACATGCCCCCTTCTTCTCTCTCTCCTCTCTCTCTCTCTCTCTCTCTCTCTCTCTCTCTCTCTCTCTCTCTCTCTCTCAACATTCTCTTCGATCTTGTCATATCTTTCCCCCACTTCTTCATCTGCTAACCCATTATGGGGCATGTAAATTTGCACTATCACCGAGTCAACTTTTTTTCCTTGTAACCTCATCATTATCAGCTGATTATCCACATAACGCACTGATATCACTTTTTCTCTCACACGTGGTCCTAATACTACACCGACGCCATGATATCCTTTAGAATCACCACAGGAATATAACATTCTAAATTCATCACTCGCTAATTCACCACTTTGTTCCCACCTCACTTCTGATATTCCCATCACATCCACTTTGTTTCTTCTCATTTCTTCCTTCAAATTTTCCAGTTTCCCGGCTTGCAGAAGAGTTCTCACATTCCAGACTCCTATCCTCAGTCTTTTTTTCTTCTGTTGTTTTGACTGCATGATGTTTCCTTCCGCAGTATCCCCTTCCCGAACATCCGAATGGGGAGATAATTTACGTCCGGAGTCTTTTACCTTGGAAAGGCTCATCATGCCATATTTGCAGCTTTACTAGTGATATATAGGTGTGGTATCTTTCCGTTTCTTTCCACACCCCACTCTCTCTTTTGCATCTTAAAATCTTGTAAGATCTTAAGAAGGGCCCTATGGCCCCAACTTGGAGATGAGGAGAGTGGATTTGGGTAAGTTAGACCCTCCGGACTTCACCGAAATTCACCCTAGAGGTTAAATATCAGTTCCATCAGGGTTTTGACCAGATCAAAAATCCCGAAATCCCAATTAGCCTCTGACCCCCGATATAATAATAATAATAATAATAATAATAATAATAATAATAATAATAATAATAATAATCCATCCATAGTAATTCTGCCCGAGGGCAGGTCTTTCACTGCAATCATAGCATTTTCATGCTTTGCTTTGCAGCTTTACTAGCGAATTGTAGGTGTGGTAGCTTCCCGTTGCTTTCCACACCGGCGAAGCATGATGATGATAAGGATGATGATGATGGTCATATGATTTCGGCGACTGTTTGGGCCTTAAATTTTTCCTGACATTTGTTTTACAGGTGAGGAAAAACCTCGATAAAAACCTCACCCAGAAAAACTGCCCCGACCGGGGATCGAACCCGGGCCCGCTGCGTGACAAGACAGCACGCTACCTCGAGACCACAGCGGTGGACTATAATAATAATAATAATAATAATAATAATAAAATAATAATAATAATAATAATAATAATAATAATAATAATAATAATAATAATAATAATAATATAATAATAATAATAATAATAATAATAGCTTTATAGCTTTATTTTACCTGGCAGAGTTAAGGCCTTAAGGTCTTGTGTACCACTCAACCAGGTTAAAAAAAAATACAAAAATTATTCTTACATCTAATTACAATAAACATAAAAATGCATGGCACGTCTACAGTATAGTTATTATTTACAAAATATTTTGATTCAATTTATATTTACTTTTGTAATATAAAATGCACGAGATAGAAAAAAATCAGATAAAAAACTATTAACAGCATAGAATAAATTTAGTTGTCGAGAAAAATTAATTATTTAACAACATGTATTTGTATAAGCGTGACTTAAAAGTGCTAAGGCAACCTCTGATATCTTGAGGAAGAAAATTCCAGGATTGGGCAGAGGATACTCTGAAAGAAGTAGAATAAAAACGAAATGCTATGAATAGGGTTTGTTAGCAGACAGTTATCTTGTGACCTAGTGTCAATATTATGGACCAAAGAAAGATGAATGAACAGTTGAATGGAGAAGACTACATAACAATGAACTACATGGTCTTTATAGGAAGCCAGATATAATAAGAAATATTGAGTCTCGTAGACTGCAATGGGCAGGACATGTGGCACGAATTGGAAATGAAAGACGTGAACGGAAGCTTCTTGTAGGAAAACCAGAGGGAAAACGTCCAGTTGGTAGAACAACGATGAGATGGGAGAGTAACATTAATCATGATTTGAGGGAAGTAGATTATACAGGGAATGACTGGAAAACATTAGCTCAGGATAGGGATGTATGGAGTGCTTATGTTCATGCGACCATGAACCTACGGGTTCGATAGTGCCAGTGAGTTAGTTACTGTTTGGCTGATAGTTTGATAACTAATGGAAATGTAAATGGACAGCCCTGAAGTACATTTCTGGATCAGCATATATCACTCCGCGAGACATGCTGGTGCCGAGCACATTTAAAAAAATGCAGAGTGGAATAAATAATTGAAGAGATGCGCTCTCGCTATAAACAAACTGTTAATTCAGTTAAACTGGCGCGATAAACACTTAGGGCAGCACTGGGGGTCTAAAACTGCCTGATATTTTATAGAAATATTACAAGGGAGTAAAATAAACGTACCAAATGTATAAAAATAAATTCTGTGACTAAGTGGTTCAAATATTAAAGTGAGTCACTGAGTGGAAATTCATATATTATATCACCGCTTCTCCTTCTTGTTTCTTCCTCTATTGATCGTAGCTCATTTGTAGTCCCCAAAGGTCTATTTTGCATTACAAGGACTCTTGACGTCCCAACTCTAAACGTTAAACTGAAAATATATAAAACTATTATTCTACCAATTTCGGAATTCCTAAAAAGTTAGACTTATACGAATATGTCTAAATGGCACAAAGAGTAGGGTGCGTGTAGGCAAACCGTTTTCGGACACTTTCGAAATCCAGAATGGGTTGAAGCAAGGAGATGCACTATCTCCTCTACTATTTAATTTTGTACTAGAGCATGCCATTAAATCTTTAGAGGATGAAGAAGGCTTACAACTCGATGGTATTAATAAGCTGTTAGTTTATGCTGATGGTGTAGTACCATTGGGCGATAGCGAGGAGATACTAAAGGACAACACGCACACACTATTGAGTAACACTAAGAAATTAGGACTGGAAGTAAATATCAATAAAACTAAATATATGGTCACGCATAGAAATACATTACATAATGGAAATAGACAGCTAATGACAAATGAGGGAAATTTTGAGGAAGTGGCTGAATTCAAATACCTAGGAACAATAATCACAAATGGGAATGAGATGCACAAAGAAATTAAACATAGGCTCAATTCTGGAAATGCGTGCTATTATGCATTACAGAGACTCTTGACGTCCCAACTCCTTTCAAAAAACGTTAAACTGAAAATATATAAAACTATTATTCTACCAATTATATTAAATGGATACGAAACATGGACTCTTATGTCTTCTTCTTCTTCTTCTTCTTCTTCCTTTCATGTGATAGACCTAGCGGTCTGTTACGGTCTCAATCCAACGTTTTGAAGGGTCTGCCCAATGATCTCTTGCCTGGTGGCAGGTAATTTAAGATTTGACGTGGTATTCTTGTTCCGCTCATTTTTCTTATGTTAGATTTCCTGTTGTTTCTGTATGTTTGCACATATTCCATGATTGATTCTGATTGTAATTCTTTGAAAGTCTCAGAATTTATTTATGGTCTGTTCTTGAGTAACCTGCAGAACGTATCGTAAGTTTTATTTGTGCCGCAGTTAGTCTTCGTTGGTCTCTTAATTTAAGGGAGAAAAGAAAATTACGAGTATTTGAGAATAAAGTTCTTAGGAATTTTTTTGGACCAAAGAGAGATGAACAGACAGGTGGATGGAGAAGACTACATAACAGTGAACTAGATGGTCTTTACAGGAAGCCAGATATAATAAGAACAGTTAAGTCTCGTAGACTGCGATGGGCAGGACATGTGGCACGAAAGGGGAATGATAGAGGGGCATGCAAGCTTCTTGAAAAATCAGAGGAAAAACGCCCAGTTGATAGACCGGATGAGATGCAAGAATAACATCAACCATGATTTAAGGAAAGTAGATTATACAGGAGATGATTGGAAAACACTAGCTCAGGATAGGGTTGTGTGGAGAGCTTATGTCCGCGCGGCCATGAACCTACTGGTTCGAAAGTGCCAGTGAGTTAGAGTTATAAAATATTCAATCTCAGGGCCAGTAGGGAAAGTATTGTACCGGTACTTTTTTTTTCGCTAGATTGTGCATCAGTTTGCTGCATTACGTTGTAAATCCTTCCATAATACATATGTTGAGAAGGCATTTCGTCCATCGGATGGGGACGTTGATAATCTACCTCTGTGATTGACACATGTTGATGTGAAGGGCCAGCAGCCGGCTGGTAAAAGGGCAACCGCTGAAAAGTGGAACGACCCTCAATCGGATCAGAAAAATTGTTGGACCAAAGAGAGATGAACAGGTATATGAACGGAGAAGATTTCATAACAGTGAACTACATGATCTTTTTAAGAAGCCAGATATAATAACAGTTAAGTCTCGTAGACTGCGATGGGCAGGACATGTGGTACATATGGGGAATGAAAGACGTACATGGAACCTTCTTGTAGAAAAATCAGAGGGAAAACGCCCAGTTGGTTAGACCAAGAATGAGGTGGGAGAATAACATTAATTATAATTTTAGGGAAATACTCGTAGATTATACAGGGAATGATGAATTGAAAATGATTAGCTGAAGGTAGGGATGTATGGAGAGCTTATGTCCGCCTGGCCATGGACCTACAGGTTCGATGGTGCCAGTGAGTTGGATATAAATGCGTTTTTTTGCTTGTCTGAATTTTAATAAGTCAGTAAATTGATTAATCGTGCAGTTGAGACTCATATTTATTTGTTTTTGATGAGAGGGTGAGACGACCCCTAAATTATTTTCTCTATCTTCGTTGTTTAGGGTGAGTAGGAATTTAATTGCTCATCTTTCAAGAAGTTTATGTATTACTATTGAACGTCTGGGTATGCATGCGCCAATTTAATAAACGCTTCACAAATGTTTTTTCCGACAGCTCCCACTTCTCAGTCAAATGATCAAAGCCAGGGTTGCCAATTTAGTCACTTCGTAGCTAGATCTGGCCATTTTGAAAACATAACTAGCTACGTATTTGTGACTATTTAACTCATGCCCCAAATGGGAGTCAATGACCAATCACATTTCAATGATTTTATATTTACAACCAATCACAGTCGTGTTTCGCCTCGAATTTATCAACTGAAGTGTATCATATTAAAGAGAGCTTCTCCTTGTTTACATTCTGAATATGTCATAACATTATTTTGCAGTGATGGACCCTCTAAGAAATACGACTACCAGATTGTACGAATGTCAGAAGATAGCGCATGCGGGAGATAATATAAAAACATTTGTAGCAATTGATTATTCCACAAAAAAAAAAAAAAAGGAAATCCTGTTTGCACTTTCTTAAACGAATTATTTTCCAGGAAATGACGTTGCAGAAAAATATAAATGACGTATTTACATCATAGGACATCAGAAATAAATTATTTAATACCTATAATGTTGGTTATAAATTTCTCCACTAGGGCGCATTCTTACAATATTGCGATCCTTTGACAATAAATGATATAATCTGGTTGCAGTGATGAACAAATGAAGCATAACAAACGTTTCTCATTTGTTTTCAAACATCGCCGTTTACATTAAATATATAAATATTTTAAAATAACTATAGTTAAATAATGATTTGTGAGTAAACAGCTTAATTTTATTTGTTAAATAGTTCTAACAAATGCCACTCTTGATTACCAAATTCTCTAGATAAATTTACTCCTCACTTCGTAAGTCGTGAATTTATTGATAATTTGGAAATCACTTATGGCATTACTTATGAAAAAGCTACTAATAGTTTTTCTAGCCATTTATTCCTTTCTCTTTAGCCACTTCTAGGCATTTTTAATTTTAATTAATTATCTTATATAAATTTTGTCATCATAACTGATGGATATTTATATTTTGCCAATACAAATAAAATTAAGAATTATGAATATCTTCTTTCTTAGAAAGAACATACACTAAGAAATGTGAACATCCCCTGATGGTATTACTAATCATATCATTTATTAATACAAAACAGGTTAAAACCTATAATTTAAAGGGGGGCCATTGGTGAAAAATTGTCCATTTGAGATCAAAATTGGCATTTTTTGTTTTTTGAACTAAAAATAGCCAGTACTCTAATGTATATGTTGGCAACGTTTCAGAGGCCTATGGCGCTTCTAAGTGCCCTAAATTACGTCAGAGTTAAAAGGCTGTGCCAGTTAAATACTACCTGCATGCAAATCTTAAACATGTTTTTCCATACTTTTATTTTCAATGCATTTTTGTACATTCAAAATTGAATGAAATTCAGAAGTTTTGTCCTCGAAGGTTCAAATTTTTACTGTATGTCCTAAAAGCAATGGGTAACAAAGTAGTGCATGGGTTTGATGTTTGGAAGTAGTATTTTAAGAAATAAAAAATAAAATGTATGCAATTTTTTTTTTGTAATTCCACGCGTAAGGTACATTTTTTCTCACATTATATTCACATTATAAGAATTCTAATGCATGATATTTTTCTAAATATTCTAAGGCTCTTGTAAAAAAAGTCAGACATTTACTAAAAAATTGTGGAACCCATTTAATTATAATATATGCAATTTTTTTAAATATAATATTAATAACTCATAAAATAAATGTCTCGCAAGAATAAAACTTAAACACATCATTATGTATCATACAGTGAATGTTTGTACAAAATATCAAGTCTCTAGCTCAAAAAATGTAGAAAATAGAAAATAGAAATTTCACCCATCATCCCCCTTAAATTACGTATGAGGCGAGAGACATACACACCACTTAGTGAGAGTAAGATATAAAAAAAGAATATCCTATAGAAATAGAGTTTCTGGTGAGAAGAGAATAAAAATATAACTTAGATAAACTTAAAAATGTCCCGCGCCGTAGCTGACTGGTTAAGGCAGGAAGCCTTGGCGCAGAGCTACGGGACTTGCGCTGGTTCGAGTCTCCATGGGGGAAGAAATTTTCTTATGGTATTTCGGCCAGTATGGGACCGGTGCCCACCCAGCATCGTGATGCATTTGGGTAGCTACAATAAGTAGCGGCTCCAGGTTGAGAAAACCAGCTATAACGGCTGGGGGACTCGACATGCTGACCACATGTCACCCCTACACTGGCTGATTATCATCTACCTCTGTGATTAACACATGTGGATGTGAGGCCAGCAGCCGGCTGGTAGGCTAAGGGCCTCGTAGGCCTGTCGCGCCAGGAGTTAAACTTAAAGATAAATAAATTACAGAAACCGTTTTAAAATTCAGAATTACAGAATCTTTCGTTGTAAGAACAGATTTCTTTAATATACTTTATACTCATAATGTAGAGTCTAGATTCAAATTGCAGCAATTCTAACAGAATAAATGAGAAATATTGATAAAATTGTACTTAAAAGGAACGGATTAGTCAGTACATTTTGTAAGTTTTAAAATACGCCTTTCTCAATGAAAAAAAAAGTTACATTTTAGCCAGTCTTGTCCATTTTTAGGATCAAAGCGTGAACTGCTATAGAACACAGTTCTGGGTCTTAACAATAGCTGTGATCTAACTTATAACAGACACAGTATATTAATGCCACCACAATATGATTTAATACAACTCTTAAAATAACGAAAACAGGTAGCAAAACAATTCAGAACCTCTATTTAACTCATGCCCCAAATGGTAGTCAATGACCAATCACGTTTCAATGAATTTTGTTTTACAACCAATGGTAGTCGTGTTTCACCTCGCTCTTTATCGATTTCTCTTTTGTGATAAAGAAAACTCCTTTTTAATATTCTGAACAGGTTAGAACATTATTTTTCTCCAACAAATACATTAAATATACCAAATAATGAATAGATTCCGTGATTTTACTGAGTTGTTTACAAAGAAATAAATGAATGACCTATAATGTTGATTATAGTATACAGTTTGATGTGTTTCATTATTTCTCCACTTGGGTGCATTCTTACAATATTGCGATCCTATTTGGCAATAAATAATATGATTAAGTTGCAGTGAATGAACATAACCTCACATTTCTGATTTGTTTTCAAACACCGCAGTTTACATTAAATATTAAATATTTTAAAATACCCGTAAACTATTTTTAAATAGTGGTTTGTGAGTAAACAGCTTTATTTTATTGTTAAATAACCATAACAAATGCCACTCTTGATTTCCAAATCCTCTAGATAAATTCACTCCTGACATTACTTATGATTATATCATACTAGATGACTAATTTCCTCAAATTCAGCACTTTCGAAATTATAAGCCCACTTTAATAAGCTTCAGAAATACAAATTTTAATTATTTAGTAGTTTTTTATTTATTTTACCTGATGGAGTTAAGACTATAAGGTATTTTCTTCCACTTCACAGGGTTAAATTATACATATAACATATTATGAATTATCTGTAACTTGCCAAATCTTTGGAAGACGGATCACTCCATGTGCAGCACCATTTCTAGATCTCTCTTTCACTGATGGAACTAGAGCTTTCTGGATATCAACTCTGATTGAAATCGAATGCATCGTAGAGATTATTTGATCTTTGAGAATACGTTATAGCCACAAGGGTCCTTGTCTGGTGAATTTGGTGGATGTTCCAGTATTTCCCAATTCCACCTTCTAAACAAATTCTACCGAACATCTTTTGAGGGCAGTATTACTTATTAAATGTGTGAAACAGTGAATATATTGACAAAATATTCTTATTTCGAGACTTTCAATTATACAGATTTATACAACAATCCTCATAGGAGTTACAAAAGCGTTTGCCTGCCAGTGATCGTAGGAAGACCCTTCAACCGATGGAAAGATCAGTTTATGTAGTCGCAGAACGGGCAACATCACCCAATACTGCATTCGGAAGAAGAAGAAGAAGAAGAAGAAGAAGTGATCGTAGGAGTCCTACCTATCGATCAGTATATCGCTCAAAGAATACAAATCTTTAAATTCAGAAGAGACCAGACGGTACTAGTCGGCGACACTGTGATCACGCCAGACTTATACCAGACACCAGACGAACGAGTCACCATCAGACGGATTATCCAGGAAAGTATTTCCGAGGAATGGCAAGTACGATGGGAAGCGGCAGAACATGGACGCATAATATACACATTTCTGCCTAACACCAAGGAAAGGCTAAAGAAAACTTGGATTCAGCCAATTCACCATATGACGCAACTCCTGAGCGGCCATGGCTCTTTCAAAACCATACTCCATGAAAGAGGCCTCACACGAACGCCTCATTGCGATTGCTTCGGAACAGAGCTGGACACTGTACAACATGTCCTGTACGAATGCATCAAATATGAGACCAGACGAAGGGACTTACGCGACGCTGCACTAAACGGTGATATGAACTGGCCGCCACCTCTACGGTTTTGGACAGAAAAACAGCCATATCAAGCAGTGAGAGAGTTCATCGGATGGGTCCTTACTCAACGCCAAGAGGAGGACATCCGCAGACAAAGAAGAAGGGATTAGATGTAATCTAGCAATAAGTTAATTGTAAGTTAGTAAATTAAGTATTAGTTTTAACACAACACCATGTAAATATTACTAGATTAGGTGGTAGATTTAAGACTTAAGACTTGGGTTAAAGATTAATATGTAAGGCATAACTGTATATAAGTTGTATTAAGAACAAACACCCGAAACTTGTATCCAGAAAATGAACAAAATAAAAACA
The DNA here is from genome assembly GCA_030220185.1 of Diploptera punctata. NCBI lineage: Eukaryota > Metazoa > Arthropoda > Insecta > Blattodea > Blaberidae > Diploptera > Diploptera punctata. The sequence continues at coordinate 1,664,002 of JASPKZ010003878.1, forward strand.
GCAGAGAGTAATTAGGGACAAGAGACAGACCTGGGGATATGGGCATTAAGCCCGAGGAAACCCAGGGGGATTGTGGTGGGGCTCTTAAAAGAAACAAAGACTACTTAACAACATACTATTACAATGGTTGCCACTAGGATCGCTGATTTACAATAGTGTTGCCATTACTTATCGATTGCAGTTGTATGTATATATAACTAACTATAAATTTTGGTCATTGTCATTTTGATGTCTACTTGATACAATCGGTGGAATATATATATTTCTATTGGGATCCATTCCATAACAAATTTAGGCAATCTTTGTTCTGGCATTCTTTTGACATGGCCATACCACTGTAATTTTTTTTTCTATAATGTCTACAATGTCCGGCTCCTCTTGTACCCCATAATTTCCTTTATTTCTTTATTTCGTATTCTATCCATTCAAAATTTTCCAGCTGATCTTTTTAAAACGTCCATTTCTGTACTTAAAATTCTTTTCATTTCCCTATTCAGGAATTTGCCAGACTTCAGCACCATATTTTAAATGCTCTGAATTCTGGTTTGATATATTTGTAATTTTCTATTTTTGTGATATTTTTGCTCCACCAAACAGAGTTTTAAAGCATTTATTGCTTGTTTTGTTTGTGCGATTCTATTTTTAATTTCCACTGTGTTATCGCCTGAATGGTCTAATTTTGTTCCTAAATAAGTGCATTCAATACTAGGGTTTCGTTCTTCTCCATTGTTGAAATGTATATATATATAACTTCTTTCAAAACGTTAAACTGAAAATATATAAAACATTTATTCTCTCAGTTATATTATATGGATGCGAAACATGGACTTTAAGGGAGGAAAGAAGATTACGAGCATTTAAGAATAAAGTTCTTAGGAAAATGTTTGGGCCAAAAAGAGATAAACAGACAAGTGAACGGAGAAAAAACTACATTATACTGAGCTACACATTATGTATAGGAAGTCAGATATGATACGAACAGTTAAGTCTCGTAGGCAGCGATGGGTTAAGACATGTGGCGCGTATGGGGGTTGAAAGAGGTCCATGTAAGCTTCTGGTAGGAAAACCTGAGGGAAATCGCCCAGTTGGTAGATCAAAATTGAGGTGGGAGAATAACATTCATGATTTGAGGGAAGTAGATTATACAGGTGATGATTATAAAACATTAGCTCAGGATATGGATGTGTGGAGAGCTTATGTCCGCGCGGCCATGAACCTATGGGTTCGATAGAGCCAGTGAGTTAGTTAGTTATATGTTTTTGAACAACCTCAATAGCTCCATCCCTTTGGAATTCGGCAAAAAACTGAAATCAATTCATTTCATCAGTTTCAGTGCACATCGAGAACAACATTGTGGAAATTCAGGGGGAAAAAGTATGTCAAGTTGGTTAGAACCGGGATGTGAACCTGGGACATTTCGAATAAGAGTCTCAGACTCAATGTTTTATAAAACATTGGCAGTACCTGCATTACTTTATGGAAGCGAAACTTGGGTAATGACCAAAAAATTGCAAAGTAGAATACAAAGCGCAGAAATGAACTTCCTTAGAAGAACAAGAGGCTGCACAACATTGAATCGGATAAGGAATGAAGATATAAGAACAGAGTTAAATATATATCAATTGGATGAGAAAATCAGAGAATATAGAGAGAAATGGTTTACACACGTGGAAAGAATGAATGTATCAAGATTACCAAGAGCAGCATTCAACTACAAGCCAAGAGGTTCAAGGAATGTAGGAAGGCCAGTGAAAATATGGACAGAATAACTGTGAGGCGGAACAGGCAATTTGCCTAGCCCGTGAAGTGAAGAAGAAGAAGAAGAATACGACTTACCGCTTCAAGCAACTCGCTTACTAAAAATGTCATCCAAGAAATTTTAAGTATTTAGACCAGGCTCTTAACTTGTGTATATAAAAATGTTCTGAAATGGGTATTTCTATAGGAGGAAAAGTACTGCATTCATGTTGTTTGCAGATGATCAAATAATTTTTGCAGGGGATGAAGATATGAAATATATGATAAATAAACTAATGGAAGAATATAAAAAATGGGGATTGAATATAATATTACAGAAAACAGAATATATGTGTTTGCGAAAGGATGTGGATGACCTCATACTTGAAACTGGGAAAATAAAAAAGCGTGAATTGTTTTAATATATTGAGTCAATAATTACAAGTTTAGGTATCTGTGAGAGAGATGTACAGACTAAAATTGCAATGGCAAAAAATGCAACTAAGACATTACATGGAATAATTTGGAATAAAAATATTACAGAGGAAACTAAAATGAAAATTTATAAGAGCATAATACAGAATATTTTGTCATATGGAAGTGAAACTTGGTCTTTGACGGAATTACAAAATAATACAATTAGAATAGTTGAATTTGATTATTTTAGAAGAAGCCTCCAAAAAACAAGACAGGATAAAATAAGAAATGAATTCCTTTGGAGACAAATGAATGTCACCACATCTGTTGTTAAGAGGATTGAAAATCAAACGCTTAAATGGTATGGCCATGTACAAAGAATGGAAAATGAAAGATGGCCAAATAATATATACTGGAAGAAATAAACGTGGCAGACCAAGATGGAAATGGAAAACCTACGTCAGAACTATAATGGATGATAGGAATTTGGAAGAGGGAGATTGGAATGATAGAGATAAATGGAACTGAAGACGGCAAACCTATAAGTGTGGGGGAAAACCGAAGAAGAAGAAGAGTATTATAAAAAAATAAACTTAATCGGAGATGAAACATATGACATATCCGTTATAAGAACAAGAAACAAATACTCTGAAAACTTTTTGTTGTTGGATGTTGCCGTAGTTTGTAATATTAGAAGAAGGCCTCATGTCTGTGACATGAAATATGGTCGGTATTTGACTCCATGCTAAATGAAGAAAAGGAAGAAGTTGGGCTGGGAGTTATACATAATCTAGCTGACATAGCGAGTTATTGTTGTAAGAAATATATAATGCATAATAATTAAGTAAACAAAAGATGCTTGGCTTTAGTACTAACAGAACTCTTTTGTTTCTTCACAAAAAGAAGGTTAGATGTCTCTGGGGTCGGATAATTTGTCATTACCAGGAGGTTTGTCACACTCCGCAGCAAAACTAAATGAAGCTAGAGATGAAAATAAAGACTGGCGATGACGGATGAGGGATGGAGGCTGTTGACAACATGGCAGCCAGTTGGCGGCTCATGTAGCATTACAAACTGTTTCAGAAGTTCCCGTCTCCAGTGGCATAACACCATTATACTCTATCATGTAATTGTACTAGTAATTATTATTAATATTACATTGTTATTACTTATTTATCATAAGTAATGCCACGTGTGATTTCCAATTTATCTAGAGAATTTGGAAATCAAGAGTGGCATTTGTTAGGACTATTTAACGAATAAATTTAAGCTGTATACTCACGAATCATTATTTAACTGTAGTCATTTTAAAATATTTATATATTTAATGTAAACGGCGATGTTTGAAAACAAATGAGAAGCGATAGGTACGCTTCATCTGCTTCTTTTGTTTATCACTGCAACCAGATCATACTATTTATTGCCAAAGGAACGCAATATTGTAAGAATGCTCTCTAGTGGAGAAAAAATGAAACCTATTAATTCATTTCTGATGTCGTATGATTTAAATATGACAATTATATTTTTCTGGATTGTTACCTGGGAAAAAATACATTTAAGAAAGTGCAAACAGTGGTTTCTTTTTTTGGTGGTATAATCAATTGCTACAAATGTTTTTATATTAACTCGCATGCGGCATGTGCTGACATTCATGCACTATATATACAATCTGATAGCCGTATTTCTCACGGGCTCAGTCACTGCAAAATAATGGTCAGACCTGCTCAGAATATTAAAAAGGAGGAGCCTTCTTTAATATGGTAATTATAACACTGATAAATATTTCGTGAAACACGACTCTGATTGGTTGTAAAACAGAAATCATTGAAACGTGATTGGCCATTGAGTCCCATTTGGGGCATGAGTTAAATAGTCATAAGTAATGCCACGTGTGATTTCCAAATTATCGATAAATTCATGACTCACGAAGTGAGGAGTGAATTTATCTAGACTTTTTAACTCATGCCCCAAATGGGAGTCAATGACCAATCACGATACAACGATTTTTTATTTGCAACCAATCACAGTCGTGTTTCGCCTAGAATTTACCAACTAAACTTTATCATAAGTAATGCCACGAGTGATTTCCAAATTATCGATAAATTCACGACTCACGAAGTGAATAAATTATATTTTTGATTGGGATAACTATTAATTTTTGTTGTTTTCTATTATTAACTACTCTCGGAGAATTATATTTAATATATCATCATATTTATAATAATATATATTATTTATTCATATACAAATTTTCAATGTTTTCACATCTTTCTGTGCCTAAAGTTTTATGTTCCTTCTCCACTCGTCCCTATCCATCCATTTCAAGTCCTCCAATCCCCTTTTTCTCATTCCAGTTCTCACTTCTTGCATCCATGAGTTATGAGTATTCCTTTCTTTTTTCTTCTTCCATTTAGACACTATTTCAAATGTTTTTCTGGGAAACCTTTCTTCTTGCACTCGTCATACATCCCCATACCAATTGAATTCCTTATATCTTATATAATCGAATATTGAATATTTAATATTAATATTTTCTCGTATGTCTTTATTTCTTTAATTTTTTTTTTTTCAATTTTGAACATCTTGCTGCTCTCCTCATGAAATCCATTTCCATCGACATACGTTTTTGTTGAATTTCCAGGCTTTACATAGTAATAAATATAATAATAATAATAATAATAATAATAATAATAATAATAATAATAATAATCATCATCATCATCATCATTATAATAACAATAATAATAATATTATTATTATTATTATATAATAAAAAGATTAGTAATAATAATAGTAATAAATGATATTAATATTATAATTATTTAAACATTAGTAATCGGATCCCCAAATCTGTTTATAATTATATACCAAGAGGACGAAGATCACTGGGCCGTCCTATGAAACGCTGGAGGGAAAATTTTCTATAGGATCGTAACAGGCCTTGGCCTAATACTTGGAAGGAAGAAGAAGAAGAAGACATTAGTAATAATAATAATATTAATACTATTATTATTACTATTAATACTATTATTATTATTATTATTATTATTTTTAAGAACAATAAGTAAATTATATTCTACATAAATTAATATTTGAAACGTTCAGCCGTGGTTTCATAAGAGATAAATATTAAGAAATTATGTCAACATCTCCCTCGGTGGTCTAGTGGTTAAGTTCCTTGCCTCTGCTACCCTGGGATGCGGATTCAAACCTAGTCGTGGTCGACCGATTTTTAGGATAGAAAAATCCAAGAGACATGTTTTCTGAAGGGATTTAAAGGACATAAGCTTTCCCTTCACGCCTATCCTGAGCTAGTGTTTTTCAATTATCCCTTATATAATCTACTTCCCTCCAATCATGGCTAATGTTATTCTCTTACCCTATTCTTCGTCTACGAACTGTGCGTTTTCTCCCTGGCTTTCCTTCAAGAAGCTTCCATGTTCCTCTTTCATTCCCCATTTGTGCCATATGTTCTGTCTATAGCAGTCTATGAGACTTAACTTTTTTATTATATGTGGTTTCCTATAAAGGTCATGTAGCTCACTGAAATGTAGACTTCTCCATTCACCTGTCTGTTCCTCTCTCTTTGATCCAACATTTTTCCTAAGAACTTTATTCTCAAATACTCGTAATCTTCTTTCCTCCCTTAAAGCAAGAGTCCATATTTCTCATCCATGTAGTATAACTGGGAGAATGACAGTTTTATATATTTTTCAGTTTAATATTTTTTTGAGAGAGGTTGGGGCGACAAGAGCCCCTGTAATGCATAATAGCACGCATTTCCAGAATTGAGCCAATGTTTAATTTCTTTGTGCATCTCATTCCTATTTGTGATTATTGTTCCTAGGTATTTGAATTCTGCAACTTCTTCAAAATTTCCCTCAATGGTTTTTAATATAATTATATAATTAAACTGTATACTATTACAAGGATAGTATGTTACTATTGAAGCAAGTGTTATCTTTGGAAGCTCACGTGCTGGTATTTTGAGAATAAATTACTAGAAACACCCTGTCTCCCCTCAGCTGCTTTGGGGGAGGAACTACGCAATTTCCGTGAATCCGTTCATGTCACATTAACATTCAGAGACATCTGTCGTCAGAGACATGAGTGAGATTACACCCATCACCTTCATATCACAAATTCTACTCATTTATGTCTTGCAATTCAACTGTCTTTCTTCATAACAGTGCCCAACCTCCACCTTAATTGTCGGCCTTACTTTCAAAGTAACTTATTCTAAATAGTAATTATTAGAAATTATGTTGACTATTTAACTCATGCCCTAAATGGGAGTCAATGACCAATCACGTTTCAATGATTTCTGTTTTACAACCAATCAGAGTCGTGTTTCACGAAATATTTATCAGTGTTATATTTACCATATTAAAGAAAGCTGCTCCTTTTTAATATTCTGAACAGGTCTGACCATTATTTTGCGGTCACTGAGATAACAGTAAAGCCGCCATATTTGAATGTTCAAAATGGCAGAAACAAGATTTGTCTGAGCTTCAAATGAAGTTATAGACGAAATACAAATAATTGTGTTTTTAAATAATGATATTACCGAGTTATTTTTTGATAATTCTGTGTTCTATAATTGTGTTTTTAAATAATGATTTTACCGAGTTGTTTACTAAAACATAAATTAATAACCCATCATTTTGGTTATAATATACAGTTTGATGTGTTTAATTTTTTCTTCGCTAGGATGCATTCTTATAATAAATATTGCGATGATATTTCAAGTTTCCCACACCTGATGGCAATATATAACATTATATGATCTTGTTGCAGTGGATGGAGAAACGAAACATAACGTTTCTCATTTGTTTTCAAACATCGCCGTTTACATTAAATAAATAAATAAATATTTTAAAGTAACTATATTTAAATAATGATTTGTGAGTAAATAGCCTAATTTTATTCGTTAAATGGTCCTAACAAATGCCACTCTTGATTTCCAAATCCTGTAGATAAATTCACTCCTCACTTCATGAGTCGTGAATTTATCGATAATTTGGAAATCACTCGTGGCATTACTTATGATAATATTACATGTTTACAGTCTACCTCGGGATTTGAACTCGATGTATCTGGTTTTGTAAACCAATACTCTGACAGCTAAGCCACCAAGCGTCCGATTCAAACAATATCTAGTGCTGTACACTAGTGCTTTGTCAGAGGAAATTCTCGTATAAGACTTGAAAGCATAATAATAGTCCATTCGATTGGTTGCTGGCCAAAGGAAGGCAAGACCAGTGATGGGGCTGCCATCTTATAGCCTCTGGTCAGGATTTTCTGGAGAAGAAAAGAAAATAAAGGAAAGAGGAAATGGAAGGAAGGAAAGACTCCCTAGCCCTCGGATGCCCTAATAGCGTCGGGGTCGAAAAAACAAGAGTTAACCAAGAGAGGTTAGATAGTAAAGTTAAAAGAGTCTGGTATAAGTGGAAGAAATGTTTTACACAGATTGGGCACCTTGGGGTCGCCATTCACATATCCCCTAGATGAGGACCCCTGAGGTTAGAGGAAATTCGTTTGAAAAAAGGTATACACCTGTATATACATATATGAAGGGCTTAGGGCTGTAACATGATAAGGCACATGCTGTTAAGAAATGTCATTTATTAAAATTACAGCAAATAGAAGGTTTGAAATATCTATAAAATAATTCATAAGTGCGCCAGTAATGAGTTAGAGGTTATATGGACTATACTCTAGGGTTATAACGTTTTGGACTTTTGTGAAATAAATATTACCTGTGCAATGGATGGATGAACTTTTTCTTAAAACAATTGAGAAAGACCTTCATTTCACTGAGCGTCGAGAAAAGGTCACCCCCCAAATATATTTATATATCAATATTTAATATTAATTTGGGGCTGACCTTTCCTTCAAGCTCAGTGAAATGAAGGCCGTTTTCAAAATGGTTTTAAGTAAAAGTTCACCCATTCATTGCGCAGGAAATATTTTATTTCACAAAAGTCCAAAAAGTTATAACCCTGATTTACATACAATGTAAACCGTGTTCTAAAATTATGGACGGGTTTTCAAAGTTGTTTAATTTCCCTTACATGATATATATAATTCTGCCCGAAGGCAGATCCTTCACTGCAATCATAGTATTTTCATGCTATGCTTGCAGCTTTACTAGGGAATTGTAGGTGTGGTAGCTTCCCGTTGCTTTCCACACCGGTGAAGGATGATGATGATGATGATGACCATATGATTTCGGGGACCGTTTGGGCCTTAAAGTTTTCCTGACATTTGTCTTACAGGTGAGTGAAAACCCCGATAAAAACTTCACCCAGAAAAACTGCCCCGACCGGGGATCGAACCCGGGCCCGCTGCGTGACAAGGCAGCACGCTACCTCGAGACCACAGCGGTGGACCTATATATATATATATATATATATATAATATATATGTATATATATATATATATATGTGTGTATATATATATATAGATGTATATATATATATATATATATATATATAAGAACAAAACTAAATATGGGGTTAAAGAGAAACTCTTCGAATTTTCGTAACATGCTTTATAAGTGTTCGATGTGAGCACCTTTCGTCACAAGGCACACATCTAGCCGAAAATCGATATCCTCCCAACCCTTGGTCAGCATATTTAGAGTAATGGATTCAACAGCAGCAACAATCCTCCTTCTCAAGTCTGGAAGGTCGACTGGAAGTGGTGGGTACGTACCTTTGGTCCTTCGCATACCTCCACACGAACAAATCACAAGGTGTGAGATCGGGAGACCATGGAGACCATCGGGAATAAACCATGTCATGCTCTGACATTCTCGATTCTTTCATTTGGTGTTCGTGGACATCCAGGACTTTTCCTTTTACAGATACATCCAGTTATTTCTGTCTATACCATCGACGGATACTCTTATCTGTCGGAGGATTAATTCCAAATTGCCGTCGGAAAGCTAGTTGCACTGCAACAATGGAACCAGACCTCGCAAATTGCAACACACAGAATGACTTCTGTACAGTAGTCGCCATTTTCACAAATTTAACGCCGTGACGTAATAATGACAAGAAAACAATTACTGCATATAGGACATGAAGCTTTCACAGTTTTTCTTTCATTATAGCAAATAATCACGCATCAAATTTCATTTGTAAAGCTATACCAACTACTTAAAACCCCGTCCATCATTTTAGAACATGATGTATTAACAACAATAATGCCCAATTAGTATTTATAATTTTTTGAAACATTCAAATCCTTATACCTCAGAATGAACAATATGTGGCTTACCTGTTGTTACCCTAAGGCCTTCATATACCTGATATATATCTTCAAATAACATTTGTCTCTAGATAAGAAGTGATGAATTTAATACTTAAGATCGAAAATAAAAATATTTTTATATAATATGAATTTCTTTGAAATTTGAAATGTAGACGTAATTTTGTACTAGAGCATGCCATTAAATCTTTAGAGAATGAGGAAGGCTTACAACTCAATGGTATTAATAAGCTGTTAGTTTATGCTGATGATGTAGTACTACTGGCCGATAGCGAGGAGATACTAAAGGACAACACGCAACACACTATTGAGTAACACTAAGAAATTAGGACTGGAAGTAAATATCAATAAAACTAAATATATGGTCACACATAAAAATTCATTAAATAATGGAAATGGACAGCTAATGACAAATGAGGGAAATTTTGAGGAGGTAGCTGAATTCAAATACCTAGGAACAATAATCACAAGTAGGAATGAGATGCACAAAGAAATTAAACATCGGCTCAATTCTGGAAATGCGTGCTATTATGCATTGCAGAGACTCTTGATGTCCCAACTCCTTTCAAAAAACGTTAAACTGAAAATATATAAAACTATTATTCTACCAGTTATACTCGTATTATATGGGTGCGAAACACGGACTCTTACTTTAAGAGGGGAAAGGAGATTACAAGTATTTGAGAATAAAGTACTTAGGAAAATTTTTGGACCAAAGAGAGATGAACAGACAGGTGAATGGAGAAGACTACATAACAGTGAACTACATGGTCTTTATAGGAAGCCAGATATAATAAGAACAATTAAGTCTCGTAGACTGCGATGGGCAGGACATGTTGCACATATGGGGAATGGGAGACTTGCATGGAAGCTTCTTGTAGGAAAGTCAGAGGGAAAACGCCCACTGGTAGACCAAGAATGAGGTGGGAGAATAACATTAACTATGATTTGAGGGAAGTAGATTATACAGGGGATGATTGGAAAGCATTAGCTTATGATAGGGATGTATGGAGAGCTTATGTCCGTGCGGCCATGAACCTACGGGTTCGATAGTGCCAGTGAGTATAAGTAAGACTTTTCTTGTTCTTTGAATTAATCCTTTCTATTAATTAATTACTGATAATGTATCATAACTCTTGTTAATGAGGAGATTCTTTGTATCGTATGACTCTATAAAAAGGGATAAGATGTGTCGTTGAACTTTATGGAAGTTCGTAGAATGAAAACAGAGATCTGCAAAACCATCAGGTGAAATGAAAGTCAGTGTGAAGTGATTATTTACAACAAGAAATCAGAAGATTAAAATAATAATACCTGTCATTAATTTGGAAAATACTAATATATATCCATCCATAGTAATTCTGCCCGAAGGCAGGTCCTTCACTGCAGTCATAATATTTTCATGCTATGCATGCAGCTTTACTAGGGAATTGTAGGTGTGGTAGCTTCCCGTTGCTTTCCACACCGGTGAAGGATGATGATGATGATGATAAGGATGATGATGTTGACCATATGATTTCGGGGACCGTTTGGGCCTTAAAGTTTTCCTGATATTTGTCTTACAGGTGAGGAAAACCCCCGAAAAAAACCTCACCCAGGAAAACTGCCCCGACCGGGGATCGAATCCGGGCCCGCTGCGTGACAAGGCAGCACGCTACCTCGAGACCACAGCGGTGGACGTCAGTAATATAATAATAGTAATAACACTAATAATAATAATAATAATAGTAATAATAATAATAATAATAATAATAATAATCAGAATCATAATAATAAAATAATAATCATAATCATACGAGTAATAATAGTAATAATGTTTATTTTAGCTGGCAGAGTTAAGACCATAAGGCCTTTCTCTTCCATTCAACTTGCGAATAATAAATTCATACAAAATTTTATATATGTAGGCCTATCAGCAGTTTTTTTTTATTTGTGGTAAATACCCACTTCTTATGGTCTGATGTCGCTGACGTCGGACAATACCTACGTCGGTATATTTTAATAGCATATACCTAGTTTCTTTCTGAATCATCGAAAATAGAGACCGCTAGTCACACATAGAAATACATTATATAATGGAAATGGACAGCAACGGCAAATGAGGAAAATTAAATTTGAGGAAGTGGCTGAATTCAAATACCTAGGAACAATAATTACAAATAGGAATGCAATGCACAAGGAAATTAAAACTAGACTCAATTCTGGAAATGCGTGTTATTATGCATACAGGGACTCTTGTCGAACCAACCTATCTAAAAAAAAGTTGCACTGAAAATATATGAAACTGTTATTCTCCCAGTTATATTATACGGATGCGAAACATGGGCTCTTACTTTAGAAGAGGAGAAAAGTTTGCGAGTAGGCCTATTTGAGAATAAGTTCTTAGGAACATTTTTGAAACAACGATAGATAAACGGACAGTCGAATGGGGAAGACTACAAAGCAGTGAGCTACATTGTCTTTATAGGCAATCAGATGTAATGAGAACAGTTAACTCTCGTAGACTGCGATGAGCAGGGCATATGGCACGAATGGGGAATGAAAGAGGTGCATGGAAGCTTCTTGTAGGAAAACCAGATGGAAAACGTCCAGTGGGTAGACCAAGAATCGTTGGGACAATACATTAACCATCATATTTGAAGAGAAAAATTATACGCTCAGACCGGGACTTGAACCCGGGACCCTTGGTTCTCCAGACCAAGTGCTCTACCAACTGAGCTACCTGAGACAAGTACCGATCTAAACGCAAATCCCTCTCTTATACATTGTAATTCCCTTCCAACAAATGCTCTGAAGCCATGCTTCTATCTTGCAAATGTCGGCTCCTTTATTAAGAAGACATATTTGGGAATTATACATTACAGCCAGTACGGCTTTTTTCATGTTTTAATAATTGATTTCGTACATCTCATTGATGGATAAATCATATTTGAAGAGAAAATGTATAAGAGAGGGATTTGCGTTTAGATCGGTACTTGTCTCAGGTAGCTCAGTTGGTAGAGCACTTGGTCTGGAGAACCAAGGGTCCCGGGTTCAAGTCCCGGTCTGAGCGTATAATTTTTCTCTTCAAATATGATTTATCCATCAATGAGATGTACGAAATCAATTATTAAAACAACATTAACCATGATTTGAGGGAAGTAGATTATACAAGGGATGATGGAAAGCATTAGCTCAGGATAGGGGTGTGTGGAGAGCTTTGTCCGCGCGGCTATAAACCTACAGGTTCGATAGTGCCAGTGAGTTAGAGCGATTTTTAAAGTTTCGTTTCAGTGAACTCCTACGCCTTACAGTTTCAGAACATAACATATAGCAGCTAACTGAAAACCTAAAAAAAAAAAAAAAAAAAAAAAAAACACGAATGTTATCTTGTGCGGTTAAGGACTCTATTACTAAAAAAGAATATATGCAGGATGAACTGTAAATCACCGTATAATGGAGTAAGAAATTTTGAGCCACCCTGTTACTGGGAAAATTTCTCTTGCAGCTGCTGAGTAGCTGCTGCATTGTGCTTAAAACTAATAAATAAAACACGCAATCCTCTGTGTTTCAGAAATTAATGTTTATTATCAAATAAAACTGTACGTTAATAAGTGGTCAACTCTTCTTTCATACGACTTTTCATTTGTTTCGGCGAAGGATTAGAAATTGATTTTGTTTTATTCCCACAGTCACTTGTTTTACTTAGCATCGCATCGTTCGGCTTCGTGTGAAGTCGGTAAATACAAGTGACGATGAGGTATCCTGGGAGAGAATTTGCAAGAATCGCCTCGTCCTGTCTCTTGCAAATCAACTTATCAAAACTCAGAGGAAAATAGAAATGGACGTGTATCGACGCTGTAACTTGGAAAAATCCCTTGTGTCGCTAGAGCTCTTTCATAAAATTGAGCTTTCTTTCAAAGGGAAAGAATATAGCTTTATTTACAAGTACAATGGACAAAAAAAAATCCTGTATCTTCTCGTCGTAAAAGTTACTTGCCATCGAAATAACTGCAAACAACAATTCTCTTTTGCATCTCATTCCTATATGAATATAATTGTATACGAACAGGAATGAGATTCAAATGCTCATCATTGCAAACGCATGTTAATATGCTATAAAGCAAATCTGTCATCCCTCACTTTTATACAAGGCTCCGACAAATGAACGATGATATGCATCATCCGGCTAAGTGTATGCACACTTATAGCGCCAATCTTTAAATATAGTCCTATTTGGCTATTAAAGAAAAATGGACTCACCGTTCAGACAGAAGGAAAATAGAAACTGCAGAAATGAAGTTCCTACGTTCAGTAGCGGGTGTGACAATTTTGGACAAGAAAAGAAGTGAGGATATTAGGAAGGACTTAAATATTTTTAATTTAACAAATAGAATTGACAACATGAGAAACAACTGGTATGAACATGTCAAGAGAATGCCTACATATAGAATCCCTCAGCTGTTACTAAAGTACAAAACCAATAGGACATAGAAATGTTGGACGCCCATTTACTAGATGGGAGGATTCATTAAATCCCACTTGATATGAAAACAGGTCAAAAGGCCTAATTTCATGAAGAAGAAGAAGAAGAAAAATGTAAACGCCATCAGTTCTATCAAAGATTGTGTTTTTGCAACAAACGGATATGAAACCACATTGATCATCATCATCATCATAATACATTCACGAATTTAGGCCATTTGTTGACCTGTTTCGGCCTCAAGAGAAACACCATCCAGAAGTCTTTTGAGTGGACGTCCTGGTCTTCTTCTTCCTGCAGGTTGATATCTTAACATTAGTTTGGGTATTCTGTGATCTTCCATTCGATGAACATGTTGTATCCATCTTGACTTATAATCAGAAATTTTGTTTTCTAACGATTCCATGTGTAATTCTTCTAAGATGTCTTCATTTTTTTGTGATCTAGTAGTGTGTATCCTGCAGTCCTCCGAAGATATCTCATTTCAGCAGATCTAAGTCTCTGTATATCCTTCTGTTTCAACGTCCATACTTCGCTACCATACAAAAGAGTTGGAAGAGCCAGTGTTTTATACACTTTCAGTCTTGAATGCTTTTGGACTAACTGTGGCTTGAAGATAGAATTTATTAACCCTAAAATTCTTAAAAATTTAGATATTTTTGCATTTGCATCCTTTTCTTCTTCATATGAGATATTGCATCCTAGATATGTAAAATTATTCACCTGCTCCAAAATTTTATTGTCCAGTACAATTTTACTTCTGACAGGATCTACACCTTGAAATAAATGCCAATCTAAATTTTTCACCGTGCAGCTAAGCCGCCAAATGTTCCCGCTCTTATATTATTGTGACATAACTGTCAAACAATGGAAAAGAACTTGCAATATCCAGTATTGCTAGTTTGACGCTACAATAAATAGTGAAGACTGACTTAAACTTAAAACGGATTTTTCTCGAAACTTAGATAATGGCGCATAGCCGGGTGATGCATAACGTCATCCAATTGATCTTCCTGATTTATAATACAGGATGTCTCTAAAGTTATGAATTTCCATGAAAGCACTACAATTTTTTTAATTTTATTTGCATACACTGTTAGCTTATAAACATGTTTAGCACAAAAGAACAGGTTGTCATTGTTTGTGCACGGTACGCGGATTGTCATATGAAGACGCCAGAACTGAATTAACCCATCAATTCCGTAAACCAACCCAACAAAGGCACACATTTTTCTGCTTGTAAATAAATTTAAGGGTATCAGCTGTGTGTGCGATGAGGCACGTCATGGATGACCACGCTTATCAGCTCGAATAGTACAGCAGGTTCAAATTGCCAGTGATAGTCCGAGCGCATCAACTCGACGCCTCAATAGGGAGTTGAATGCCCCTCGCAACACGGTGTAGAAACATGTTTCACTCTACGAAAACGTCTTATCATGTCTGCTTGATTTACGGAATCGTATCACAGAAGCAACAGGCTCTTCTGCGGTTTAAATATTAAGGTATACATTTTGTTTCACAGCTGAAAGATGAAGTATGTGTTTTCACATAGATGATGACCATGTAGAAAGGCAGTAGAATACGTATAAAATTTTACAATAAAATTATTTTTCAATTATTGCCTTCCTTCATAGAAATGGATAGTGACTTTAGAGACATACTGTACATATAACCTGGGTTCTATGAATCTAAAATGCATGCAAAATATAGTGTCACTTGAAAGGGAAGCACGAAATGTTTTACAACTTTAGTTTGAAAATGTTCATGCATTCTAGCGCAGGTAGTTAGTACTATAATTTCAGGACGACAGAGGCAAAATTACTACTTTTTGATATGGCATGTGGATAGATACTTTAATACACAACGTGTCCACAAATATAGTATCATACTTTAAACTACAACTACGCCGCTTTGGATAATCGTATCTAAATGAAATTGGTGACAATCAAAAGAGAAACTCAAAACGTTTTGTGCATTTAACAATGGAGAATAATGGACAACAATACAGAAACTAAACTAAATTTAATCATTAATTAAATAAAAATAAAACGTAGTTTTATTTGATTTTCATATTTATTATATAATTCAGTGACAGCTGTTTCGGTACACTGTACCTTCTTCAGACATGTTAACAAATTATGAATTGTGTTCCAACTGATCTAAGCAACAATACAACAATATTTATTTAAATTTTTTAATTTAACAAATTGGATTCATTCAAATCAAGTTGAGA
Source organism: Diploptera punctata (assembly GCA_030220185.1). NCBI lineage: Eukaryota > Metazoa > Arthropoda > Insecta > Blattodea > Blaberidae > Diploptera > Diploptera punctata. The sequence goes on from JASPKZ010003878.1 coordinate 1,680,127, forward strand.
ATTTAACAGTTTTTTACTACTTTTAAACTTATTAATTTCTACAGCCTCCAAAAGATCTAACTTCTTACCCTTATCACAAATATGTAAAATTTAAAAATTTGGATCGAAACAATGATCAAATTGGAATACGTGGTTAGCATAGTTTGAATTTTAGAAAACCACCTATTCCAATTTAATCATTGATTCGATCCAAATTTTTAAATTTTACATATTTGTGATAAGGGTAAGAAGTTAGATCTTTTGGAGGCTGTAGAAATTAATAAGTTTAAAAGTTGTAAAAAACTGTTAAATTCTCAACTTGATTTGAATGAATCCCCTTTTTTAAATTAAAAAAAATAAATAAATATTGTTGTATTGTTGCTTAGATCAGTTGGAACACAATTCATAATTTGTTAACATGTCTGAAGAAGGTACAGTGTACCGAAACAGCTGTCACTGAATTATATAATAAATATGAAAATCAAATAAAACTACGTTTTATTTTTATTTCATTAATAAATATGGATTTTCATCAAGTAAACACCAACTCAATTGATTAAATTTAATCATATTTTTTGAGGTCGAAATGGGTTCATTTTTGGATGTTTAGCAGACAGGTTAAATGTGAATGTCTGCAGCGTCACTCGTGGGGGCCACATTCAATGTCTATGAGGTGTAGCAAAAGCTTTTTGAGTTTCTCTTTTGATTGTCAGTAATTTCATTTAGAAGCGATTATCCAAAGCGACGTAGTAGTAGTTTATAGTCATCATCATCATCATCATCATCCAGGGATTAAGCCTGATGGCTCGTTCAGGTTTCATGAAAGCTAGAATTGTTAAAATTGTTCAGACCGTCTTTGTGTGGGCGACCAACATTTCTCCTTCCGCACGGTTTATATATTAGCAATAATTTTGGAAATCTTCCTTCTGGCATTCTATCAATATGTTCTTTCCAGTCGTTCCTATATTTAATTATTCGGTCTGTAAGTTTGAAAATATTTAGTTCTTTCTTAAATCTTCATTTCTTTTTTATTCAGCAGAGTATATCCTGCTTATTTCTTAAAAATCACATCTCAGCTGCTTCCAATCTTTGTTCTTGTCTTTTAGTGGTCGTCCAACATTTAAAGTATGGTACTATATTTGTGGACACGATCTATTTATGTGGCTTTTGGCTAGAAGAAAGTAAGAGAAATAATGAAGAATTAATTAAAAGTGAAAATAGATATTATCCATATGGTGGGATTTGGAAAGACAAAAAAAAAATATATGTATTGGTAAAACATTGGTGGAATCTGTTACAATGTATGGAAGTGAGGTATGGACTCTCAACAAGTACTACAAAATAGAGTAATAGCTCTAGAAATGGATTATTTAGGCAGAATTGCAAGAAAGTCAAAATTAGAACGTGTCACAAATAAGGACATTAGAACTATAATGGAAGCAGAAGAAAGCATAATTGAAAGAATTGAGAAGAAGGAATTAAAGTGGTTAGGACATTTTTTAAGAATGGAAGATGAGCGATGGCCAAAACAACAATATCAATGGCATCCGACCAGAAGGAGGAAGAGAGGGAGACCGAAGTTAATATGAAAGGAAAACATGAAGACATTAATACAATGCCCAAGATCGTAGGGTTTGGAGGTTTGGCACGGGAAGACGGCAGCAGCTGTAAAAACCCGAAGATGGAGAGAAAATAGATATTATGTAAAAAAAATGTATATTCTTAGTATGGGTAAATTTCTCAATATTTTAGAGGAGTTATAAACCAAAAATTTGTAGATTTAATATAAAAATAACTTCAAAATAATACTTAACTGACTAACTAACTCACTGGCACTATCTAACCCGTTGGTTCAGGCGGAAGGAAGATGAGCTCTCCATACATCCCTATCTTGAGCTATTGCTTTCCAATGATCTCGCGCATAACAAACTTCCCTCAAATCATGGGTAATGTTATTCTCACATTTCATTCACTCTTGGTCTTCATACTGGACGCTTTCCCTTAAGGAGTGTCCTACTAGGAGCTCCCAATGCATCTCTTTCATTCCCAATTCATACTACATGACCCGATGATCACAGTCTACAAAACTTAACTGTTCTTATTACATCTGGCGTCCTATAAAGATCATGTAGCTCACTGTTTTGCAGTCTTCTCCATTCATCTGTCTGTACATCTCTCTTTGATCCAAACTTTTCCTAAGAATCTTATTCTCAAATACTCGTAATCCCCTTTCCTCCCTTAAAGTAAGAGTCCATGTTTCGCACCCATATAATAAAACTGATAATCTACAGAAAGGTCTGTATGAACTTAACAAAATTACAGAAGAATATGGATTAAATATATCTACAGAAAAAACAAAAATTATGGCATTTCAAGGTGTAGATCCTGTCAGAAGTAAAATTGTACTGGACAATAAAATTTTGGAGCAGGTGAATAATTTTACATATCTAGGATGCAATATCTCATATGAAGAAGAAAAGGATGTAAATGCAAAAATATCTAAATTTTTAAGAATTTTAGGGTTAATAAATTCTATCTTCAAGCCACAGTTAGTCCAAAAGCATTCAAGACTGAAAGTGTATAAAACACTGGCTCTTCCAACTCTTTTGTATGGTAGCGAAGTATGGACGTTGAAACAGAAGGATATACAGAGACTTAGATCTGCTGAAATGAGATATCTTCGGAGGACTGCAGGATACACACTACTTGATCACAACAAAAAATGAAGACATCTTAGAAGAATTACACATGGAACCTTTAGAAAACAAAATTTCTGATTATAAGTCAAGATGGATGCAACATGCTCATCGAATGGAAGATCACAGAATACCCAAAGTTAAAGATATCAACCTGCAGGAAGAAGAAGACCAGGACGTCCACTCAAAAGACTTCTGGATGGTGTTTCTCTTGAGGCCGAAACAGGTCAACAAATGGCCTAAATTCGTGAATGTACTATGATGATGATGATGATGATGATAATAATGTAACTGGTAGAATAATAGTTTTATATATTTTCAGTTACACGATTTTTGAAAGTAGTTGTGACGTCAAGAGTCTCTGTAATGCATAAGAACAAGCATTTCCAGAATTGAGCCTATGTTCAATTTCCTTGTGCATCTCATTCCTATTTGTGATTATTGTTCCTAGGTATTTGAATTCAGCCACTTCCTCAAAATTTCCCTCATTTGTCATTAGCTGTCAATTTCCATTACATAATGTATTTCTATGTGTGACCATATATTGAATTTTATTGATATTTACTTCCAGTACAATTTCTTAGTGTTACTCAATAGTGTGTGCGTGTTGGTTGGCCTTTAGTACCTCTTCGCTATCGCCCAATAGTACTACATCATCAGCATAAACTAACAATTTATTAACACCATTGAGTTTTAGGCCTTCTCCATCTTCTGAAGATTTATTGGCATGCTCTAATAAAAAATTAAATAGTAGAGGAGATAGTGCATATCCTTGAACTTAGAGAATAACAGTTTATATATTTCCAGTTTAAAGTTTTTAGAGAGAAGTTGGGACAACAAGAGTCCCTGCAATGTACGATAATATGCATTTAAAGAATTTATCCTTACTTTAATTTGTTTCTGTACCTTATTTCTGTTTGTAATTATTGTTCCTAGGAATTTGAATTCAGCCACCTCTTCAAAAATTCCTCATTTACTAGAATTAATTAGAAGTAGCAATTAAATTTAAAAAGCTACACAAAACACTTTGTCCTAAATTAGAAAATTCCACCCAGTTTAATTACACAACTGGTATTAGGTTTCCAGGATCAGATGTAAAGGAAGATAGTTTGTAAACTGTGGCCTGTTGCAACGTGCAGCCGCAGTGACCAGCGTTAAAATAACTATCTGTTATCTAATAGTCCGTCTCGAGAGATGAACAGACAGGTGAATGGAGAAGACTACTTAACAATGAACAACTACATGGTCTTTATAAGAAGCCAGATATAATAAGAACAGTAAGTCTCGTAGACTGCGATGGGCAGGACATGTTACGCGTATGGGGGAATGAAAGACTTGCATGGAAACTTCTTGTAGGAAAGCCAGAAGGAAAACGCCCAATTGGTAGACCAAGAATCATGTGAGAGAACAACATTAACTATGATTTGAGGGAAGTAGATTATGCAGGGAATGATTGGAAAGCATTAGTTCAGGATAGGGATATATGGAGAGCTTATATCCGCTCGGCCATGAACCTACGGGTCTATAGTGCCAGTGAGTAAGGGAGTAATAGTCCGTCTCATCAACTTCGTAAACTATTGATTCTGTGTACGCCTTTCGGGACTAATCCCATCATCAGGACATTCAGGGTCAACAGATAAATATCCATTTCCTGCTCCTGCTGATGATGGGACTAGTCCCGAAACGCCTGCAGAGAATCGATAGTTTACAAAGTTGAGGACACGGACGTATTAGGAAACAATTTTATAATTTGCAATTTAATTGTAACCTTAAATTCAATATATCATTAATGAATTATTAATCCAAGTTTTCTTCGGTAATGTAGAAGTAATTACCATCGCTCCTCCAAGGAGCATAGGGCCCCCAAGAAAGTTAGCCATTATATTCCTAGTCAGCGTCTTAACTCCACTCGAATTCTCATCCATATTGCCTAGCTTTCCTTCTCAAAGTGTTTCTCTGTGTAATTTTGGGGCTTCCTCTTCATCTGGACATTCCTTAGGGATTATATTCCATATCCGTTTTTGCTATATTTCCATCTTCCCTTCTCAAAACATGTCCATCTATTTCCGATTTTTTCCGATTGAGGGTCTTTCCACTTTTTCAGCGGTTGCCCTTTTACCAGCCGGCTGCTGGCCCTTCACATCCACATGTGTCAATCACAGAGGTAGATGATCAACAGCCAGTGTAGGGGTGACATGTGGTTAGCATGTCGAGTCCCCCAGCCGTTATAGCTGGTTCCTCAACCTGGAGCCGCTACTTATTGGTAGCTACCCAATTGCCTCACGATGCTGGGTGGGCACCGGTCCCATACTGGCCGAAATATCATGAGAAAATTTCTTCCCCCATGGAGACTCGAACCAGCGCAAGTCCCGTAGCTCTGCGCCAAGGCTTCCTACCTTAACCGCTCGGCTACGGCGCGGGACCCATCTATTTCCTATTTCTTTAGTATAATTTGTTTTGGAAATCTAACATTGATTATTCAATTTTCACAATTCCTTGTTGAAAATAATTGGTCAGAAATCTCAGAAATATATATTTATTTGTATGGATGCGATACATGGACTTTTACTTTAAGGGAGGAAAGGAAATTACGAATATTTGGGAATAAAGTTCTTAGGAAAATTTTTGGATCAAAAGGAGATGAACAAATATGTGAATGGAGAAGACTACATAACAGTGAACTATGTGGTCTTTATAAGAAACCCGATATAATAAGAGCAGTTAAGTCTCGTAGACCACGATGGGTAGGATACGTAACAGGTATGGGGAATGAAAGACTTGCATGGAAGCTTCTTGTAGGAGAACCAGAGGGAAAACACCCAGTTGGTAGACCAAGAATGAGGTGGGAGAATAACATTAACCATGATTTGAGGGAAGTGGGTTATGCGGGGAATGAGTGGAAAACGTCAGCTCAGGATAGGGATGTATGGAAAGTTTATGTCCGCACGGCTATAAACCTATGGGTTCGATAGTGCCAGAGAGTTGGTTATTCTAGTTAGACTACCTGCCCATTATACTTAAACAATAGAACGATAGTGGCTGAATATATATATATATATATATATATATATATAGGTCCAGGGTTCAAGTCCCGGTGGGGTCAGGATTTTTAAACTGACCAAAAACCTTCTGGCGGCACTATGGCCCTGGGGTCGACTCAGCCGCTAACGGAAATGAGTACCAGACGCTTGTTCTGGGGCAAAGGCGGCCGTCACGCAGGGCTGACAACCCGGCTGACATCAAGTGCCGATTGTCCAGAAAAAGTGGGAGCCTTAACCTCCCACTACCCCAAGGGCCTCCTGAGGCCTGTAGTGGGAATACTTTAATTTATATATCCATCCATCCATAGTAATTCTGCCCGAAGGCAGGTCTTTCACTGCAATCATAGCATTTTCATGCTATGCTTTGCAGCTTTACTAGGGAATTATAGGTGTGGTAGCTTCCCGTTGCTTTCCACACCGATGAAGGATGACGATGATAAGATGAATATGAATGATGATGATTGCGATGGCCATATGGTTTCGGGGACCGTTTGGGCCTTAAAGTTTTCCTGACATTTGTCTTACAGGTGAGAAAAAACCCCGATAAAAACTTCACCAGAAAACTCTCCTGAGCGGGGATCGAACCCGTGCCCGCTGCGTGACAAGGCAGCACGCTACCTCGAGACCACAGCGGTGGACAATATATATATATATATATATATATATATATATATTAGACAGAACTTCTTGAAATATCAGGAAAGAAAATAAGTTAGAAAACGCTAAATAGATAAAAAATAACGAATGAAGAATGGCGATTTGATGAAGTAAAAAAGATGAGCCAAAAATTAATGATCCAAGACGATAACCAGGAAGGAAAGAAGAAACAAAAGAAAACAGTTTTTCATCTCCAATAAGTATGAGAAATTAGTTTCAGCAGCTGTTGCCATGGTTACATTTTATATTGTAAAAAGAACTTCTTGACAGATATAGACCTGTGGAAAATTGAATTTCTTCTCAGCGGCGCTGCCCTCTTTCGTCGAGACAGGTGATCGCAAGTTTTATTACTTGGCTAAAGAAGTAAATTAAAAAGACGATTTTCACGTGAAGTGAGTTGAGATGTCTGTGTGTTTGTTTTTAGCGTCTTGTGGATTTACTCAACATTTGAAGAGCTTATATGAAACGTAATCTGTGGCCCGCACATCTTTTGTAGATATAATCTATCTAAGTCACTGGCACTATTGAATCCGTAGGTTCATGGCCGCGCGGACATAAACTCTCCATACATACCTATCCTGAGATAATGTTTTCCAATCACTACAGTATAATCTACTTCTCTAAAATTATACTTAGTTATTCTCCCACCTCATTCTTGGTCTACCAACTGGTCGTTGTCCCTCTGGTTATCGTACAAGAAGCTTCCATGCACGTCTTTTATTCCCCATTCGTGCCACATGTCCTGCACATCGCAGTCTACGAGACTTAACTGTTCTTATTATATATGGTTTCCTGTAAAAACCATGTAGTTCACTATTAAGTGGCCTTCTCCATCACCTGTCTGTTCATGTCTCTTTGGTCCAAAAATGTTCCTAATAACTTTATTATCATCATCATCATCATCATCACTCCAAGGATTAGGCAATTGCCCGTTCCGACTTCATATTGCATCAGCCCAACGTCTTCTAGGTCTTCCAACATCACGCCTTCCTCTTGCTTGATAATTTCTGGCTAACAATGGATATCTCTCCTTGCTCATTCCATCCATGTGATCAATCCATTTCTGTCTGTAATTCGTGACTTTATCCAACAAAGGCTGTACTTTCAATTCTTCTCTTATATCCTCATTTCTTATTCTATCAAGTCTTGTACATCCTTTTACTTGTCTTAGGAACCGCATCTCTGCCGTCTGTATTCTATCCTTCTGTCTTTTCACTGGAGCCCAAGTTTCACATCCATACAATATTGTGGGAACCGCCATAACATTATACATTTTTATCTTGGTTTTCTTTTCTAATTTTATTTTTGAATGTTCTCTGTATTGTTCCACACACCGTCTGAAATTTATTTATTTTGGAGTCAATATCTCTTTCCACATTGTAGCCAACATCACAGCCCAAATATTTGAAACTAGACACCTGTTCTATACTTTTGATTTTCTAAAATAATTTTGGTTCTCACTGGATCTCTTCCTCTAAAAGCCATGGTCTTCGTTTCCTTACAGAAATTTTTAGATCGTATAATTTACATATTTCATTTAATGCATGCATTGATTTCTGTAAGTCGTCTTCATTTTTCTGTATTATGATTACATCGTCAGCAAATAAAAGATTATTTATGCACATTTTATTATCCATTCTTATTCCTGGATTTACTAAAACTTTCCATTTATTAAAAATATCGTCTATATATATATTAAACAAAGTGGGTGATAAACTACATCCTTGTCGTAATCCAGTATTTGTTTTGATTGCATCTGTTCTTTTGAATCCGGTATCTATAATTATATTTGTGTCTTCATATAATGTCTTTATTGTTTCTACAAGGCACAGCGGGTATCCTTTCATTCGTAATATTTCCCATATTTTTGTCTGTTTACTCGATCGAAGGCCTTATCCAAATCTATAAATCCTATGTGAGTTTCTAAGTTATGTTCTCTTCTCTTTTCTATGAGTTGTTTCAGTGTAAAGACATTGTCTATACATGACCTTCCCTTTCTGAATCCACTTTGATTTTCACTTATTATTACTTCTGTTATGTTTCTCAATCTATTATTTATTATTTTCGTATAATATTTTGTAGCCAGTATTCATTAAGCTAATCCCTCTGTAATTCTCGCAATTTCTCCGGTCTCCTCTTTTGAATATATTCTTGACAATTGCTGTTTTCCAAGTGGTTGGAATCCCATAGGTCTGCCAACATATATTAATTAGATGAAGTATTCGTAGTTTACACAATATTCCACTATATTTGATTAATTCCATATTTTATTATCAAAATAAAATAATAATAACAATAATAATCCATAGTAATTCTGCCCGAGGGCAGGTCTTTTACTGCGATCATAGCATTTTCATGCTATACTTTGCAGCTTTACTAGGGAATTTTAGGTGTGGTAGCTTCCCGCTGCTTTCCACACCGATGAAGGGTGGTGATGATAATTATAAGGAGGATGATGATGATGGCCGGATGATTTTCGGGGGACCGTTGGGCCCTAAGTTTCCTGACATTTGTCTTACAGGTGAGGAAAATCCCTGAAAAAACCTCCCCAGGAGCCTGTCCCTACCGGGAATTGAACCCTGGCCCGTTGCTTGACAAGACTGCACGCTACATCAAGACCACAGCGGTGGACTATAATAATAATAATAATAATAATAATAATAATAATAATAATAATAATAATAATAATAATAACAATAATAAATAGCTTTATTTTACCTGGCAGAGTTAAGGCCTTAAGGCCTTGTCTACCACTCAACCAGATTTTAAAAGAAATACAAAAATGATTCTTACATGTAAATACAATTAAAATAAATATTACACAGTATGTCTATAATATAATTATCATTTACAAAATGTTTTGATTTAATCTAGATTTAACAATTGAAATATAAAATATAGAAAAATGAAAAAAAAACTATTAATAACATAGAATAAATATAACTCAATAGAAGAATTAATTATTTGACAACAGGCAATTATTTAAGCGTGACTTAAAGGTGCCAAGTGTGCGGCAACCCCTGATATCTTGAGGAAGGAATTTCCATGAGCGGGCAGAGGCTACTGTGAAGGAAGTAGAATAAGAGGAAGTGCTATGAAGAGGGATTGTTAGCAGACTGTTATCTTGTGACCTAGTGTCAATATTGTGGTAAGAAGATATCTTCTCAAATCTGGGCGCCAGGTAACTAGGAGTGTAGAAATTTAAGTTAGGTTTAGACAAGCACAGCTTGACAGATCCCTTGTAAGAGATCCCAACACGCAACCTCCCATTATCACACCTTAGAAATCTCTCCGGTAGAAATTAAATCTAAGTTTTACTGTATTTTTACAAAATGGTAATATATGGCAAGAATGTTTGGATCATTATTCCGAGAACATAACTTTAAGGACATGCTCCCTTGTTAAATTATTAGCTATCCATTTCCCTCTAGGAGGGATCATGGAACTGCCGTTTTATTATCTTTGCCCAAAGGGTCAACGTTCCCCTCTCCTTCCAACAAGATAATTTAAATTCTTATTGTAGGTCGAGTGATATTTTCTGAGTAGGCCCACACTCTATCTCTTATGTTCTGATTAATTGGCCGTTTTTTAATTTCACTCTGAAACTTTATTCTTCATATCTCTCCCCCATACCTAGTTTATCCCTAAGTCTCCAGCTTTTTTTCCTCAAAGATTACAGTGAGCAACAAAAAAGAAACTTTTTTTTGTCTCAGAAAGAAAAATATGTGATTCTGATAGTATTTTTTCTCCTGAATTCAAATATGATATCGGTTTTTCTCCATCACGCAAGGTTTCCGAGAAACAGGAATTTATAATTTCAAACACTTGAATATTTTCTACATTCGTAACTACACAATATTCGAACATTCGGACTCACCTAGAAAGTAAGAAATTATGATATTCTGCTATATTTCGCCTGTTGAGCGTCCCTCTTGATGGTCCAACAATAATGGGCCAGTATATTAGGAGCGTGTCGTGGTTCCTGTTTTTTATGCCAAATCATACTTTATAATCATCATTTTTCACTGTATTGTGACCTAAAATGTACAGAATTCTTTGACTATTGGCCTACTACGATTTGAAGTCTCCACTGATAGCTTCAGTGCTCTCCTAAGAAACATAAACTGAATTTTGCCTAATTCTTCCTTTCGTTACGAATTCCACAATTCCGTTTCATAGACTGTAGTATAGACGCTCCAACAGTAAAAAAAACATATTAATATTTTTTAGGAATATTCCACAATACAGTGTTTCTCCTTCAACCCAAAGTGATTTGTCGCCAGAGGTTCCTGTCTAAATAATATTCTTCCCTCATATATCTAGTTTCCATACTTCTCTTCGCTCCATCCATCCATCGTTCTCTAGGCCTGCCTCTTCCACTTCTTCCATTAGCTTTCCAATTAAGGATCTTCTTTAGTATTCTCTCTTCTTCCATCCTTATGAGGTGTCCATACTATTTCAAACGTTTTTCTTCAATTTTTCCTAGTATGTTTTTTCAACTTGCATAATTTCCCTAATTGTGTTGTTTCTGACCTTATCCCTTCTTGAAATTCTTGTAAATCGCCTCCAAAAATACATTTCTACTGCTTGTTTTCTACTTACTCTCCAGGTTTTGGATCCATATAATAAAATGCTTTGTAACAGAACTTGAAATATAGTTTTCTTCGTATAATAATAATAATAATAATAATAATAATAATAATAATAATAATAATAATAATAATAATAATAATCTGTTCAAAGTGCGCACCGGTAGTTTCTGTGGTTTCACAACTTTTTTATTTATATTTTTATTGATAATTGGTGATTCGTCCGGTTGGGCACATGGATGCTCCCATAGCGGGAAGTTTCTAAACCACACAATAATTTTGTTAAGCTTACTTCCCTGTAGATGTCTGGTTAGTACGTCATCTCGAGGAGACATCCAATAGGAAACTGAGGTAATACCTGGTTGGAGGAAGGTCGGTTAAATTTTCCGCGGAGGCATTTTTATTCAGGCTTGATATTCTTTTACGAGCCTGACAATCTTCAGATTTGTAACTCACGGCTTAAAGTCCCTCCCGAATGACTTGTCCCTTGAATTTTCCATCCAAAAAATCTTTCAACCCGGGTTTGAACCCGCAAACCTCAGGACTAGGGTCATGGAACTTAACCACTAAACCACCGCGGCCAACTTTTAAAATATGTTTTATATTTTAGTTTTATTTTAATTTTATTTATATATTTATTTTGATTTTCATAAGCATTTCACTTGTTTGAATCACACCCTTCATTATCTTATAGGAGTGTTACTTGGTCATCATCATCATCATCATCATCATTTTCAAGGTATCAGAGTGTTGGCCCGTTCCGCTCCCCGGTGCATTATATGCTGCAGGTGCAGGTCGCCTTTCCAGCGACGTTTTGGTCTTCCTACATTTCTTCGGACTAGAGGCCTATAACGAAGCAGCTGTTTTGATAAACGATTATTTGACATTCTTTGTACATGTTCAAACCGATTCCGATTGAGGGTCTTTCCACTTTTTCAGCGGTTGCCCTTTTACCAGCCGGCTGCTGGCCTTTCACATCCACGTGTGTCAATCACAGGGGTAAATGATCAACAGCCAGTGTAGGGGTGACATGTGGTTAGCATGTCGAGTTCCCCAGGCGTTATAGCTGGTTCCTCAACCTGGAGCCGCTACTTATTGTAGCTACCCATTTGCCTCACGATGCTGGGTGGGCACCGGTCCCATACTGGCCGAAATACTATGAGAAAATGTCTTCCCCCATGGAGACTCGAACCAGCGCAAGTCCCGTAGCTCTGCGCCAAGGCTTCCTACCTTAACCGCTCGGCTACGGCGCGGGTATATGTTCAAACCAATTAAGTTTGTTGCTGTGTATTCTCTCGTTTATATTATAGTGTTACTTGGTCATGGTAATAAATGAATTGAAACAAGTAAAATAATTAAAAATTAATAATATAAATAAATACAACAATATATTAATAAATACAATAATAAAATACAGCTGTTATTAAAGTACAAACCAATAGGACATAGAAGTGTTGGACGCCCATTTACTAGATAGGAAGATTCACTAAATTCCACTTGATGTGAAAATAGGTAAAAATGCCTAATTTCATAAACTAGTAGAAGAATAATAAGAATACAAATTTAAGTTTATTATACGGGACTTGCGCTGGTTCGAGTCTCCATGGGTTAAGAAATCTTCTCATGGAATTTCGGCCAGTATGGGACCTGTGCCCTCCCAGCATCGTTAGGCATTTGGGTAGCTACAATTAGTAGCGACTCCAGATTGAGAAGACCAACTATAACGGCTGTGGGACCCGACATGCTGACTACATATCACCCCTATACTAGCTATGTTATGATCCCACCTGGATTTCTTAGGCTTAACGGACCTTCGGGACTTGGAAAATCTGGTAGCGTTTATCTAGCCGAGCGTTAGTATGAGGATATACAGTTATACATGTGTTGAAATAAACAAAGGAAGTCTTATTTTAAACTATTTTATTACTATAGTATAAATAATTAGAAACCCTAAATATTCTAGTCCTAAATCTAATCTAAGTCTATATTAAAAACTACAGTACTTTCTTGGGGGGTTGAGAAGAGGGAGTTGTGGAATTTATAAATCTAACCTAATCTACATGATTAAAAATGTTATATCCCTTTGAAAATTTAGTATTAAAACAGTCTACATTGTTTAGAATTCTGCTATCCCTTGAAAGCCTGTATCAAAATAGTTAAGGTAATTGATTCTGTTTACAAAAAAGTCCCTGACACGTATTAAGAAAAATGGTAGCTTACTCACCCATAACACCTCTGGTTGTCACACATCAACAGACAGACCCTCACTTCTCAAGTGTTATATAGGCTACTCAATTTGACCTAAAGTTACCCTAACTGTAAACATCACTAACATTCCAGTAAACTAAATGTAGGGATGTTTACAGTTAGCGAAGCAAAACTTTGCTCTGAACTATATCATGTCTAAACTATATTTCAAAAGACTTTGCTTGAATAATTAAAATAATCTATAAAACAATAAAAAATCTATATAAAAGACTATGTATTCATAACAAGCTAGATGATCGTCTGCATATGTGAGGCCAGCAGCCGGCTGGATGGCGAAGGGCCTTCTAGACCTGTCGCATTTGGAGTAATAAGTTATATTACTGTTATTTTATTAACGAGTGATGCAGATAATTGAGTTTATTTATGTAAAATATATTGTAACTTTAATCAACTTCTAATTATCGTTTGCTGGTGCGCTGGGAAGGAGCAAATCTATAATGTAACAAACTTTGAAAAATAGATGCAGGAGTTACTGCTGCAGGCATGCTGTTACACGAAAGAGATTGTAACTCTTCTCTCTACTTCAGGGGTTAGGCATTTTTTTGCCTGTTCTGGCCCCAAAAATACATGTTCTGGATTCATCTATCTTACATTTGTCGTTCCTGACTCTTACGTCCTTTGGTCTTGTACAACAGTGCCTGTCTATTGGTTGAGGATTATCGTAAGATTTAATAATATCAACTCTCTTACATGCTGATAATGTTTCCTAGTATCTAGACTAAAGAATATGTTAGTAAAATAAAGTGATCCCACAACAGGCCCGGAGGCCCTTGGGGTAGTACGAGGTTAAGGCTCCCACTTTTTCTAGACAATCGGCACTTTTTATGTCAGCCGGGTTGTCAGCCCTGCGTGACGGCTGCCTTTACCCCCAGAACAAGCGTCTGGTACTCATTTCCGTTAGAGGCTGAGTCGACCCCAGGGTCATAGTGCCGCCAGAGGGTTATGGTCAGTTTAAAAATCCTGACCCCAACGGGACTTGAACCCTCGACCCTCTGGCTTGTAGCTCAGTGTCTTAACCACTACGCTACGGCGTGCCCCCAAAGTAAAGTGATCCCACAACAGGCCCGGAGGCCCTTGGGGTAGTTAAGGCTCCCACTTTTTCTAGACAATCGGCACTTTATGTCAGCCGGGTTGTCAGCCCTGCGTGACGGCCGCCTTTACCCCAGAACAAGCGTCTGGTACTCATTTCCGTTAGAGGCTGAGTCGACCCCAGGGCCGTAGTGCCGCCAGAGGGTTATGGTCAGTTTAAAAATCCTGACCCCAACGAGACTTGAACCCTCGACCCTCCGGCTTGTAGCTCAGCGCCTTAACCACTGCGCTACGGCGTGCCCCCAAAGAATATGTTACAGAAACTAATTTATAATTCATAATATTAAAAAAAATTATTTACAATTTTTCAACCCAACAAATCTAGGTTGATAGCTTTCTGTTGGATTCATTCGGTTAGTGGCAAAATTGTTTACAATAATATTCCGACGGATAAAGTTAATGAATTCAGTCATTTACTGTATCAAATAAGCTATAATTTTAATTTTGAATTAGAAAGTGTAATTCACCGAATGATAAACTTATGAAGGGTTTACTTCAAAAGAAAAACATTCTAGTCAGAGATAAAATTTGAGGAGGTGGCAGAATTCAAATATCTAGGAACAATAATCACAAATAGGAATAAGATGCAAAACAAATTAAACATAGGCTCAATTCTGAAAATGCATGCTATTATGCATTGCAGAGACTCTTGATGTCCCAACTCCTTTCAAAAAACGTTAAACTGAAAATACGAGTATATAAAACTATTGTTCTACCAGTTACATTATATGGGTGCGAAACATAGACTCTTACATTAAGGGAGGAAAGGAGATTACGAGTATTTGAGAATAAACTTCTTAGGAAAATTTTTGGATCAAAGAGAGATGAACAGACAGGTGAAAAAACTACGTAACAGTGAACTACATGATCTTTGAAGGAAGCCAGATATAATAAGAACAGTTAAGTATCGTAGGCCGATGGGCAGGACATGTGGCACGAATCGGGAATGAAAGAGGTACATGGAAGCTTCTTGTAGGGAAACCAGAGAGAAAACGCCCAGTTGGTAGACCAAGAATGAGATGGGAAAATAACTTTAACTATGATTTGAGGGAAGTAGATTATACAAGGGATGATTGGTAAACATTAGCTCAGGATAGGTATGTATGTAGAGCTTCTGTCCACGCGGCCATGAACCTCCGGGTTCGATAGTGCCAGTGAGTTAGTTAGTTAGAGATAAATAAAAATAATGCTTAAATGGCCGAAAAATAGCTGAAAATTACACCTTCTCCTTCTTCGTCACTTCACGGGGTAGGCAAATTGCCTGTGCAGCCTCACAGTTATGTCCATCTTTTTACTAGCCTTCCTACATTCCTTGATCCTCTTGGCTTTCTATCACAGGCATGGGGAACTGCCTAATGAGGGGTAGTATGACATCCTTCCTCATTCCACCCTTCATTGAACTCGTAACTGTTGTTATTATCGTCTCGCACACCATGCAGTATTAGTGGCGGTACACCTTTATAACCTGAAACATATATACTGCTCGGGATCCAGCTCCGTGTGTCTGAAAGGAATTTGCTGTCTCAGCTGTTAGTACTATGAGAAGCATAGAAGTGTACCTCCTCTCACTCCCCACACTTCTCCCCGCAAACACACACAGCTTGGTCTCGAGCTGTACTAATCCCTTCCATTGTTACGTACATTACGTGTAACGTTTGAAGAGCGCGTAGAGGATCGCTGATGCCTTTTTCTTGACACTAATTTGTCTATGTCAGGCTGGATACTCTTAGAGATGCGTAATACTAAGACTTAGGGTGTCATCGTTTATTCTGGAACGTATTTTAGATCTGGTATGGTTCAACTTCGGAAATAATTGTTCGCATGTATAAGTCGAACCAAACATTGCGAGAATGTGGCCTGCAAAATCGCTCATGTTGGGATACGAGTCTATTGACAACAACCTGTATAGTTCCAAGCCTTTCCGTGCCACAAACAACTTCCGTGCCATTCTGAATATAAACATAATCATTTTCCCAGTCAGTATTAAAATGGTATCGGTGTTTAGAATTTGCCATGCTCACGCTGAATTGTACGCCACTGACTCTCATTGCGTATTGTCAATCACTGTATACCGCGTCTGCAGTGCAAGTACAAATGAGTGGAATGGGTATTGGTGGAGAGGATTTGTTATGAGCTCCCGGAGCCCCAGTTCCCCATGCCTGTTCTATCAGTACATTTGTTATGAGCTCCCGGAGCCCCAGTTCCCCATGCCTGTTCTATCAGTACATTTGTTATGAGCTCCCGGAGCCCCAGTTCCCCATGCCTGTTCTATCAGTACATTTAGTCCAATGGGAACAGTCTCATTAATTTGACTTTTACTCAATCGTAAAACGACTCGAAATAATATTCCTAGACAAACTCATACTGTGCAAATAGTTTTGCAAGGAATTTGGAAAATATTCAGTATGTATGTTTTACTGAGTAAATGATTCCGATTTTATCTTTCATCCTTTACATTAATAACTAGCGGACCCAGCAGACGTTCTCCTGCCCGAACGTTCAATTCTCGTGTCATGGCGGACGATACAAAATATAAGTTATTTTTTTACCATAAAATTCACTAATTAATAAGTTCAAAGAAAACTCCTCACTGCCATCTGTTGTGGTTCAAGAAGCGTGCATTATGACGTCACATTGTTGTGCCAAATATATTGGTAGTGTAGATGACTACACATCGGACTTTAAAAAAATCCTATTACCCGATCGCAGCGCCACCTACCAGGTCCAATTGTGAATCTAAATATTTCAACTCAAAAACACACACACACACACACACAATTTCATAAAAATGGGTCCAGTCGTTTAGGCAGTTTTTAATTTCGGATTTATAGTAAACTTCCATTTCTAATTGTCCGATTTCGCTAATTTTTTGATAATACCTACCTCGGTCTATTTTGGTAGGATATACTGAGTTTCGTTGTGAAATATCGAAAATTGTGACCGCTAGAGCGATTTTTAAATTTTCACTTCAGGTGAACTCCTACACCTAATGGTTTTGGAGGGTCCAACTGTGAATCTTAGCCATTCAGGGACCTACTTAAACACACGAAAATTTTAATCAAAATCTGTCCGGTCGTATAGGCTTTTTTTTTTTATTTCAAGTAAACCCCCATTTCTAACGGTCTAATTTCCCTGATTTTTTTGATAATACATACCTCGGTTTATTTTAATAGGGCATTCCGAGTTTTGTTACGAAACATCGAAATTTGCGATGGCTAGAGCGATTAAATTTTCGTTTCAGGTGAAGTACTACACCTTATGATTTTAGAAAATAATAGACAGCTGCTAAACAATTGCCGCATCTGAAACCCTGTATACACACACACACACACACACACACACACACACACACACATATATAATATATATATATATATATATATATTATAATAACATATAAATTTTCAGGACGATCGGATGAACGGTTAGAAGCCTATAAAGGATTATATATATGGTATGATAAGAAAAATAAATGCGTGGACGGGATTCGAACCCGGATCTCTGAGTCTGTACCTCAGCGTGATATCCATTACACTACCAGGCGAATACAATTCAAACACTTATTTTTCTTATATATTATGTATTATACTCTCCATTATTACTAGATGTCGCGAGAACTCGGTCTTCACTGCCATCTAGTAGCTGACTATAACAAGTAAGCAAGTTAAAGAGAATATTTTTACCTTATAGCAGTGACGCTTTATAGATGTTATAATTAAATGTTTAACATCGATAAAGCGTCACTGCTATAAGGTAAAAATATTCTCTTTAATTTGCTTACTTGTTATAGTCTGCTACTAGATGGCAGTGAAGACCGAGTTCTCGCGACATCTAGTAATAATGGAGAGTATAATACATATATAAGAAAAATAAGTGTTTGAATTGGATTCGCCTGGTAGTGTAATGGATATCACGCTGAGGTACAGACTCAGAGATCCGGGTTCGAATCCCGTCTAGGCATTTATTTTTCTTATCATACCATATTAAGCTCGTATTGCTCAATGTTAAACATTTAATTATAATATATATATATATATATATATATATATATATACACACACACTAGCTAATACCCGGCGTGCGCTGCTACGCCTAAATAAATGAAAATTAATGAGCTTTTATGTTTAGTTGAATAAGTGAGAGGAAAAATGTATATCATAATTATTTTTAGATACTCCGTGCTGTTTACCCGGCGTTGTCCGGGATTCTACTTATCTCTATCTTCTTGGCATAAATGAGCTAAAAGACAAAATTCGTTATTGTGAGTTATCCGTAAAGGAATACCCGCCATGTGCTGCTATGCTTGCACAGGAATCTACGTACTTGTCTCGATCTTGACATCAGTGAAAGACAAAAATGGTTATTGTGAATTATCCGTAAGAGATAAACATATGCTGTCAAGGGCTTTTTTTTGTAGAGCTTCTTGAAATATTCAATTCTGTATACAT
This sequence comes from Diploptera punctata, assembly GCA_030220185.1. NCBI lineage: Eukaryota > Metazoa > Arthropoda > Insecta > Blattodea > Blaberidae > Diploptera > Diploptera punctata. The sequence goes on from JASPKZ010003878.1 coordinate 1,698,894, forward strand.
TAATTTTGTGTATTTGTTATGGTTTAGGCAGCGTAAGCCATTTTAGCGTCCAAAGGGCTACTTTTTTCACGTTTTCCACTCAAAATTTGCAATTATTGATAATTGCAAGTTAGATATCTACTTACCTACTTACTCACTGGCACTATCGAACCGGTAGGTTCATGGCCGCACGGACATAAGCTCTCCATACATCCCTATCCTGAGCTAATGCTTTCCAATCATTCCCTGTATAATCTACTTCCCTCAAATCATAGTTAATGTTATTCTCCCACCTCATTCTTGGTCTACCAACTGGGCGTTTTCCCTCTGGCTTTCCTACAAGAAGCTTCCATGCAAGTCTTTCATTCCCCATACGTGCAACATGTCCTACCCATCGCAGTCTACGAGACTTAACTATTCTTATTATATCTGGCTTCCTGTAAAGACCATGTAGTTCATTGTTCAGTAGTCTTCTCCATTCACCTGTCTGTTCATCTCTCTTTGGTCCAAAAATTTTCCTAAGTACTTTATTCTCAAATACTTGTAATCTCCTTTCCTCTCTTAAAGTAAGAGTCCATGTTTCGCACCCATATAATATAACTGGTAGAATAATTGTTTTATATATTTTCAGTTTAACGTTTTTTGAAAGGAGTTGGGTCATCAAGAGCCACTGCAATGCATAATAGCATGCATTTCCAGAATTGAGCCTATGTTTAATTTCTTTGTGCATCTCATTCCTATTTGTGATTATTGTTCCTAGATATTTGAATTCAGCCACTTCCTCAAAATTTCCCTCATTTGTCATTAGCTGTCCATTTCCATTATTTAATGGATTTCTATGTGTGACCATATATTTAGTTTTATTGATATTTACTTCCAGTCCTAATTTCTTAGTGTTACTCAATAGTGTGTGCGTGTTGTCCTTTAGTATCTCCTCGCTATCGGCCAACAATACTACATCATCAGCATAAACTAACAGCTTATTAATACCATTGAGTTGTAAGCCATCCTCATTCTCTAAAGATTTAATGGCATGCTCTAGTACAAAATTAAATAGTAGAGGAGATAGTGCATCTCCTTGCTTCAACCCATTCTGGATTTCAAAAGTGTCCGAAAACGGTTTGCCTACACGCACCCTACTCTTTGTGCCATTTAGACACATTCGTATAAGTCTAACTAACTTTTTAGGAATTCCGAACTCCAGCAGGATACTATATAACTTCTCCCTCTTAATTGAATCATATGCTTTTTTGAAGTCTACATACAGTTGATGTACAGTACCATTATATTCCCATTTCTTTTCTAAAATCTGTCTTAGACTAAAAATCTGATTAGATATATTCCAACTTAAATTCTACCCCCCTTAAAGATAAAACTTTTCAAGAAATTTGAGGCCAACCGGAACCTTTATAGATATTATAATAATTACACATATATTATAAGGAACATTTTACCACTACAAAGGGCGATTTTTAAGAGTGTAGGAGTTGAGTATCACAACTCTCTTATAGCCTATGTTCATCCTGGGAATCTCCTGAATGTTTTGTAAAAAGCCCCATCACAATCGGATCAACGGTTGGTCGCGCATAAAGTACGAACAAACAAACTAATATTATTTTTTATATAGGCCCTATTAGATAAATGAAATAACTATAATATTAACCTGTATAAGCATATAATTTCCCGGTCTTAACAATATAAATAAATAATATTAATGACTTAACTGGCTAAGCCTATAATGCTGGGTCATAACATTATGTTCCTTGTGTTCAGCTGTTACGTCCTGCTCTAGGCGATGCTCCTGCTATTAATACTAACACAGATTCAGGGATGCTCACCGCTGTGTGTACGTGTCTAATGTGCGGTTACGCTGCTCCCTAGAGGCTACTCGCGTAGGGAATTAGTTTGTGAGTCCCACAGGTGCTCTAAAATTGAAGGGCCACACTATCATCTCTGTAATTTTGACTGTGAAATTTACAAGAATTTCTGTTTTTCGTTTTCTGAGAAATTGGTAGGAAAATCTTAACAGAATGTCTAGATCAAGGATGCCTATAACATCACACGCAATCAATCATTTATTAAAAGATCCCTGAGTTATTCGAGGATGAGAAGGGTCAAGAATACCCAATGTTCAAATTGTTGCATTTTATTTTTTTGAATACATTTTTTTTATCGACATATCGTCGGTTTGGAACAACTCTCTCAACTCAAAATAATTCATTGTTATGCTTTCACTATTATGTTGAATATATTTTTAGGGCAGGACATGTTGCACGTATGGAGAATGAAAGACTTGCATGGAAGCTTCTTGTAGGAAAGCCAGAGGGAAAACGCCCAGTTGGTAGACCAAGAATGAGGTGGGAGAAAACATTAACTATGATTTGAGGGAAGTAGGTTATACAGGGAATGATTGGAAAGCATTAGCTCAGGATAGGAATGTATGGATAGCTTATGTCCGCGCGGTCATGAACCTACGGGTTCGATAGTGCCAGTGAGTAAGTAAGTAAGTAAGTATATTTTTAGGGTTAATTTTTTAAAACTCCGTTTTCCTTAAAGCAATTTAATAATAATAATAATAATAATAATAATAATAATAATAATAATAATAATAATAATAATAATAATAATAATAATAATAATATAATAATAATAAAGGAAATAAAAATATATACAGACATTCATAGTGATTTTAGAAAACGAAGGTTGAAATGTTATGGCCATATTAAACAAATGAACTCAAATAGGCTTAGAAAACAGATAATGGAATTCTACGAGAACAGAAGTAAAGCTCGAGTGGATACTATGAAGTGGATTGATGAAGTCAAGAAGGACTTAAAATTGACAGGAATTACTAAAGAAGATATCCCAAACAGAGATATATTTAGAATTAAGGTGGATAAGTGGTAAGTTGACCAAGAGGACAAACCGAAGAAAAAAACTAGAACAACTTGGACAGATGATAGAAAATAAGCTCATAGCAAAAGAATGAAAGAAATTTGGGCTCAAAGAAAACGCCTCTAAGTACTTTGCGATGGGCTCATCAGCAATAAAAAAAATAATAGAGACACTTTAAAAATTTTATAAAACAATGGCGGTTCCAACACTACTACGCGGATCGGAACATTGGGTCTTAACCAAAGACCAGGAACGAAGAATAGAATCATCAGAAATGAGGTTTCTGAGGATCAAAGGCGAAGTGAGGATATACGAAGAGAACTGAATATATTCAAACTATTAGATACAATTACACAATACAGAGATGAATGGATGGACCACATCAATAGAATGGATAACAATAGAATTCCGAAACTGGTTCTTCATTACAAACCACTAGGACGAACAAATGTTGGAAGACCCAGTAAAAGATGAATAGACCTATTCTAACATGATATCGGAACAGACCAGTAGGTCTAATCCTTGCCGCTGCTGCTGCTGCTGCTGATGATGATGATGGTGATAATAATAATAATAGTAATAATAATAATAATAATAATAATAATAATAATAATAATAATAATAATAATAGAATTAAACGAGTTTTCACAATTTAAATATCTTGGTGAAATAATTCTGGAAAATGGAATTGAAACTAAAACCAATGAAAAATAGATGCCAAATAATAATGGAAACAGCATTTCGGCTTACTCACAACACTTATATTAAAAAATGCATATCTTTACATAAAAAATTACAACACTATAACACTGTAATTAAACCAGAGTGCCTCTACGGAGCAGAAACATTAATTTTGAACAGAAAAAAAGATATCGAAAATATAGTGAAAAAAGAATGCAAAATTATAAGAAAAGTTTTAGATCCACAAGTCATAGGTGAAGCATTTACACTCAGAAGTAAAAAGGAAATAAAAATATATACAGCCATTCATAGTGATATTATAAAACGAAGGTTAAAATTTTATGGCCATATTAAACGAATGAACTCAAATAGGCTTACAAAACAGATAATGGAATTCTACGAAAACAGAAGTAAAGCTCCAGTGGATACTATGAAGTGGATTGATGAAGTCAAAAAGGACTTAAAATTGGCAGGAATTACTAAAGAAGATATCCCAAACAGAGATATATTTAGAATTAAGGTGAATAAGTGGCAAGTTGACCAAGAGGACAAACCGATGAAAAAACTGGAACAACTTGGACAGATGATAGAAAACAAGCTCATAGCAAAAGAATGAAAGAAATTTGGGCTCAAAGGAAACGCCTCTAAGTACTTTGCGTAGTCCTACATGGGCTCATCCGCAATCAAAAAAAAATAATAATAGACTATAATAAGACTAAAACTAATAATAAAATGTATACAAGCAAAACATATTAAAATGTCCCTGTCTAATGTTTATAAAAAGCAAAGAAAAATAATGAGATATAGAAAACTAATTTTACGTTTATACAATATTTAAAACAAAACAAAATAAAATATTTGTTAATCTTAATATTATTTACATAAATAATTAAATTTATTAATTGCGAAAAAATACTATCAGTGAGGTGTATAAGTTAGTTTGTTATTAAATAATTCTTTATTTTGTTTTTTGAAGGATGTTATAGTTTGACAGTCTCTGACATAGGGCGAAAGGGAATTCCATGTTTTGGCAAGTGAGACCGTAAAAGATAATGAATAATATTCAGTGTGATGAGGAGGGATATAAAGGACAATGTGCTGATGGGATCGAGTGTCAAGATTATGTGTGTCGGATAGTCTGATGAAGCGGCGTGATAAATAATTAGGCGATGATGTGTGAAGTATTTTATAGAGAAGGGATAGGGAATGGACAGTTCTACGATCTCTTAGACGAAGCATAGATAATTGTTCCAGGGACGGTGTAACATGGTCAAATTTGCGAATACCACAAATAAAACGTGCACAAGAATTATCTTATTTCACCCTCCAGTTATAAGAATGTAAGTGGAAATCAGGTGGTACCGTTCAATAGTTTCTTTGAAGCAAAAATTAACATCATTTCTAAAACCTCTATATATATATATATATATATATATATATATATATATATATATATATATAACTACATAACAATGAACTACATGGTCTTTACAGGAAGCCAGATATAATAAGAACAGTTAAGTCTCGTAGACTGCGATGGGCAGGACATGTTGCACGTATGGGGAATGAAAGACGTGCATGGAAGCTTCTTGTAGGAAAGCCAGAGGGAAAACGCCCAGTTGGTAGGCCAGAATGAGGTGGGAGAACAACATTAACTATGATTTGTGGGAAGTAGATTATACAGGGAATGATTGGAAAGCATTAGCTCAGGATAGGGATGTATGGAGAGCTTATGTCCGTGCGGCCATGAACCTTCGGGTTCGATAGTGCCAGTGAGTAAGTAAGTAAGTATATATATATATATATATATATATATATATATATATATAAATAATTCCATGAGTTAATTTAAGAATTAAACATTTTTATACATGTATTTATGACTATTATTTTATTTAAATGTATTGTACTTGTTTTAAGCTCACTTTCCTGTTAATAGTATTTGATAGTAGTAAATGAAAGTGACTAATTTGAATATGGCAACAGACAGATTGACATGGAGGAGGATTGTTGAGACGACCATAACTTTCACTTTTGAAGTTGTCGTGCCTTAAGATGATGATGATGATGATTAGCTTCAGAAATAATTACAGTGTAGAAACACAGAAACACATTTTTTGATACTGGTTGAGTGGAAGGTATCTTGTGGACTTACTCTGCAAGTTTAAATAAAAGTATTGTTATTATTATTACTATTATTATTAGTATTATTATTATTATTATTATTATTATCTTCGGCTTTTTACAGCTGCTGCCGTCTTCCCGTGCTAAACCTCCAAAGCCTACGATCTTGGGCATCTTCAATGCTTAGCCCTCTTGCTTGCATTACTATCTTCATGTTTTCCTTCCATGTTAACTTTGGTCTCCCTCTTTTCTTCTTTTTGGTCGGTTGCCATTGCTATAGTTGCTTCGGCCATTGCTCATCTTCCGTTCTTAAAATATGCCCTAATCACATTAATTCCTTTTCCTCAATTCTTTGAATTATCATTATTATTATTATTATTATTATTATTATTATTATTATTATTATTATTATTATTATTATATCTATCATTTTCATGCTATGCTTGCAGCTTTACTAGGGAACGGTAAGGTGTGGTAGCTTCCCGTTGCTTTCCACAGCTTATAATATAATAATAATAATAATAATAATAATAATAATAATAATAATAATAATGATAATAATATAAAGAATTATTATTATAGGAGCACGCCGTAGCGTAGTGGTTAAGGCAGTGCGCTACAAACCGGAAGGTCAAGGGTTCAAGTCCCGGTGGGGTCAGGATTTTTAAACTGACCCAAACTTTCTGGTGGCACCATGGCCCTGAGGTAGACTCAGCCTTTAACGGAAATGAGCACTAGACGCTTGTTCTGGGGGTAAAGGCGGCCGTCACGCAGGTCTGACAACCCGGCTGACATCAAGTGCCGATTGTCTAGAAAAAGTGGGAATCTTAACCTCCAACTACCCAAGGGTCTACTGAGGCCTGTAGTGGGATCACTTTACTTTACTTATTATTATTATTATTATTATTATTATTATTATTATTATTATTATTATTATTATTATTATTATTATTATTATTATTATTATTATTAAAATGAAAGTCCATCTATTTAAATTTAGCAGAAAGAGAAATTTCGTATTCTACTTCCCGTCATAAATTATCCAGGACTTAAAATTAGTTAAAGTCTTAGATTGCATTTGTTTTCTTATTAGATTCTTTCCCGTTGTCTTGAGTTGAGAGTCATTTGTTAAAAGAAATGGAAGATGGCGTGGAAGTTGTGACATATTGCCAGCTTAGAAAAATGAATATTTACCCAGCAGACGTCGTCTTATTAGCGGAGTGAGGGATATTTGTAGCAGTCTGAGGGATTTTTACAAAGAAAAACGAGAATATGTCTTACGTAATACCTTTCTCTTACTTTCATTTTTCACCATTGTCAAAGTAGCAGGTGCACATTGAATTTGGGTCACATGATTATTACGAGTTTAAATTACAGCTATAAATGTCTTCTTTTCTCGTTTCGTTGAAACTTAAAATTAATATTAAATTCCTCATGTCGGGTTACTAGCCAGACGGTGAACGGTCCATGTGCAATTACCTTTACCTCCTGGACAAGCTTATTTGAAAATGGTATTTGAAAGATCGCCAAAAAGTATATACCAATGGTCACCCCCTGGAAGAAATAAACGTGGCAGACCAAGATGGAAATGGAAAACCTACGTCAGAACTATAATGGATGATAGGAATTTGGAAGAGGGAGATTGGAATGATAGAGTTAAATGGAAACTGAAGACGGCAATCCTATAAATGGGGGAAAGCCGAAGAAGAAGAAGAAGAAGAAGAAGAAAATGGTATTTTCTCTGGGTTGATCTTTATAACACATGTAAATTACTTTGTAAACTCCTGAAAGGTCCGTCTCCTCAACTTAATTAATTATTTAACTGTAGCGCTTTCAGGACTTGTCCCATCATCGGCAGGATTCAAAACTGGTGTTTGACTGAAGATCTGGTAGATCAGTGAAACACCAGTTTTGAATCCTGCCGATGATGGGACAAGTTCCGAAAGCGCTACTGTTAAATAATTAATTAAGTTGAGGAGACGGACCTTTCAGGTGAATATTCCATAATTTTATATTTTAATTTTGAATAATAAATACCTCAACGGAACACATCATGAATCTTATACAAGTTGATTTGTAAACTCCTATCAAATTTGATCTAACATAAATATATACAAAGTGTTTTGCCCAAGAGCAGATATTTCACTGCAAACTCAGCATTCTCCACTCTTTCCTTAACTCAGCCTTCCTTTTTTGTAACCGCATATAAACCATTTATTTTAATATTTCTATCATCTTCACAAATAGGAATGAAATTGAAAAAGAAATTAAACATAGGCTAAATTCTGGAAATGTGTGCTATTATGCACAACAGAGACTCTTGATGTCCCAACTCCTTTCAAAAAACTATTATTCTACTAGTTATATCATATGGATGCGAAACATGTACTCTTACTTTAAGGGAGGAAAGGAGATTACGAGTATTTTGATAATAGGGATGTATGGAGAGCTTATGTCCGCGCGGCCATGAACCTACGGGTTCGATAGTGCCAGTGCGTTAGTTAAGTTTTTGTCTATCATCTGATGTCTTTTCTGCCTTTAACTTTCTTTCCGTTGATCATTCCTTCTAGGACATCCGTCAGCAGGCAGGTTTTTTTCTTAGCCAGTGGCTAATCCAATTTGTTTTTTCTATTCTTCATGATTTCCAGCATTGTCTTCCTTCACCCACTCTGCCTAGCAAGTCTTTATTATTTTTATTTTATCTCTCAATTTTATATGTCCCATCCTTCTCCATATTCTCATAAAGCTTCCAGTCGTTTTTCCTCATTCCGTCATGATGTACAAGTCTCTGCACCATACAGTGGAACACTTCAAACAAAGCACTTCTTCCGTAATTCTTTTTGTTCTTAGGGTTTCGTTTTTTAAATTATTTCCTACCATTTGCAATAGTTTCTACATGTTTTATAAAGATTATTTGAATACATTTTTTCGCGATATTGAAGTACATGAAGACGTGGTACCCATATTGATTTTAACGAATATTCTGTTTTCAAGTTCAGCCAACATAATCTGTACTAACTAACGTCTTCTTCTTCACGGTTTAGGCTTATTTACTAGCCTGTTCCGGCTCCAAATTGCTGCTCTTTCCATCTTTTCTTTGGTCTTCCCAAACTTCTTCTTTCCTCGTGGTGAATAGCTGTATGCTGCTTTTGGTATTCTATTCTCAGTCTTCCTTGCCAAGTGTTCTTTCCAGTTTGTTCTGTATTTCACTATTGTTGTGTTTAGTTCCTCTATTTTTAGTTGTCTTATTTCTGTGTTAGTACTAATTAAGACTAAATAAAATCGGCGTGCATTCTTTTACAGGTTAGAGGACTTAATTTGTGTTAGGTTAGCTTTCAGGTTCATTGGCAACGCGAGTTTAAATATCGTATATATATATATATATATATATATATTTTGACTTATCCTCATCAATCAGCAGGCATATACAGGATCCCGTGCAGTTGCGGCCAAGTGTATATAGGCACCACTAAACGCAGTATTACAACCAGACTTAAAGAACACGAAATATACAGTCGTCTTAAACAAGTGGAAAAGTCGACAGTAGCAGAACACTCTCTACTTGAAGATCATACAGTACAATACAACAACACATCTATTATCTAACTGCACACACTATTTCACCGGTCTGCAACGAGAAGTCATTGAAATATTCAAACATCATAATAGTTACAATAGAAAGGAAGAATCGTTAAAAGTCAACAAAGCATGGATACCAGTATTAACAAAAACCAGATGTAAACCCCTACAAAAACAATCTACTAGAACATCAGATAGCAACCTCATTGGTGCAATGGAAGATCCTAATGCTAACCAATCAGAAGGCAGATACAATTTACGAAGTAACGGACCGCGCCGAGAACACGTCGCGAATAAATGTATAAATAGGGCAGGTAGTCGACAAAATTGCCAGTCTCAAGACAACCCTTGAGGATGCCAGACACAGTCTCTGGCGAAACGTCGGGGAACTGCAAGCCTCAAGACCACGGCCAAAAGCCCGGAAAGCTTCTACAAGATTATATTGCATATGTTTGCTGCATCCCGTGATTCCATAATGTGAACCGCTTTTCGTCTGCTGGCCCATGATCTGGAATTTAGGTTAAGGACAAATTATGGAAATTTTGAGGAAGTGACAGAATTCAAATACCTACGAACAATAATCACAAACAGGAATGAGATGCACAAAAAAATTAAACATAGGCTCAATTCTGGAAATGAGTGCTATTATGCGTTACAGGGACTCTTGACGTCCCAACTCCTTTCAAAAAACTTAAACTGAAAATATGTAAAACAATTATTCTACCAGTTATAATACATGAATATAAAACATGGACTCTTACTTTAAGGGAGGAAAGGAGATTACCAGTATTTGAGAATAAAGTTCTTCGGAAATTTTTTGGACCAAAGAGAGATGAACAGACAGGTGAATGTAAAAAAACTACATAACAGTGAACTACATGGTATTTATAGGAAGCTAGATATAATAAGAACAGTTAAGTCTCGTAGACTGAGATGAATAGGACATGTGGCACGAATGGGGAATGAAAGACGTGCATGATAACTTCTTGTAGGAGAACCCACAATTGGTAAACCAAGAATGAGGTGACAGAATACGATTAACTGTGATTTGAGGGAAATAGATTATACAGGGAATAATTTGAAAACATAACTCAGGATACGGATGTATGGAGAGCTCATTTCTGAGCTGTCATTAACCTACGGGTTCGATAGTGGCAGTGAGTTAGTTAATTAGTTGACTTAAGGACTCTCCTGGCACTTCATTATTGTTCATCATCCATCATATCATTGGGGTAACGTAACTCCGGCTACCAGGTGCTCCAACTTAAAAAATGGATTACAATTCCGCCAATGCCAGGGGAGAAAGCCAAAAATGTCATAACAAGACAACCTGGTGGCAATCGACAAAAAAAATTAATAAAACAGTAGAAAAACAAATGAATGGAAATCACTAAAATTTGTGTAGAATTGCCCAATATATGTTGCACTTAGCGTGACTCTCCGAAGGGCGTTATAAATAAATCGGTATCTTGATAGTATCTCTTGATAGGTAGCGGGTCGAGGGATATACATATATAGGAATGCATGAGGTGCAGTCAGGGCTTCCAGTAAGAATTCAGGTTATTTACTCTCTACATAAAGGAAAGTCAATGACACGGGTTACAAACAGTTTAATAAAACTAGGAATAAAATATTAGCAAGACGTAATACGAATTTATGTAAGAACATGTCAACCATTACTGGACTCATTTTAACATAGTATTATGGCCTTAACTCTGCCAGCTAAAATAAAGCATTATTATTATTATTATTATTATTATTATTATTATTATTATTATTATTATTATTATTATCATTATTATTATTATTATTATTATAAATAAATATCAAAAGTATAAGATGGAATCTGTCAATATTAATATTCAATTTAGATGCAACATTTACTAATAATTTTAGTTCAAGAAAGAGAGATAAAACTTATGTTTATTATAATTAAATATTCCTAATTTAACATTCCTGAAAGTGAACCAAAACTCTACTAACATAGACTGCCCTGCAGGACGCTGACGTCGCCGTGGCTCACCCCGGGACCTCACTGTCCCTAGCACTCACTCTCTGGTTCAGTTTTTTTTTATAGTATTCTTCTAGCATTTTCTCTTGAGTTGTTTTAAAAATGTCCTGTCTCTTGTCACAAGATAAACATATTATTTCTGGAAAAACTTTCGCTATTATATAAACATATTTCTAAATCTTTCTAAATAAGCTGCTACAATTTGTTTGTTCAGTAGAAGCTATAGGGTGATTTAAGATTTAATATGTCAATTATTTAAATAAACAATGTAAGATTAATCCGGTTAAACCCGTGATTTATCTAGTTAAGTTCTATCACAACAATATACAATAATAACTTATAGTTATACATAATATTGTTTTCACTGCTGTCCGATACGTTTAATTAACTGACACCAGAAATGAGTGCTTCGCCAAATTAAAGGTTAACATTTAATAATAATAATCAATATTTTTTTAATTCATTGTAATCATAATTCAAGTCCCGCGCCATAGCCGAGCGGTTAAGGTAGAAAGCCTTGGCGCAGAGCTACGGGACTTGCGCTGGTTCGAGTCTCCATGGGGGAAGACATTTTCTCATGGTATTTCGGCCAGTATGGGACCGGTGCCCACCCAGCATCGTGAGGCAATTGGGTAGCTACAATAAGTAGCGGCTCCAGGTTGAGGAACCAGCTATAACGGCTGGGGAACTCGACATGCTAACCACATGTCACCCCTACACTGGCTGTTGATCATCTACCTCTGTGATTGACACATGTGGATGTGAAGGGCCAGCAGCCGGCTGGTAAAAGGGCAACCGCTGAAAAGTGGAAAGACCCTCAATCGGAAATCGTAATCATAACTCAGATTATGTAGTAATTAAAAATAAATATTATTAGGAAATAATTAGTATATAATAATTAATATTAATAGGAAAAAAGGTCGGGGACGTTCACGAAAGAGGTGGACACTGCAGATATGATACTTGGAGCCGGAAAGAACCAATAAAGTTTAATCCTCGATTCCCAATTCCCAATTATTTATCATCCCGTTTCCAGTATCTATCCTCAAACCATAACTTAAACACAAGATCACAACATAGTCTCTTACTTAATATACCGCAACATAGGACATCACATCACTCCATGTCATATACCATCTCCACTCCTCGCAACTGGAATTCCCTACCACAAGAAATAAGGGGCTGCCGGACATTGACATCTTTTAAAAGAAATCTAAATTTATATTTGCTCTAAACTCGACTTCATTATTATCTAGTGTAAGATATATATATTCATTGGTGTTTCCCGTATAATGTATCATATTTATATTATTATTATTATTATTATTATTATTATTATTATTATTATTATTATTACTACTATTATTATTATTATTATCGTATCATTATTGTTATTACCCTATAAAATGTTGTTTGTACATGACATTTACATTGCTACATTTATTGTATCTTTAACTGTTTATAATTAGTATAGTGTATATCTATATTTGTCGAATATTTATTTGTATTTGTGCTGGTTGAGTGGAAGAGAGGGCCTTATGGCCTTAACTCTGCCAGAATAAATAAAGTATTATTATTATTATTATTATTATTATTATTATTATTATTATTATTATATTATTAATCCTTGTAAGAAGAATAATAATAGTAATATAAGTGTCTGTTATATCAGTGTTCCTCAATTAAAATGGACCATTTGTTTAAAATACTTTAAAATTAGTTAAAACCATGCAAGGCTTTAAGAACAAGCTCCATTTTCGGAATAGTTTTGAGTACCAAATGACGTGTCATAGATGGAACATGTTCTGAAAGGCGTACATGGTTTTAACTAATTGACGAAACATTTTTTAACAAAAAACCCATTTTAATTTAGGAAAACTGATATTAAAAAAATCTACTTATAGAGTATACTTATTTACAATTTGATTTTTTTAATGTATTCGCAAAATATAATTAATCATTTTCGAAAATTATCTGTATCATTTTGTCCTTGTGGCAATCCTCTAATGAGGAAAGTTTTATGTACATAATTAAAAAAAGTGCTTTTCATTTTTTCAATATTTTGAACACTTAGTTTATCACTTCATTTCATATATATTATTTTAATTTATTTCCTAAGATTTATTTTCATAATATTGCAGTGTTATTTGTCTCCAAGTTTCTTTTTTCATTTTGATTTATTTTTTTGTAATGAGTGTTATTGCTTGTTTATGTTTTAAATTTATAAACTAATTATGAGGCCACACAGGAAGCCACAGTGAAACAGATTGAATCTGACAACACAACACTCGCGTTTCTCTTCAAATTCTGGTTATTTCTAGCGCAGGATGACGCCAGATGCCACTAGTAATCCAGTCTCAAAAAAACATGGGGCTCGCTTAGCGAAAATAACCTAATCATATCCAATCCAGGTCTCAATGTATCATCTTCATTGCCATTTTTATTAAATATGAGCTTGTTTTATTTTAAGTAAAAAAATGACAAACTGGAAGCGTAGTTGATGTAAAAAATCAAAACGTAAGCAGTCATTTGTCTTATTCTAAGCCACTTTGATTTTATAGTAAGCTATGTGGAATGAAAAAAAAATGTATGGGAGCTTCTTATAGGGGAAACCAGAAGGAAAACGCCTAATTTGTAGACCAAGAATGGGGTGGGGAATAACATTAACCACGATTTGAGGGAAGCAGATTATACAGGAGATGATTGGAAAACATTAGCTCAGGATACGGATTTGTGTAGAGGTTATGTCCGCGCGGCCATGAACCTACGGGTTCCATAGTCCCAGTGAGTTACTGGAAGGTGATTGTTATGATGGCGAAAGTGGTGTAGTTATGTTTAATGTATGAGAAGAACTATGTAGACCTGTATCTTCTTCTTCACTTCATGGTTTAGGCAAGAGTTGCCTGTTCCGTCTTCACTAATACGATCTAAGACCATCTCTCCCGAGGACGTCCGACATATCTTCTTCCTCTTGGAAAATGATGTAAGATTTTATTTGGTAATCTACTTTCTTCCATTCTTTCTACATGTTCTTTCCACTGAATTTTGTAGTTAAATATCTTTTCTTTTATGGAGTTGACCTGCAGTTGTTCACGGATATCCTCATTTCTTATCTGGTCCATTCTAGTGCATCCTTTTACTCTTCTTAAAATTTCATCTCGGCTGCTTGGATTTTACTTTCTTGTTTGGTAGTGATAATCCAAGATTCACTCCCATACAAAAGGACAGGCACTGTCATTGTTTATAAAATTTTAATTTTGTTTGTTTATGAGCTTTATTATTCAATGTTCTATTTATTGTGCCACAAATAGCTTGAAACTGATGAGTTTTATGTTCAATATCTTTATCATGTCCATAGCTGATATCACATCCTAAATATTTAAAGTGGGATACTTGTTCAATAATGTCGTCTCTAATTATTATTTTTGCACGCAGAGTGTTTCTTCCACAAAATCCCATTACTTTTGTTTTACTTACTGAAATTTTAAAATTATAATCGCTACATATTGCATTTAGTTTGTAAGCAGCTAATTGTAACAGATCTTCATCATGGTGTAGTAAGACTAAATCATCGGCGAAATAGACCTATATTATTTGTGTATTTATTTGTAATACAGATTTTTCAATGTCTACATGTCTTCCTTTGCCTAAAGTTGTATTTTCCTTCTCCATTCGTCTATATCCAACCACTCCATGTCTTCCAGTCCTCTTGTTCTCATTCCAGTTCTTATTTCTTGCATCCATGAGTTTCGAGGTCTTCCTTTCTTTTTTCTTCCAGATGGACACCATTCCAATGCTTCTCTGGGTAACCTTTCTTCTTGCATTCGTCGTACTTATCAATTTAATTTCTCCACTTATACTTTATACAATTTATTATTAATTATTTAATTTTTTTCTCGTATGACTTTATTATTATTATTTTTTCTTCAGTTTTGAACATCGTGTTGCTCTTATCAAGAAATCAGTTTCCATCGATATAAGTTTTAGTTGAATTTCCATGTTTCAGCTCCATATATATGACAATACTTCTTACTATTGAATTAAAACGAATTAACTCATTGGCTCTATCGAACCCTTAGGGTCATGGGGGCGCGGACATAAGCTTTCCATACATCTCTATCCTAAGATGATGTTTTCCAATCATCCCCTGTGTAATCTATTTCCCTCAAATCATGGACAATGTTATTCTGCCACCTCATTTTTCGTCTACCAACTGATCATTTTCCAAGCTTCCATACACCTCTTTCATGCCCCATACGTGCCATATATCCTGCCCATCGCAGTCTACGAGACTTAACTGTTCTTAATATATCTGGCTTCTTATATATATCATGTAGCATTGTAATTCTTCATAGAACTCATCCTTGATCTTGTCATATTTATCTTCTGTGGGGGCATGCACATTTACAATTATAAAATCACGTTGTTTACCCTTTAGAATTATGTATGATATCCTATCAGTCCTATCACTAACAAACTTAATATCTCGGACAGCGGATAGGATCCTCCTTCTGACTAAAAAACCCGTTCCAAACGCAGGTCTTTCTGCACCCCCGTAGTATAATGCAATGCTTCCTGGTTTCTGACTACCTTCTCCTGGCCACCTAACCTACTGTAAAGTGACTATATCCTAGGGCGATTTATCTAATTCCCGCGTTAATATCTCTAGTGCCCCGCTATTGTATAAAGTCCTAACATTCCATGTTCCTAGGAACATGTCTCTGTGTTTGAGCCTTTGGCATGGGTTCCCTGAAGTAGTCCCCGCCCGGAGAACCAAATGGGGGACTATTTGACCTCCTCAAAATTTTACCCCAGTTGAACCCATGTCCGCATTTCTTGACGGTTGAATTTTTACTGTGAAAGATCGTCACTTTTTCGACCAAGGTACTTTTTTCCTCTGGCTTATCACCTTCGACCAGTCCGGCATGGGTAACCCTATCGGCAGCAATGCTACCGCCGGCATAGCTCTCAGGATCATTTAAGCACGCAAGCCACTCCACCACGACAAGGTAAAGATACCATGGAGGGACTATTGAATTATATATCTTTATTATTATTATTATTATTATTATTATTATTATTATTATCATTATCATTATCATTATCATTATTATCATTATTATTATTTATTATTATTATTATTATTATTATTATTATTATTATTATTATTATTATTATTATTATTATTATTATTATTATTATTATTATTATTATAAGTAAAGTAAAGTGATTCCACAACAGGCCCGGAGGCCCTTGGGGTAGTAGGAGGTTAAGGCTCCCACTTTTTCTAGACAATCGGCACTTTATGTCAGCCGGGTTGTCAGCCCTGCGTGACGGCCGCCTTTACCCCCAGAACAAGCGTCTGGTACTCATTTCCGTTAGAGGCTGAGTCGTCCACAGGACCATAGTGCCGCCAGAGGGTTTGGGTCAGTTTAAAAATCCTGACCCCAACGGGACTTGAACCCTCGACCCTCCGGCTTGTAGCTCAGTGCCTTAACCACTACGCTACGGAGTGCCCCCTATTATTATTAATTAGTATTTATTATTATTATTATTAGTAGTAGTATTATTATTATTATAGTTATAAAATTCAACAGTGAGAAGTACTGTCACGTATGGAGCTGAAGTTTGGAAATTCAACAAAAACTGATGTTGATAGAATTGGATTTCTTGTGGAGAGCAGCAAGGTGTTCAAAATTAGAAAAAATAAGAAAAACTGTCATACGAGAAAAAATGAATATTAGATATCCAATAGTAGATTACATAAGATACAGGCAATTAAATTGATATGGGCACATACGACGAATGCAAGAAGAAAGGTTACCCAGATAAACATTGGAATAGTGTCCACCTGGAAGAAGAAGGAAAGAAAGACTTTGAAACTCATGGATGCTAGAAATAAGAACTGGAATGAGAAAAAAGAGGATTGGAGGGCATGGAGTGGATGGATAGAGACGAATGGAGAAGGAAAATAATACTTTAGGCACAGAAGAAATGTAAACATTGAAAATCTATATACAAATAAATTATTATTTCTTTATCATTATTTTAGGAAATGAAAATTTCCTTAGATTTAATTTTTATTAAGATTTAAATAAAAAACAACAATAAGTAACTCACTGGCACTATCGAACCCGTAGGTTCGTGGCCGCGAGGACATAAGCTCTCCATACATCCCTCTACTGAGCTAATGCTTTCCAATCATTCCATGTATAATGTACTACCCTCAAATCATATTTAATGTTATTCTCCCACCTCATTCTTGGTCTACCAACAGGACGTTTTCACTCTGGTTTTTCTACAAGAAGCTTCCATGCACGTCTTTCATTCCCATTCGTGGCACATGTCCTGTCCATCGCAGTCAACGAGACTTAACTGTTCTCATTATGTCTGGGTTCCTATAAAGACCATGTACTTCACTGTTATGTAGTTTTCTCCATTTACCTGTCTACTATACCGGCGGTAGCATTGCTGTCGATAGGGTTACCAGGCCGGACTGGTCGAAGGTGATAGGCCAGACGAAGAAAGTACCTTGGTGGAAAGAGTGACTATCTTTCACAGTAAAAATACAACCGTTAAGGAATGCGGACATGGGTTCTACTGGGGGAGTAAAAAAATAATAAAAAATATATTTTTTAATAACAAAGAACATGTTGAATATATTAGTCTTAAAGTCTTGTTGGATTAATGAAGTTAGATAAGCGTTAAGCCGCTCTTGCAGTACACGAATATACATTACATGAGCCAAACTGTGAGGGAAGCGAACTTTTAATTTTGGATGCGCGTAGGAATGGAGTGGACGAGACAGTAGCAGTTGTGTCATCCCCTTCTCTTCCCATCGTTTAGTAGGAGCGCCTGAAAAATTTTATTATTTAAAAAAATGTAATACCATCTGGTGTATAGTGACAGATTTACACAATTCATTCGACTGAGAACAGCGTAGGGTTCCAGCCCTCCTCCGCCCTTGTACATATTCTTCTCAACCGTTTTTACATTTATTACAAATTTGAATTGAACTATTTTTTTAGTTGCAGCAGTATTCAACGGATGAGGGAAAATATAATAATATTCCATTTACCATAGTTTTATATGAAACTTAAACGATACTGGATTACCAAGTTAAATACTGGAACATGCACGCAGAACTTCTAATGATTAATTCATTCCTGAAGTAATTTTGGAAATGCATATTATTATGCATTACAGAGACTCTTGTCATCCCTACTTCACTCGAAAAACGTTAAACTGAAAATGTATAAAACTATTATTCTCGCAGTTATACAGGGAATCCATTTTAAGAGGAAACCTCGCATCATTCTGCCGCCGCGACCAGACTGCTGAAATTTCTCAAATAAATCTCAAATAAATAATATTTAAAATAAATGGTGAGTAGTAAGCCTCTATGTGTGGACCTATTTTTTATAAAATAATCGAATCAGTTGAGTTATTTGTATTTTGTAGCTTCTGTCTTCATTTGCCGGTAGTAATGGAACACGCTACCCGCCGGTGCAAGCGCAATAGCGGGCAAAGTGAGAGCCGCTGCAAGGCTGTAAAAAGGTTTCCGCTTAAAATAGATTCCCTGTATTAAGCGGATGCGAAAGATAGACTCTTCCTTTAAGGAAGGAAAGAAGATTACGGGTATTTGAGAATAAAGGTAATATTTATCAGAATTGCAAATGATATGTGGCACCATTCATAGAACACTAAAACATAAAACAAGGAAGGATAAAATATTGAAGTTCTACAGAACAATGGCAGTACCAGTACTTTTATACGGCAGTGAGTCCTGGGTAACAAATAAGAGGAGTTCGAGTAGAATGCAAAGTGCACAAATAACCTTTCTAAGAAGGATCAAAGGCTGCACAAAATTGGAAATGCACATAAGAAACGAAGAAATAAGAAGTAAATTAGAAATATATTCAATAAATTATAGAATTCAACAATATCGCGTTAGCTGGGAACAGCATATTCAGAGAATGGAAGAAACAAGATTGCCCAAGATAGCATATCGTTATAAACCAAATGGATTAACGGATGTAGGAAGACCTAGAAAGAGATGGAAGGAATCATTGCGAATTCGGAACAGGACAATCACCTAAATCTTGAAGTGAAAATGACGATGAAGAGAATAACTTTCTTAGAACATTTTTGGACCAAAGAAAGATGAACAGGAGAATGAAAAACACTACATAACAGTGAGCTGCATGGTCTTTATAGAAAACCAGATGTAACAAGAACAGTTATGTCTCGTAGACTGCAATATGTAGGACAAGTGGCACGAATGGGGAATGAAGGACGTTCATGGAAGCTTTTTGAAGGAAAACCAGATGTAAAACGCCTAGTTGATAGACAATGTATGAGGCGGGAGAATAACATACAGCATGATTTGAGGGAAGTAGATTGTACAGGCGATGATTGGTAAGCATTAGCTCAGGATTGCGATATATGGAGAGCTTATGTCCGCGCGGCCATGAACCTATGGGTCCGATAGAACCATTTAGTTAGTTAAAAAAATATGTAATTAGAATATTATAATTAGCTAATAATTGCAATTGTAAAATAAAAATGTTAAATCTGTTGAATCAATTCTTCTTCTTCCAGCTCTACAGCCCTTTATGAACCCTGGCTGCTGTTAGGACACTCCTCCACGCATCTCTGTCCAACGCCCTCCTTCTCCATCCCCAGACCGCAAGCTTCCGGAGGTCCTTCTCTATTCCATCCATCCATCTCAGCTTTGGTCTTCCTCTTGTTTTTCCTCCATCTGGTCTCAGTTGCGTAAGCCTTCTAGTAGTATTCTCCTCCTCCATTCTCATTATATGACCCACACATCTCAGTCTGCCAATTTTAAGAACATTTACAACATCTGGGTCTGAGTACAAATTGTAGATTTCATCGTTATACCTTATCCGCCATATTCTATTGTGCGGGTTACAACCTCGCTACTCGCTACCCTTCGTGCCGCTCTGGATCGTATTTTGTTTCTGTTGCTTCTACTAGCATAGATCTGATTACCTCCAAGATTATTAATCACAAAGCCACTTGCCCCGGGCCCATAGGAGGCAAGGATTGATTCATCTTTCTTACCTAAGCGTTTTAGCATAACTCAATAATAGTTCTCAAAACAACAGAGTGACTTAAAATGAGTGTTTTCACTATAATTATCAATCAGGAAAGCTAGACAGAAAAATAAAGGGAGCTGGAATGATCTCCTAACTGAGTGAGTTTCCGTATAGGAATATAAACAGCTACATGCACATAAATCACTTTGAACATTAAGTATAAAAATGATATTTAATGTAAACAAGAAGTCTGAAGTAAAAACATAACCAAGATAAACATTTGATCATTCAAAAAGAAAAAGAATGTGAATAAATAAATAATACTCTTACAGGACAAAGAACCACATCATACCACATACCACATTCTTGCTAGAGTCCAAGCCACGGCGGCTTCTTCCCCGGTCTTCAGGACCAACATAAACTCCGCCACTCGCGGCTCCAGACGACCTTGTTCACTTAAAAGTCCGATCCCATCCCGGAATGGATAGATGAATGAAAGAATGAATGATTTGAATTATAACGTTCTCGCTGTGCATAACGTATTTGAAGGTTCCGAGGTAGAGGGGAGATGCGCCGTAGGAACAGCGCACCAGGAATGGTAAAGAGGGAGAGTGGGGGTAGATGCATAGAGAAAGGAATATTGGCATAGTTCATGAATCTTACAGTCTAGGGAGGATAACGACGCTGCAGTAATGAGCCGAAAAACGCACTTTCGGTTCACTATGATCATTTATAGGTCCCAGGATCTTCCTCAGGATTTTCCTTTCAAAGATTTTCAGCCTTTCTCCATTCTCTCTGCATTCACTGCCATAAATAGCAACTGGTCTCAGTATGGTTTTATAAATTTTTAATTTTGCATCCAAACTTAAAATGTGTGACTTAAATTGGTCCTTAAGTGCATAATAGCATCTGTTGGCTAGGAGAATCCCACTCCTCATTACCTTATTAATATTATTGTCATCAGTGATTATAGTGCCCAGATATTTAAATTCGTGTACAATTTGAAATTTATATTCGCCTATTTCTAGTCGGTCTTTAGCTACAGTCTGTTGGAGATCTGCATAAATTTTGTTTTTTCTTCATTAATTTTGAGTCCTATAGATTCTGCTGCTATGGAGTTAAATCAATTAAGATAACAATTTACCCCCTTAAAAATAAAACTTTATAAGTGTAATTTAAATTCATAGATTCCTATAAATTTTATAGACTAATGCATCATGCCAGGAGAATATTTATAATTATTGCCGAAACGATTCATCCCGGATGGTTAATAGAGGAATGGATAAGGATTTTATGAATGCAACATTGGAACTACTGAATTTTTAAAATGTGATTGTAGGTAGTTCTGAATATCTATATACTGCTGCTTATGACAGTGAACTTTTTTAGAATAAAATGCAAATGGAATGCAAGCAAAAGCGGGCCCGGGTTCGATCGCCGGTCGGGACAGTTTTTCTGGGTGAGGTTTTTATCGGGGTTTTTCCTCACCTGTAAAACAAATGTCAGGAAAACTTTAAGGCCCAAACGGTCCCCGAAATCATATGGTCATCGCAATCATCATCATTCATATTCATCTTAGGTTAAGCTTAGGATTATGGACTCTCCTGGCGCACCATTATCATCATCATCACCCATCATATCATCGGGGCAACGTAACCCCGCCTTCCAGGCGCCCCAAACTCAGAAGTGGGTTACAAGTACGCCATGACAGGAGAGAAACCAGGAATGTCGAAAGACAAACCTGGGGCATTTGAAAATAAAAAGTGTGGAATTTGTTATCTTATGTCGGCTCAGCAAGTGACAGTATTTTCCCATTAGCAGAAAACTTTTCTTCACCATATTGACACTTGAATTGATTTAATTTCCCTTTAACAGTGTGTTTCACTTCAGACATTATTCGCTGACTACAACATACACTTCTGATTACGAGAATAAGTGCATGATTGATGCAAAACAATACATACATATTTGCCCATTAGTGCCTAGGAGTAAAGTACACACTCAGTCAGTCCATTCTATTCTATAGTGTTCTGCCCTAGGGCAGGTCTTTCACTGCAATCATAGCATCTTCATGCTATGCTTTGCAGCTTTACTGGGGAATCATAAGTGTGGTAGCTTCCCACTGCTTTCCACATCGGTGAAATGATAAGGATGTTGTTGATAATTATAATGGCCGATGATTTTCAGGGACCGTTGGGCCCTAGGCTTCTTGACATTTGTGTTACAGGCGAGGAAAAACCCCGGAAAAAACCTCACCCAAGAGCCTGTCCGACCGGGAATCGAACGCGGGCCCGCTGCGTGACAGAGCAGCACGCTATCTCGACCCCACAGCGGTGTCCTTGCATAGAAAATTTAAAATTTTTGGAGTATCCGATTTCCTTAATATGTCTATGGCTTTACAGTAACTATTTAACACATGCCTCAAATGGGAGTTAATGACCAATCACGTTTCAATGAATTTTGTTTTACAACCAATCACAGTCGTGTTTCATCTCGATATTTATCTACTTCTGTTTTTCATATTAAAGAAAGCTCCTCCTTTTTAATATTCTGAACTGGTCCGAGTATTATTTTGCAGTGACTAACTCTCGAACAAATACGTTGAATGTAGCAAACAATGAACAGATTCCTTCGAACTACACATTTGATAATTGTGTGTTCAACAATTGTGTTTTTAAATAATGAATTTACGGAGTTGTTTCCTAAAAAATGATTAATAACCTATAATGTTGGTTATAATACCCAGATGTGTTTCATTTTACCTTCACTACAATATTGCAATAAATAATATGATCAAGTTGCAGTGAATAAACATAACCAAACATTTCTGATTTGTTTTCAAACATCGCCGTTTACATTAAATTGTGCCGGTTCGCTCAGGGTAGAATATGATAACTCAGGGATGTTTATATTATAAACTTATTACTCCAGTTTATTGAATAATTTTGCATATAGAATTCTAGAATTACAATGTTTTATACCTCACTAATTCGGAGTGGAGTTGATGATTTTACTTAAGTCCACGTGTATTTAATATCACTTAAAATTCTGAGTTACTAATTATCTTGGATTTTAAAATACTTAAGATTTTAAAATTTACTGAAGGCCGCGAACAGTTGCTGTAGGACTTGTTTCTTGTAGAACGTATGAGTGTGAGGGTATGTGAGAGCGTTTTGTCACGTGTCCTTGCCTTATGTCAGAGACTGTCAAATTATAACATCCTTCAAAAACAAACTAAAGAATTATTTAATAACAAACTAACTTATACACCTCACTGATAGTATTCTTTTAGCAATATTAATATATTTAATTATTTATGAAAATAATATTAAGAATAACAAAATATGTTTATTTGTTTTGTTTTAAATATTGTATAATCGTAAAATTAGTTTTCTATATCTCATTATTTTCCTGTTTTTTATGTACAATTACACACGGACAATTTAATATGCCTTGCTTATATACATTTTATTATTAGTTTTAGTCTTAATTTTAACTAATATTAACTGGTTGTATTATAGATCGTAATACGTATATTAGATATTATCTTTTGATCAATTTTTTTACTTAGTGATTAATATTAGAGTTAATTAAGATTGTTATATTCTGATGTAATATATGTTTGTCCTGGTGAGTGGAAGAGAAGGCCACATGGCCTTAACTCCACCAGGCTAAATAAATCTAATCTAATCTAAATAAATATAAGGGCGATGACTCCTCCCATAAAGTCATTTACCCCACTCCAAATTCACATGTTATTCATTACACCTTAGAGGGGTTTGTGGTTCCTATGTTGGTAATAGACTCATGTGCACGTTTGTGCGCCTTCCAGTTATTACTATTAATCGTATAATTATATTTTAGTAATTAGAGTCTATTAATTCTAGCTGCAAAATATAAGAATATTTTAAAATGCCGGTAACTATATTTAAATAATGTGTTTTGAGTGAAGAGCTTAATTTTATTCGTTAAATAGTCCTAACAAATGCTATCCTTGACTTTAAATTCTCTACATAAATTGGAAATCACTCGTGACATTACTTATTATAATTTTTATTTTATTTTGGTACCTTGGAACATATTCCCTTATAAATTGTCATTCCATATTCACGGTAGGCCTATTTTTATTCGCGGCATATTTACGGAACATATTCCTCCCGAATGAATCACTTTTACTGTATTGAAAATTCACAATGTATTAATCTTCCTCCGAGGAGTGATTTTGGAAATAAACAGGATGAAAATCCTACAAACTATGTTTAAGAAGAAGAAGAAGAAGAATGTATTATTTAAAATAATATGTTAGGATTAGGGTAAAAATGGCATTCGAACAAACAATTATTTATATTTCCCAAAACCAGATGTTTAATTTACTAAATATTACGTTTCCAAAAAGATAACAATTTTCCAACGCTGTCATTTAAATTTCATGCGACATCACTCGAATTCTGATTGTTATTGCATTTTTAAGACAAGTGTGATTTGCGGTTAAGGATGAAATTTGCATGCGACACGATGCACGGACGGAAGACAAGGTTCTGATACTACGCATTGCATGTGTCACTCACAGCTGTGAATTCAAATTGAATAAATTTCCAGAAAACTAAATCTGGTGTTCAATTGTGAGAAATTTACCAACTTGAATGAACATGGAAGAAATAAATTGTACGATAAACTGTTATTTTACTCCTTCAGAGATAGAAAATATGCCGAATATAGTTGATTAGTTCTAACACTGAAGTCATTAGCAGTCTTGCTCTCCAGTACTTTGATACTTTGGAAATTTCATGTTTGACAGTTGTACAGTTGTTGATGTGTTCTGTTCTTAAAGTTTTATTTTCCTTCTCCATTCCTCCCTATCCAGTTCTCTTGATCTTATTCCAGTTCTCATTCCTTGCATCCATGAGTTTCCAGTTCTTTCTTCCTTTCTTCTTCCAGGTGGATACCATTCCAATGTTTTTTTTTTTGCACAATCTTTCTTCATGTATTGTTCGTACATGCCCATACCAAATTAATTGCTTATATATTATATAATGTACTATTGATTATTTGATATTCATTTTTTCTCGTATGACGTATTTCTTATTGTTTCCAATAATAACTAACTACCTCACTGGCACTATGGAACCCGTAGGTTCATGATCGCGTGGACATAAGCTCTCCATGCATCCTTATCCTGAGTTAATGTTTTCCAATCATTCCCTGTATAATCTACTTCCCTCACATCATAATGTTATTCTCCCACCTCATTCTTTGTGTTCCTTCTGGTTTTCCTACAAGAAGCTTCCATGCAGGTATTTCATTCCCCATTTCTTCCACATGTCCTGCCTATCGCAGTCTATGACACTTAACTGTTATATCTGGCTTCTTATAAGGACCATGTAGTTCACTGTTATGTAGTCTTCTCCATTTACCTGTCTGTTCATCTCTCTTTGGTCCAAAAATTGTCCTAAGAACTTTATTCTCAAATAATCGTAATCTTCTTTCTTCCTTTAAAATAAGAGTCCATATTTCGCGTCCATATATTATAACTGGTAGAATAATTGTTTTATATATTTTCAGTTTAACGTTTTTTTGAAAGGAGTTGGGACGTCAAGAGTCCCTGTAATGCATAATAGCACGCATTTCCAAAGTTGAGCCTATGTTAATAATAATAATAATAATAATAATAATAATAATAATAATAATAATAATAATAATAATAATACTAAAACCATAATTGTAGTAGCAATTGTAATAGTAATAATAATTCATTCATTCAATTTGAGAATTTTCCTCATCATTGAGGGTTTACTCCAACCAATCTTAGTAATTAACATGAATTTTAAAAATACATAAATGACTATGGGCTTATAGACTATCAGTTTGTAACAAACATTCACAAATTTCCCTTAATTAAAGTTCTTCCTCGTTCTCTGTCCTCTGTGTCTTCATCCGTTGCAACAAATTTCCTCGTTGAATTTTGAATGTCTTCCAGGTTGTTCTTCATCTTCCTTTTCTATTCCTTCTTTCAATTTTCCATGCATAGACAGCCTTTGGTAGTCTTCCATCCTGCAATCTTCTTATGTGTCCATACCATTTTTAGCCTTCTGTGTTCAATCTCGTCCATTATACTTCTCTCTGCATTCATCCATGGTTCTGATTTCTGTATTTTTAATTTTTCTAGTCGAGATTTTGTGGTAGCTGTTCTTCAAAAATCCATTTCAACTGCAGTTATTTTATTGACATGTAGTAATGTAATAATAATAATAATAATACTAATAATAATAATAATAATAATAATAATAATAGTAATAATAAAATAATAATAATAATAGTAATAATAAAATAATAATAATAATAAAATAATAATAACAATAATAATCGTAATAATATTAATAATAATAATAATAATAATAATAATAATTGTTGTTGTTTACTTATTTTAGGAATTCTCACTATGAGGTATATTCATTAAGGTAGAATATTTTTATCAATCACCTCATATTGTTCTTCTTATTTGATTATAAACTAGTTTCGGAACATAGTTTCTGTTCCATCCTCAGTATCGTCACGACCGTTGTTCTGTCGTCTTGAAGAGCTGTCCTTCTCTCCTTCCATTGGCTGACTGAAAAACCTCGAAACCAGGTCATTCTCACCGGGAATTTCAAAGTTCATTAATTTCTTCTTTTCGCTCTTTTGAATGTAGATCTTTTCCCAAACAGTAAGTTCTTTAGGTTTTTCTATTTGTTTTAATAATTTAGCTTCTTTCTCGATAAGATGTTTTTCAGACCATGCATGGGCAGTCACTGCAGATTTTTCTACTTCCCCTTTCTTGACATTCCTGAGATGTTCTTTCACTCTAGTTTTCAAATTTCTTTTAGTTTTTCCTATGTAGAATTTCTCACATTCTTCACATTTAATTTGATAAATCCCTGATTTGTTTTCTTCTTTAATTTTCTCATAATAATTGTATTTCTATTAATTTTTTATTACATATAACTTTCCTCATTAGAGGATTGCCTCAAGGACAAAGTGATACAGACAATTCATTTTTGAAATTGATGAAACACATTTTCTAAATACATTAAAAAATTTCAAATTGTCATTGAAGTATACCTACTATAAAGTAGAAATTTTGTAAAAATGGTTCTTAAAATTGAAATTGATCCTCTTAATGGCAGCGATAGCAATTCTATCATATAGAGTAGCTTTATTGTTATTACTATTTCACGAATTTCAGTAATTTGCATAATAATAATAATAATAATAATAATAATAATAATAATATTTTTTATAATAATAATAATAATAATAATAATAATTTTTATAATAATAATAATTTTTATAATAATAATAATAATAATAATAATCTTTCTCTTCTTCCATCCAAGTATTAGGCCAAGGCCTGTTACGATCCCATAGAAAATTTTCCCTCCAGCGTTTCATAGGACGGCTCAGTGATCTTCGTCCTCTTGGTATATAATTATAAACAGCTTTGGGGATCCGATTTGAACTCATTCTTTCAAGATGGTGTTTCCAATTTAGTTGGTACTGTTTAATATATTCCAAAATTGGCGTAGTCTTCAATTCTTTTAAGATATCGGTGTTCCTTTTCCGATCCCATCTGGTGTAACCCGCTGTTCTGCGCATGAATCTCATTTCACAAGCCGTTATTCTGCTTTCATGTTGCTTTTTTAGTGTCCATGCTTCACTACCATAGGTCAACACTGGTCTAGCCAAAGTGTTATATAAACGTAATCTGGTGTTTTTTTGTACAAGGGATGGTTTCATAACTTGATTAATAATTCCTAAACTTTTATTATAACTAGTAACTTTTTCAGGGATATCCTTTTCATCCCAGATAGAGAGATAATATCCAAGATATTTAAATTGATTAGATCTCTCTAAAATTTTATTCTGGAGACAGATTTTACTTTGTATGGGGTCCTTCCCATGAAATGCCATAATTTTAGTTTTGTTAATTGATATTTCCATATTAAATTTGGCACCTATTTTTTGTAAATTATTAATAATAATAATAATAATAATAATAATAATAATAATAATAATAATAATAGTGGTAATAATGTCTACTTTATGAACATCCAGGTTAAATTACAGTGTAACAAAAACACAAATGGTTGATACAACGTAATAACAACATGTACAGGTGGATGTGAGGATGGCTGAGTGCTTAATTATGTCGGGTTAATAGACAGTTCGTGCGACAAAGTAGCAATTAGTTTCTGTTTATTCAAAAGTGTCTCATTACAACTCTGCGTGCTCAACACTTTCTCTCCTACTGTTAATATAACTAAATAACATTATTTTAATATCAAAATAGACTTGCAGGAACTGTCACCAATTAGTTAAACTGAACTTAGGGAAGAAACAAATGCATTTAAATCAACAAAAGTTAAAAAAAAATGAAATTCGTAAATTTATCAGGGGCTAGCTACACCTAAATAAATTAAATGCGTGTTTATTATTAGTTTAATAAATGAAAATAAAGATATATCCATAAATGATACAATTATTAATGCAATTAAAAATTTGTATAAAAATGCAGTATCTAAAATTAAAATTGGAAATAATGTATCAGAAGAAATTAAAGTAACAAAAGACCTTCGTCAAGGATGTTGCATATCACCAACATTATGTAAGATATTTATACATAAAGCGCTGTCAAACTGGAGCAAAAAATGTTCAGGAATGGGAGTACCAATTGGAGATGGATCAACAGATACAATATATACACTGTTACTTGCGGATGACCAGATAATAATTGCTCAAGAATATGAAGACATGGAGTTTATGTTCAGAAAATTATTGGACGAATACGATAACTGGGGTTTGAAAATAAATTTAGAAAAAACATGTTATATGGGATGTGGAGCCGAAACCGAAAATTTGATATTAGAAGATAAAAAGGGGTATATTAGAGGATGTGAAGAATTTGAATATCTTGGAGTAAAATTAGATAAAGAGGATAAAGAAGAAAGTGATATTAAGAATAGAAGAAATAAAGGTAGAGCAATAACAGCAATGATGAATGGAGTCTTATGGAACAGACATATAACCAGGAAAAATAAGTTACAAATATATAATTCAATAGTGAGAAGTACTGTCACATATGGAGCTGAAGTTTGGAAATTCAACAACAACTTAGAACAAAAACTTACGTCGATGGAAATGGATTTCTTGAGGAGAGCAGCAAGATGTTCAAAATTAGACAAAATAAGAAACACTGTCATAAGAAAAAAAAATCAATATTGGTTATTCAATAGTAGATTATATACAGTATAAGCAATTCAATTGGTATGGGCAGGTACGACGAATGCAAGAAGAACGATTACCCAGGAAAACAATGGAATGGTGTCCACCTGGAAGAAGGAGGAGAGGTAGACCTCGAAACACGTGGATGCAGGAAGTAAGAACTGGAGTGTGAGCAAGGGGACTGGAGGACATGGATTGGATGGAGAGAGACGAGCGGAGGAGAAAAATAAAACTTTATGCACAGAAAGATGTGTAAACATTAAGATTCTGTACATAAATAAAAATAAAAATAATTATAAAGTTGCATCGTACTTCTTTTTAGATAACCCGTGCGTCTGAAAACAAAATTACCAAACATGGCGGCTGCTAAAGTATATTTTCCATTTTGAATTTTTGGTAAACCACCATTTCTAATGGTTGGGTTTTGCAGATTTAATTAATGGACCTGCCTCGATTTATTTCAATAATATATACCGATTGTAGGCTTTCACGGCCGGCGTCTTGATCCATATTTGGTTCGTCTTCCGGGCTTATAGGCCGTGGTCTGGTTGTCTTCTTACTCGACGTTTCGTCTACTGCTGCGGTAGACCTCATCAGGAGATACTGCGTGCTCTCTGTATCTCCTGATGAGGTCTACCGCAGCAGTAGACGAAACGTCGAGTAAGAAGACAACCAGACCACGGCCTATAAGCCCGGAAGACGAACCAAATATGGATCAATATATACCGAGTTTCATTGTGAAACATAAAAAACTGCGACAGCTAGAGCGATTTTTAAAATTTCGTTTCAGGTGAACCCCTACGCCACAATTACTGTCACATTGACAGAGAGCACGTGTGAAGCATATAAGACGTGATCGTTGAATGGGGTAGATTACAAGAAAGCTGGTGAGATTTTTCACTAAACTTGTGAAATACATTTAAAATAACTGTTTTTTTTTGTCCTAGCTAGTCAAAAGGTTGGCCAGATTTGTGTTTTAAACATTTAGATAGTGACACAGCAACAGAAGATACGACACTTTCAGACATTTTGTTGCATCAGAATCTACTAAAGCACGACACAATGCATCATCCATATGTAATAAACTATTTTAAGTTTTAATTATTGATTACGTATATTTTAGAATATTTTCTATGTTTTGAATATTATTATTTTCATTCATGAAGAATAGCATGTATATTCAGAGGACATATTTTAAATTTAATGAAAGGAACTACTTTTACGCGTACTTATTGCTTCTACATCGTACGTCGGTGTCCATAACCAATGAAAAGCGAGCAGGTCACATGGTTTTGTTTTGATGAGAATCACTTTAAGAGCGGGATAGCCTTTAGAACACCCGATTACGGTGGGGAAATATGCAGACAAAATTTGATCAGCTAAGAAGTCTAATTCTCTTATTTAAGATCCTACATACATCGACCCCCAATTATTTATCATCCCGTTTCCAGTATCTATCCTCAAACCATACCTTAAACATAAGATCACAACATAGTCTCTTGCCAATATACCGCAACATAGGACATCACATCACTCCATGCCATATACCATCTTCACTTCTCGCAACTGGAATTCCCTATCCCAAAAGAAATAAGGGGCTGCCGGACATTGACATCTTTTAAAAGAAATCTAAATTTATATTTGCTCTAACCTCGACTTCATTATTACCCAGTGTAAGATTTATATATTAATTGGTGTTTCTCGTATAATTTAATATATTTATATTATTATTATTATTATTATTATTATCGTAAGTATTATTATTGTTATTATCTTATAAAACGTTGTTTGTACATAACATTTACATTGCTACATTTTATGTATCTTTAACTGTTTATAATTAGTACAGTGTATATCTATATTTGTCAAATATTTATTTGTATTTGTGCTGGTTGAGTGGAAGAGAAGGCCTTATGGCCTTAACTCTGCCAGAATAAATAAAGCATTATTATTATTATTATTGTTGTTATTGTTATTATTATTATTATTATTATTATTATTATTATTATTATTATTATTATTATTATTTATTATTATTATAAGTGGGTTTTTTGCTGTGCAGATTTAAAGTAGAACAACGCAAGCATTAAGAATGTGATTGGGAGAGATTGCATAGGGGGGAGATGTATTACGCAAGACAACTTGGGTAATCTTCATAAATCTTGTGGATCAATTTATTTATACAATCGTTCGGTAATTGCTATTATAATGGCAACATAATTATGGTAATGCTGTATGACATATTGCATACGTGCTGTGGAGTTGCAGGACCAGACGGTGATCGTCGATGGTATTCATTGTAAGAATAAATAAGGAAGGATAATTACAAGGGAAATAGGTAAAATGTTAATTGTGTATTACAGTATACTGAATGAGTTATCAACCGCAGTTGTCTAGTGGTTATGTACCTTGTCTCTAGTCCTGAAGGTTGCGAGTTCAAACCCAACCGAAGACGATGGATTTTTAGGATTGAAAAATCAAAGGGACAAGTTCTCCAGGAGAGATTTAAGCCGTGGGTTCCGGGTCTGAAGATTTTCAAGCTCGTAAAAGAATCTTAAGCCTGAATGAAGAGGCCTCTCAGCAAAATTTACCGTTCTTCACATTCCTAGTAATATCCTAGTTGCCTACTAGATGTGTCATTTGTTCGGTATGTTGACCGCACACCATTCATGTCATCTGTAGAGAAATAAGCGTAACTAAATTAACTTGGTCTAGTAACTCCTAACAAAGGAGAGGCTATGACCCAACATTGAGCTCATACGCCATTGAAGGTGATGAAATAAGCCTCAAGTCTGAAAATAGAAAAGAATAGAAAAAGATTTTTTTAGCCTGGTGGAGTTAAGGCCATGTGTCCTTCTCTTCCACTCACCAGGACAAACATATGTTACATATAAATACAAAAAAATACAATAATAGTACATACTAAACAATAAATTATCTGTCAAACTGTACAATAATAAAAATAATCTCTAATAATACAATACAATTAAATACAATTAAAATTAAACCAATGAAAGAATGTATGTAGAAAGGAATAACAGCTCGAATCTACTATACATAAAAAGAAAACAAAAAAATACAAAGAAAGTAATAAACTATAATGAATTAATCTGGGGGCACGCCGTAGCGTAGTGGTTAAGGCCCTGAGCTACAAGCCGGAGGGTCGAGGGTTCAAGTCCCGTTGGGGTCAGGATTTTTAAACTGACCCAAACCCTCCGGCGGCACTATGGCCCTGGGGTCGACTCAGCCTCTAACGGAAATGAGTACCAGACGCTTGTTCTGGGGTAAAGGCGGCCGTCACGCAGGGCTGACAACCCGGCTGACATAAAGTGCCGATTGTCTAGAAAAAGTGGGAGCCCTAACCTCCTACTACCCCCAAGGGCCTCCTGAGGCCTGTAGTGGGATCACTTTACTTTACTTTAATGAATTAATCTATCGCTTATTATACAAGGCATTAGGTAAATATATTGACAAATCGTAATACTATTTTTATTAAATAATGAAAATAATAAATTATTAATTATTAAAAAGTAATATTAGTGAGTTGTTTCTGTTAATAATTTTATTTTCAATTTGTTTCTGAAAGATGGTAAAGTTTGGCAGTCTCTGACATAGGGTGGAAGGGAATTCCATGTTCTAGCAAGAGAAACTGTAAAAGATTTCGAATAATAGGTAGTGTGATGAGGAGTGATATAAAGGACAATGTGCTGAAGTAATCGGGAGACCTCTGAGCAAATTTTTCGGGTCTTTCAAATGCAGACTTCAGTTCTCATAAGTAATGACTTTGATAATTAAATAGCATTTAAATAAAAAATGTGTGTGCTATTAGGCTTTACAGTGACTCTTGTCATCCCAACTCCTTTCAAAAAACGTTAAACTGAAAATATATAAAACTGTTATTCTCCCAGTTATATTATATGCATGTGAAAATGGACTGTTACTTTAAGGTAGGAAAGAAGAGAACGAGTGTTTGAAAATAAAGTTGTTAGGAAAATGTTTGGACGAAAGTGAGTTGAACAGACAGACAAATGGAGAAAACTACATAACAATAAGCAACATGGTCTTCATAGGAAGTGAGATATAATCATCATCATCATCCTGCCAGGTATTTGTCCTATAAGAACTGTTACGGCCTGAGAAAGCGGTTTTCGTGCCATCTTTTCATAGGTCGACCAAGTGACCGTTTCCCATTTGGACAGTAGTTCATTATTGCCTTGGGGATCCTGGATCTAGCCATTCTTGAGACATGTTCCTTCCAGTTTAGCTGATATATGCAGATGTAGTCCAGTATTGGTGACACATTAAATTCTTGAAGGATTTCTACATTTTTCTTTCGATCCCATTTGGTGTAGCCAGCTGTTCGGCTGCATAAATTTCATCTCACAAGCTGTTAGTCTGCTTTCATAATATAACAGATATAATAAGAACAGTTAAGACTCGTAGACTACGATGGGCAGGACATGTGGCACAAATGGGGAATGAAATAAGTGCATGGAAGTATCTTGTAGAAAAACCAGAGGGAAAACGTCCAGTTGGTTGACCTAGAAAGAGTTCGGATAATAACATTAACTGTGATTTGAGGGATACAGGGGATGATTGGAAAACATTAGCTTAGGGTAGGGATGTATGGAGAGCTAATGTTCTTGCGGCCATGAATCTACGGGTTTGATAGAGTCAGTCAATTATTTATTATTTTCTTGAAACAAATAATTTAATCTAGCGTTGTGGACACCACTGAGAATGTATTTGAGAAAGATAAAGTGAAAATGCAGGGAGAAAGATAAAGCGAAGTTTAGTGAATAGGTGTGAGATAGTGACTTGGATCGTTATTGCAGGCGGTGGATGGGCTCTTACAGGAAGGATATTACATTTTTCGGGATGATGTAAAGGGCAGAGTTCTCTCTCCATGTGTTACCAGAGCGACATCAGAGTTATTGTTGGGTTAATAGAAAAAACCTGCAGCTCAACTGATGGCGTATTGATTCTACGTGCATTTTCTTCTATTTTCATTGTAACCCGTATTTCAAGATCCCCAATTTATTTTTGTAACTTCCATCTTTTTTTTATCT
Organism: Diploptera punctata; assembly: GCA_030220185.1. Taxonomy (NCBI): domain Eukaryota; kingdom Metazoa; phylum Arthropoda; class Insecta; order Blattodea; family Blaberidae; genus Diploptera; species Diploptera punctata. The sequence continues at coordinate 1,733,549 of JASPKZ010003878.1, forward strand.
TGACAAGACTTTTGTGCTTTCGGGGTCGATCTAAACTTGGACATTGGAATTTTGAGGTATATCAAATGCACCAGTTGCCACATTGTCCCATGTATTAAATTTAGGCCTTACCAGTCTTACCAAAGAATAAAAAGAAGTTTAAAAGCAACTGTGGAATTCTATACAGAATTTTTCACAATTCTAACACTTTTAGAAGGGTTAGAGAAGGGAATTAGTGTGTAAACATAAGGATGAAATACACCCAGTGACCTTCACCCTCTATACAAAATTCTAATCTGCAAGAGTTATTGTAGTGGACTCGATATTTTAGTTTCCAGGTGGCATCAAAGGCAACTGTTTGCCTCTGGTTTAAAAAATACATTGTTGCTAGAAGGCACAGCCGGGGAGTTTTTGTTTGAGGCTTCTAAGACGCCGCAGCATTCACCAAAAAACTGAAAACAATTCTCAGCCAATAATGTCTTCGCATTATAATTGACGTATGAAATAACATTTCCATGCCAAATCCACGTGGATATAATTACACTGACTATTAACTCATGCCCCAAATGGGAGTCAATGACCAATCACGTTTCAATGATTTCTGCTTTACAACCAATCAGAGTCGTGTTTCACGAAATATTTATCAGTGTTATAATTACCATATTAAAGAAAGCTCCTCCTTTTTAATATTCTGAACAGGTCTGACCATTATTTTGCAGTGACTTAGCCTGTGAGAAATACGGCTACCAGATTTTATATATAGTGCATGAATTTCAACACATGCCGCATGCGGGAGTTAATATAAAAACATTTGTAGCAATTGGTTATACCACCAAAAAAAGAAACCACTGTTTGCACTTTCTTAAATGTATTTATTTCCCAGGTAACAATCCAGAAAAATATAATTGTCATATTTACATCATATGACATCAGAAATGAATTAATATACAGTTTGATGTGTATCATTTTTTCTCCACTAGAGACCATTCTTACAATAATGCGTTCCTTTGGCAATAAATAGTATGATCTGGTTGTAGTGATAAACAAAAGAAGCAGATGAAGCGTATCTATCGTTTCTCATTTGTTTTCAAACATCGCCGTTTACATTAAATATATAAATATTTTAAAATAACTATAGTTAAATAATGATTTGTGAGTAAACAGCTTAATTTTATTCATTAAATAGTCCTAACAAATGCCACTCTTGATTTTCAAATTCTCTAGATAAATTCACTCCTCACTTCGTGAGTCGTGAATTTATTGATAATTTGGAAATCACTCGTGGTATTACTTATAAACAACACTTTTTTTTTTGTCTCAGAAAGAAAAATATGTGGTTCTGATAATATTTTTTTCTCCTGAATTCAAATATGATATTGGTTTTTCTCCATCGCGCAAGATTTCCATGAGACAGGCATTTATAATTTCAAACACATTAATATTTTCTACATTTGTAAGTACACAATATTCGAACATTCGGACTCACCTAGAAATTAAGAAATGACGATTTGCTGCTACATTTCGCCTGTGGAGCATCATTCTTGATGGTCCAACAATAATCGGCCAGCATATCAGGATTCCATTTGCCTTGATATCTCTTTTCCATAGCTGAAATCTCCTGATGAAAGTGTTCCCCGTGCTCATTGCTCACTGCGCCAAGATAATAAATGGACAAAAAAAGTTTATTAAAAACATAATTATTTAAATCCATTAATTGAAATTGAAATAAAAAAACTGTGGCTGATGGATAAATTCCTAATATATATTTGAACACACGATAAAAAATCTGCCTTAAGTACAACTATTGGTACTCATGAGACACAAATCATGTTGACAGTGTTATGTTAATGGCTTTGCAACTTTTGTCTTTTGTAGTATTATAATAATATAGTATGTTAGTGCCAGTGAATAAAACGTGACAACGCCGCTTGATATGTTAAATACTTATCCTAATCACAAAGCAAATCCCCTGTAAACTAAAATACTTATAGTCCATTGTACCATTTCATTAGCAGAAGATGGAACATAATTCCGAAAGGTATCCAGAATATTACAGCATTTTATCTAGTTGAGGACGATAGAGATCTCAAGTACGAATTTTATACTTTTTACTGTTGTTTTAGATTCAACCCGTCAACAGAACAAAATTTAATGGAATTAAAAAAAATTGTGAAACAAACCAGTCCCACCATTAGTTAAATAATAAAATTTCTTCCATGCAAAAGTCTGGTAGTTTTATTTGTTTAATTTTTGTTTTATTTATGTAGCCAAACTACATAAGGATAAAAATGTTTATAAAATGGTAAAAAGCATTTTTTGTTTATCTGCTTTTTAATGACTCTGATTCTGTAGGATCGTTTTCATAAGTAATGCCACGAGTGATTTCCAATTTATCTAGAGAATTTGGAAATCAAGAGTGGCATTTGTTAGGACTATTTAACGAATAAAATTAAGCTGTTTACTCACAAATCATTATTTAACTATAATTATTTTAAAATATTTATATATTTAATGTAAACGGCGATGTTTGAAAACAAATGAGAAACGATTGGAACTCTTCATCTGCTTCTTTTGTTTATCACTGCAACCAAATCATACTATTTATTGCCAAAGGAACGCAATATTAAAAAGAAAGAGCTTTCTTTAATATGGTAAATTTAACATTGATAAATATTTTGTGAAACACGACTCTGATTAGTTGTAAAACAGAAATCATTGAAACGTGATTGGTCATTGACTCCCATTTGGGGCATGTAAACATTTTATTGTAGGAGCAAAATTGACGCCGTGACGTAAGAGTTTAAATACCCTTCCATGTGTGGTCAGCATAACTACTTATCATTTAATTTTTTTTTCTTTTTTTTTTCGGTTTGCATTTTTTGACATTTTCCAAAACTTAAAATGCTCCTTACTATTCAATTTTTTGCTATCAAAGTGAGACTCTCCAATAAATGCTAATTCAAATTTGCTATGCAGTTACTAGTCTAAGACACATGTGTTCTTTTAAATTTAGATGGAAAAAATAATAAGAATGATATAATAATAATAGCAAATTCAGAAGATAATCTACAGAAAGGTCTGTATGAACTTAACAAAATTACAGAAGAATATTGTTTGAAGATATCTACAGAAAAAACAAAAAGTATGGCATTTCAAGGTGTAGATCCTGTCAGAAGTAAAATTGTACTGGACAATAAAATTTTGGAGCAGGTGAATAATGTTACATATCTAGGGTGCAATATCTCATATGAAGAAAAAAAAGGTTGTAAATGCAATAATATCTAAATTTTTAAGAATTTTAGGGTTAATAAATTCTATCTTCAAGCCACAGTTAGTCCAAAAGCATTCAAGATTAAAAGTGTATAAAACACTGGCTCTTCCAACTCTTTTGTATGTTAGCGAAGTATGGACGTTGAAAAAGAAGGATATACAGAGACTTAGATCTGCTGAAATGAGATACCTTCGGAGGACTGCAGGATACACACTGCTAGATCACAACAAAAATGAAGACATCTTAGAAGAATTACACATGGAACCTTTAGAAAACAAAATTCTGATTATAAGTCAAGAAGGATACATGTTCATCGAATGGAAGATCACAGAATACCCAAACAAAGTTAAAGATATCAACCTGCAGGAAGAAGAAGACCAGGACGTCCGCTCAAAAGACTTCTGGATGGTGTTTCTCTTGAGACCGAAACAGGTCAACAAATGGCCTAAATTCGTGAATGTACTATGATGATGATTTTTTTTTTCAAAAAATGAAAAATAAGAAGCATCCTCCCTTTATGAATATTTTTTGCATAGCAAATGTGTTTAGTTGAATCATAAAGACTCTGAATCTCAATTTCCAACAGAGAATATTTAAAGATGCATCATAAGGAGACATTTTTAGGAAATATTTAAAAAAAACAGTTTTAAAAAATCATAATTCTGAAACTATTCTACTTATAAACACCACACTTCACAGAAACGCTTCTATAAACACATAATGAATATGATAAAATTTGCAAAACAATCAGATGAAAACTAAAAGAAATTTAAAATTCACCATTCGTTCCCCTTAAACCTTAAATTGGCAAAAGACTGACTGGACTGGATAAGGCGAAGTCTAGCTTCACCCAGTGTGCTGCGTACGTTAGAACCCACTAGGGCTCTTTGGCAGCTAAGTTAATAGTGGCTATCATTACGGGGTTGTAGTTCACTTAACCCGAGCCTATTTGGCGACGCTAGCGTTTGTGTGCAAATGGTGATGAAATTTGGACAGAGATAGGGATGTGATGACCTGAAGCAGGACATCAGAAACCACATTGCTTTCAAGCCGAGAGTCGGAAATCCAGCATTGTGGAATGAACCACGCTACTCCAGGTGAGAGCACATCGCCAAATCTCTGGCTGGATTTAATGAGGAGTAAATCGGATGCATATGTTTCTATGTACAGCACGCCACTGGGGCAAACGTCCAATACTGCGTACCATAAAATTTGTATGCAAAGATGTAAATTTGTGCATCTTGCTTACATTTTCAGTTATCATGGCATCAATATGGGGAAGTTGCGCTACGTTGTGTAGGTCTGTCATCCTTGTGAAACGCGGTGCTTGAAAAATTATTTTCAAACACTTATTCTGTTTGGCAAAAGACAAATGTCTTGTGTCAGTTATTTGAATGTGGCGGACCGCACTGAAAACGGAATCTTTTTATAACTGTTATTATTAGGTATTTTGTATAATTAGACACATATTTAAGTAGTTTCTTTTCGTTCGTTTTTTTCTGATTTATTAAAAATATTAAATTAATTAAACCAACTGGTGTATCCAAAAGGATACATTATGAATTTAAGGGTTAACTAAAATCCGTCACTGTGTTTCTCACCACATTCTGATGTCACTGAATGTGGAACAGGGAAATACGTTACTTTCTTCCACCACTTATTATTAACACACCTGGGTTAAAATTACACCGTATTTTGTCAGCAGTAAAATTGTAACCATTAAATAATGGATTTTACATTTTAATTTAATTTAAACCTCTACATTAAATTTAGATTGAGGCGAACATTGATAACATTGCAGCATTTTTGTCCTGAATTTATTGCAGTTTCATTTTCCAGTTTCATTAAAGCAAATCCTTGTGCAAAATCTTGTGTTGCCACACTTCGTTTATTGTGACGTTATATATAATGATCTAAACTATGACTTGTCGCAGAGACTGCAGCGTGTTCATAATGGTTGCGTTCGATTCATTTTCGATATCCGCCGTTAATGACCATATCTCCGAACACTTCAATAATCTCTCCGTATTACTGACAGACGTAAATTGCACTCTCTTTCACTACTTTTCAAGCTTCTGAATTCCTACACTCTTAGGTACCTGGCGTCCAGATTTGAGAAGTTACCTTCTTACTACAATATTGACACTAGGTCACAAGATAACAGCCTGATACCATTCCCTCTTCTTAGCACTTCTTCTTATTCTACTTCCTTCAGAGTAGCCTCTGCCCGCCCCTGGAATCTCCTTCCTCAAGATATCAGGGGTTGCCACACACTTTTAAGTCAAGCTTATACAATTAACTGCTGTCAAATAATTAATTTTTCTCCAGAGTTAAATTTATTCTGTCATTAATAATATTTTTTCTCATTTTTTATCTTTTTGTTTTATATTTCATCTGGTAAATCTAGATAAAATTCAAAATATTTTATAAATAATAATTATATTGCAGACATAACTAACTAACTCACTGGCACTATCGAACCCGTAGGTTCATGGCCGCGCGGACATAAGCTCTCCATACATCCCTTACCTGAGCCAATGTTTTCCAATCATCCCCTGTATAATCTACTTCCCTCAAATCATACTCAATGTTATTCTCCCACCTCATTCTTGGTCTACCAACTGGGCGTTTTCCTTCTGTTTTCCTACAAGAAGCTTTCATGCACGTCTTTTATTCCCCATTCGTGCCACACGTCCTGCCCATCGCAGTCTACGAGACTTAACTGTTCTCATTATATCTGGCTTCCTATAAAGACCATGTAATTAATTGTTATGGAGTCTTCTACATTCACCTTTTTGTTCATCATATTGCAGACATACTATGTAAAATACTATGTAATATTTATTTTTATTGTAACTAATTGTAAGAACCATTTTTGTATTTTTTTTAACCTGGTTGAGTGATAGACAAGAAGGCCTTAACTCTGCCAGGTAAAATAAAGTTATTATTTTTTTATCAATTTTTTTAATTACATTACTATTGCGGAAAACAAAGAAAATGTGACTTACATCGCAGTAACTATAACCTACTCAGTTATTTGAACACTCTGTATAGTCCTCGAAGAAAATTAAATTGAAAAATGTTGCGAAGTATGACGTCACAGATCTGATATTGATTATCTGGTGCAATTTAACATAATTTTTCTATAATTTTACTTTGAATTGCTTTTGTAAGTGGTACTTTCTTCTTCGTTAATGACTGAGAATTGATGAGTTCTTTAACATCTTTCGCCTTCCATTTCCTAGAATCGAGATAGACTTACTGCTTCCTTAATAATGCTTGTAAGTAATTTTCAGACAGCTGCCTTTATTTGATTTTCTGTCTGATTCAGTTAGTATTCTAGAGTACAATCTTAATATTGTACAGTAAAATCTGTCTACTATTTAATTTTGTACTAGAGCGTGCCATTAAATCTTTAGAGAATGAAGAAGGCTTACAATTCAATGGTATTAATAAGCTGTTAGTTTGTGCTGATGATGTAGTATTATTGGCCGATAGCGAGGAGATACTAAAGGACAACACGCACACACTATTGAGTAACTCTAAGAAATTAGGACTGGAAGTAAATATCAATAACACTAAATATATGGTCACACGTAGAAATACATTATATAATGGAAATGGACAGCTAATGACAAATGAAGGAAATTTTGAGGAGGTGGCTGAGTTCAAATACCTAGGAACAATAATAACAAACAGGAATGAGATGCACAAAGAAATTAAAATAGGCTCAATTCTGGAAATGCGTGCTATTATGCATTGCAGAGACTTTTGTCGTCCCAACTCCTTTCAAAAAACGTTAAACTGAAATTATATAAAAACTATTATTCTACCAGTTATATAATATGGATGCGAAACATGGACCCTTACTTTAAGGGAAGAAAGGAGATTACAAGTATTTGAGAATAAAGTACGTAGGAAAATTTTTGGACCAAAGAGAGATGAACAAACAGGTGAATGGAGAAGACTGCATAACAATGAATTACATGGTTTTTATAGGAAGCCAGATATAATAAGAACAGTTAAGTCTCGTAGACTACGATGGGCAGGACATGTTGCACGTATGGGGAATGAAAGACGTGCATGGAAGCTTCTTGTAGGAAAGTCAGAGGGACAACACCCAGTTGGTAGACCAAGAATGAGGTGGGAGAGTAACATTAACTATGATTTGAGGGAAGTAGATTATACAGGGAATGATTGGAAAGCATTAGCTCAGGATAGGGATGTATGGAGAGATTATGTCCGTGCGGCCATGAACCTATGGGTTCGATAGTGCCAGTGAATAAGTAAGTAAAATCTGTCTATGAAGGAACATGACGGTTCCTTAAATACATTTTTCTTGGCAGTTTTCCTTCTTATAAAGAGAAGTAAAGTAATCCCACATAGGCCTTAGGATGCCCTTGGGGTAGTAGGAGGTTAAGACTCCCACTTTTTCTGGACAATCGGCACTTGATGTCAGCCGGGTTGTCAGCCCTGCGTGACGGCCGCCTTTATCCCCAGAACAAGCGTGTGGTACTCATTTCCGTTAGAGGCTGAGTCGTCCCCAGGGCCATAGTGCCGTCAGAAGTTTTGGATCAGTTTTATAAAGGGTTCCCAAATTACAAGCTTGAATTTTATCACGCAGTGTAAGGGTTTTATATGCACGCTTTAGAAACATAACGTATTGAATGAAATACAGACAAAATAGTGTATGTAACACAGCTCAGTTTGCATGGTAATACAAAACAACTGTATTGCTCAAAAGTGAAAAGGAACTCAACTACAGGAAGACTGAAGAGTTTCCCAACTCCCTCGCAAGTAACGTAAGCAGGCAAGGAAAAGCGAGGGATTCCCTGCTTTCACACATATGCAAGGGTATCCCCGCAATACAATGACAACACAAGGAGATAAAACGATATAATGCTGAAAGCGTCATATGCAGAATTTTTACGTGTGGTCATTAATACTGTATTTAGAACGTGCTTAAGAATAATTTCCGTCTTACTGAGGTAAAAATTAACTATTGGTACTTTAAAAACCATTCCGTTTCCGCCTTACATATAAAATCGTACCGTTCTGGAGATTTTTTTCCCGTCTCTACAGGTTTCCTTCTTATAAAGGTTCCGGCTAAGACAGGTTTTACTGTATTTTACATTCCTCTGGAATACATGACGTCACGTATTTCAAATGTCTATTTAATTCATCCCCAAATAGGAGTCAATGACCAATCACGTTTCAATGAATTTTGTTTTACAACCAATGACAGTCGTGTTTCACCTCTCTCTTTATCGATTTATATTTACCAGCTGCGGCTTTTGTGATAAATAAAGTTCCCCCTATTTAATATTCTGAACACGTCAGAGCATTTTTTTGCAGTGACTGACTCTCCAACAAATACATTGAACATAACAAATAATGAGCAGATTCCTTCGAACTACAATTGATAAATATGTGTTCAATAATTGCGTTTTTTAAACAATGATTTATATACAATAGCAGATAGAAAACGAAATGAAGATATATGAACAGAGCTAAATATATTCTAGCTATTAGATAGGATTGCAGAATACAGAGACGAATGGATGGACCACATCAATAGAATGGATAACAATAGAAACACGAAACAGATTCTTCGCTTCACACCACTTCTTCTTCATTTGTGCTACAACTTCGTAGTCTTTTTACCTTCTCAACTATTTTCCGTCATTCGTTTCGATTTTGGATTAGTCTTGGCCAGTTCCTTATTTTAATTTTCTTACATCTTCAATTATGTCATCTTTCCACCTATTTTTGGGTCTACCTCTGGTTCTTGTGCTAATGAATTTCCAGTTATAAAATTTTTTGATTAATCTATCGTCATCCATGCGGTTGATACGTCCAAACTAAGGTAGCCTTTGTGTCATCAACTAACTAATTCACTGGCACTGGTTAATGGCCGAAGGGCATAAGCTCTCCATACATTCCTATCCTGAGCTAATGTTTTCCAATCATCCCCCGTATACTCTACTTCCCTCAAATCATAGTTAATGTTATTCTCCCACCTCATTCTTGGTCTACTAACTGGGCGTTTACCCCTCTGGTTTTCCTACAAGAAGCTTCCATGCAAGCCTTTCATTCCCCATTCGTTCCACATGTCTTACCCATCGCAGTCTACGAGACTTACCTGTTCTTATTATATATGGCTTCCTATAAATACCACGTAGCTCACTATTATGTAGTCTTCTCCGTTCACCTGTATGTTCATCTCTCTTCGGTCCAAAATTTTTCCTAAGAACTTTATTCTCAAAATTTCGTAATCTCCTTTCCTCCCTTAAAGTAGAAGTCCATGTTTCGAATCCGTATAATATAACTGGTAGAATAATAGGTTTATATATTTTCAGTTTAACGTTTTTTGAAAGGAGTTGGGACGCCACGAGTCTCTGTAATGCATAATAACACGCATTTCTAGAATTGAGCCTATGTTTAATTTCTATGTGCATCTCATTCCTATTAGTGATTATTGTCCCTAGTTATTTGAATTCAGCCACTTCCTCAAAATTTCCCTCATTTGTCATTAGCTGAACATTTCCATTATATTTCTATGCGCGTATATTTACTTTTTTTTTTTTTTTTTGCTCCACCAAACAGTGTTTAAAGCATTTATTGCTTGTGTTGTTTGTGCGATATTCTATTTTTAATTTCCACTGTGTTATCGCCTGAATGGTCTAATTTTGTTCCTAAATAAGTGCATTCAATACTAGGTTTTAGTTCTTCTCCATTGTTGAATTTATATTTTCCATTTCTTCTCCTATACACAGATGAGTAGTTTTCTCAATGTTTATATAAAGTCCCCATTTTTCATATTCTTCTCTTAGTTTAGCCATATATTCTATGTCATCGTGGTCTTCAAGAAGATCAGCTGGAAAATCTGGAATGGATAGAATACGAAATAAAGAAATAAGGGAAATTATAGGTGTACAAGAGGAGCCGGACATCATAGACATTATAGAAAAGAAAAGATTACAGTGGTATGGCCATGTCAAAAGTATGCCAGAGCAAAGATTGCCTAAAATTGTTATGGAATGGATCCCAATAGAAAGGAGGAAGAGAGGAAGACTGAAGAAAACTTGGATAGAAGGGGTACAAGCAGCTATGAATATCATAGGATTGGAGGAAGATCAATGGATGGACAGAGAGGAATGGCGTTTGGTTTCCGGAAGTCGGCGGCAGCTGCCATGATACCGAATGATGATGATATTTACTTCCAGTCCCAATTTCTTAGCGTTACTCAGTAGTGTGTGCGTGTTGTCCTTTAGTATATCCTCGCTATCGTCCAATAGTGCATCATCATCATAAACGAACAGCTTATTAATAAGTGTTTGTGCCTTTATATAATACATTTCTACAGATCAGTAAGACGAAGAAAAGTAGGAAGTCCCACTAAAAGATGGACATGAGATCGGAACAGAACTTTAGGTCTTCTTCTTCCTTCCAAGTATTAGGCCAAGGCCTGTTACGATCCTGTAGAAAATTTTCCCTCCAGCGTAAATAGTTTGATCCTTCCGGAAAATTCTCATATAAGATTTGAAAGCATAATAATAGTCCCTTCGATTGGTTGCTGGCCAAAGGAAGACAAGACCAGTGATGGGGCTGCCATCTTATAGCCTCTGGTCAGGCTTTTCTGGAGAAGAAAAGAAAATAAAGGAAAGAAGAAATGGAAGAAAGGAAAGACTCCCTAGCCCTCGGATGCCCTAATAGCGTCGGGGTCGAAAAAACAAGAGTTAACCAAGGGAGGTTAGATAGTAAAGTTAAAAGAGTGCAAAACACAAGTAAGTGGAAGAAATGTTTTGCTCAGCTTGGGCACCTTGTGGTCGCCATCCACATATCCTCTAGATGAGGACCCCTGAGGGTAAGTCTAATCCTTGAAATTGATGATGATAAATCATAGCTCTGATAATGGTGATGTTGATGATGAAAGAATGACTAATTTTTATTGAAGTATTTGATGAAGTTTGTATGCGCAGGAATATTTTTTGTGGAACTAGTTTTGTGGATCTGTTTAATTTGACGTTAAAGCATGGGCTTGTTCACAACATATTATAATCAAGGGAAGGGAGTTGCGAAGTGATTTGTTATCGTTGATATCGATGTCTTATTAGTTCTGGCGTGCATTTACTTGGAAATAAGCAACCACTTAATTTTTCCTAGTCACGGTCTTTCAAAACCAACCTCCCGTAACATCCTTTTATTCTCCTTCTTCCTTTCTTCTTCCTTCAAAATCATCTTCTTCTTCTTATATTGCTCGATAGCCCGATGTCGGGCCTTGGCCACCTACATTAGCACTTTCCATTCTTCCCTATCCTGTTCTCTCTTCTTCCATTTCTTTATATACTTACTTAATACTTAATACAGGCTTTCCACTTTACAGCAGTTTGCCTTTGATTCCTGCTTTCCAGAGATTCCTATCTTCCCATTGTCCATCTTCCATGCCCCTCTTCATCATGGCATCATATATTCCCTCATACCATGCTCTTCTACTTCTTCCCCTTCTCCTTCTGCCTGGTACCATCCAATTCAACGCCTGTTTAGGCCACTGGTCTTCCGGCATCCGTTGTACATGTCCATACCATTGTAGATCTCTCTTTGTTATCCTTTGTTTATATATATATATATATATATATATATATATAATATATATATATATATATATAGGGTGTTGCAAAAAAAAACACCGACAAAGGAGATGAGGTGGTATATTGAGACATGTTGATTATTTTTTTTAATAAGGTACCAATATCCGGAAATTATGTTTTCACTCTAGAGATCCGTTAGTTGAATTTCAAGACTCAATACTTGACAACACTGTCACAATCACATCAAGTTTTAAAAATATCCACCTCCCATTTCCATTTCAGATCGTACATCAACGGTGTAGTGATTGGCGCACACGTTCAAATACGTCTGGCCCCATTTGAATTATTTCTGCAGCAGCTTGGATTCGGGCTATAAGATCCATACGTGACTCTACTAGTCTGATAAACAGAATGTTTCATGTCGACCCACAAAAAAGTAGTCGAGAGGGTTAAGATCAGGTGATCTCGGAGGCCATGGGACTGGTCCCCTCTTCTAATCCATCCTTCGTGTATAAATTATTCTCTGACTCCAGGAAGGTCTTTCTCTGCCTCGTCTTCCCTCAGGTTTCCATTCCAAAAAAATAAATAAATACATTTTGGTAGCCGATCCTCTTCCATTCGTTGAACATATCCGTACCATCTTAATTGTTGAGGTTTAATATAATCTGAAATAGTAGGCCTATATTCAATCTTCATTTTCTCCCTTATAAATTAGTTTCTAATTTTTCTCTTCTTGAAATTCTCGATACTCTTCGTTTAAAATCAATTTCAGTTGCTAAAAGATGATTATTCCGTATTTGTTTTTGTTGTTAGTGGCCGAAGGTGTGCTGCATAAGTAATGATGGTTTTAAGAATTGTATGATATATATATTAATTTTATTTTATTACTTATATTTTTATTCCACAATATTCCATTGAGGCAAGCAATTTTCCTTTGTTATTTCTACTTCATAACTTCCATTATATTTATTTTAATTCCTTAATGTGTGATCTCACTACAAGATTTTATTGTTTCTCCAGTCTCCAAAATTAAACGTTATTTGGTTCAGCAGTTCATTACACCCATATTTTTTTTTCCTTTTAGTCGACGTTTTGTCCATGAAGCAAGTGAATTCATCTCTTATGGGTCACTCCATGCTGGGTTCGTTGTAGACGAGTCGAAAAACCACACATTTTTGAAAGATTTTTGTATTTTCTCGTACCAATCATTCTATCACTTCATACTCATATAGTTTCGGAGATTTTAACATTTATTTGATTAAGAAAGTGCATTTTTCCTGTTATAAAGTAGGATAGTGATTATGGAATTACGTAGGAACTAGGCGATGTGAAATGGAAGGAAGGAGATTATCTGAGTAGCATGGAGAAAATATGAACATATGCAGTTAATTTACATGGCTTGATAGACCTATATATCTTCGATTAATTAGCATGTTGCTGTCCTCACATCCACATACGTCAAACTCAAGATGGACGAACATCCTTATGATTTATCCATCTCAATCTCCTGGACTTAATAATGTCGACAATATTAGGACAAAGTATAAATCATGTTTTGCTAATCTTCGATTATTGCGATGTTATGTAATAATGACATATACTTAGACATGTCGCAGGGACGGCAGCGTGTTCATAATACTTTGGTTTGTTTCATTTCCAACATCTGCCGTATGATCACATTTCCGTACTCTTCACCAATCTCTCTTGGCTCCATCTTAACGACAGACGTACATTGCGCTCTCTTTCACTTCTTTTCAAGCTTCTGAATTATTGTATTCCAAGTTACCTAACGTCCAGATTTTAGAAGCTATCTTCTTATGCATCAATGGCACCAAGTCACAAGATAACAGTCTGCTAACAGTCCTTCTCCACAGCACTTCCTCTTGTTATAATTCTTCATATATTTCAGTCTTCTGTGTACAATCTCATTCACTATACATATGTGATGCAATACAGGATGTTTCAAAATGATGGACGGGATTTCAAAGTTATTTAATGTCCCTTACATGATATATATAAGAACAAAAGTTACATGAGATTAAAGAGAAACTCTTCGAGTTTTTATAACATACTTTATAAGTGTTCTATGTGAGCACCTTTCGTCACAAGGCTCACATCTAGCCGATAGTCGAATTCCTCCCAAACCTTGGTCAGCATATTTGGAGTAATGGATTCAACAGAAGCAACAATCCTTCTTCTCAAATCTGGAAGGTCGACCGGAAGTGGTGGTACGTACACATGGTCATCCGGACCCACGCGTCATTTCGTGTTCGTGGATGTCCTGGACTTTTCCTTTTACAGATACATCCAGTTGTTTCTAACTGTTTATACCATCGAAGGATAGTTTTATCTGTCGGAGGATCAACTTCAAATTGCCGTCGGAAAGCTTGCTGCACTGCAACAATGGAACCAGACCTCGCTAATTGACAACACAAAGAATGACTTCTGTGCAGGAGTCGCCATTTTCACAAATTTAACGCTGACGACGTAATAATGACAAGAAACAAATTACTGCAGACAGGATATGAAACCTTCACAGTTTTTCTTTCATTATAGCAAATAATCACGCATCCAATTTCGTTTGTAAAGCTATACCAACTACTTAAAACCTCGTCCATCATTTTGGAACACGGTGTATAATTGAACTACATAGGCTAATAATAAATAATGTATAATGGCTGCCTTCAAGAGCAGAGGAAGATGAATATGAAAGGTTTGTGTTAAATGTAAATAAGACAAGGAAAACATAATTTAAGTTGGTCGTGAGTACAATCAAGGATTAGACATTTTACAGTTCCAAAACGTAATTTAATTAATCCAATGTCCGGGGTCCCTTGTGCAGGCTACTTTAAGGGAGAAGAAAATACTACGGGTATTTGAAAAAAAAATGTTCTTAGAAAAAAATTGGACCAACGAGAGATAAACAGACATACTTATGAAGAAGACTACATAACAGTGATTTACATGATATTTATAGGAAACCAGATATAATAAGAACAGATAAGTCTCCAAGACAGCGATGGGAAATGAAAGAGGAGCATGGAAGCTTCTTGTAGGAAAACCAGAGGGATACACCCAGTATGTAGAATAGGTAGTGGGAGAATAACATTAAACATGATTTGAGGAAAGTAGAATATACAGGTAGTTGGGAAAACATGTATTTATTTATTTATTTAGCCTGGTGGAGTTAAGGCCTTATCGCCTTCTCTTCCACTCACCAGGACAAACATATGTTACATCAGAATATAAAAATCACAATTAACTGTAATATTAAATACTAAATGAAGATTTGATCAATATTCATTATATTAAGATCTATTATACAACCGGTTATGATAGTTAAGATTAAGACTAAAACCAATAATAAAATGTATTCAAGCAATTCAATTGTTGGTAGACTGACCCTGTCTAATGTACAGAGTTATTCAGAAATATGGCTATACGTTTGATCGCATTTTGTGACGAAAATATTATTATTAAAGGAAATTTGATGTTATTATTGGAAAGGGAATCCTTCAAATTACAACAATAGAACAAAACAAAACAAATCGCTGCTCACGTGCAGCTTGGCGGGTTGATTTTTGTGGGCTAGCGTCGAACGCCTCCGCAATTCTCTTCGTTGTTTCTGCATCCGCGCTAATGAGAGGCCTTCCAGGAGGTTTGATTTTCTACATCCTTCTCGTTTTCAGCAGTCATTTTCTCCACTTCCCCACAGTCGACGGCTGCAATGCTACGTTAAACTCACAACTTGCCCGTCTTGCGGCCTGACGATCATTAGCATACGTTATTGCCCATGCAGCAATTGTAATTTGCTGTTGCATATCGAATGCCATTTTGATTAATGACGTAAGTTCTACACTGTTTTGTTTTATTCCATTGTTGTAATTTGAATAATTGCCTTTCCAACGGTAATTTCATATTTCCTGTAATGATAATATTTTCATCACACAACGCGATCAAACGTATAGCCATATTTATAATTCAGCCTGTATATCAAGAATAAAAAAAATAATGAGATATAGAAAACTATTTTTTTGCGCGATAGTGCGTTTTGTTGTACTTACAGCAATGGCGACCATGATTGAAAGTTCAACTTCCTACATTTCGGGATTGCTAACCTAAATAACTACACTGTAATATTATATTTACACCCACGTGCAGGAAGTAAAACCACTGCCCTCCTTGTATACTACGCACAATGTATATACAAACAAATCCAAATGGTAGTGTAAATATACATTATATGAAACAAATCACTATGAACTGAACTGTATTTGAAAAAATGTGAAACAATAAATACGTACTTGCGGTCATTTTATCAATAATAATGGTCTCACAGCCTCCTGTACTTTCAACTAATAAACATTGCCCACACTGATTACGTTACTCAATTGTTTATAATGAACGTAAATATTTCCAACAACGATGTTATTATTTTACTATTATTTATTATTCTGAAAACACTATCGCGCAAAAAATAATGTACAACGCACGTTTGTGAAGTGTTTTACAGAATATCGGGAATTAAAAACCTCACCATCGCTCGGTTTTTAAACATTTTCCTCGATTCTGTAAATACCACTTCCCAATCTTGCATCGTAATATACTATTACGGTTGTACAATTTTAAACAAATGAAACTATTTGTTAATTTTAATATTATTTTCATAAATAATGCACTTGGAAAAGATTACTGAGAATAGAATACCAAAAGCAGCATACAACTATTCACCACGAGTAAGAAGAAGTTTGGGAAGACCAAGGAAAAGATGGAAAGAGCAGCAATTTGGAGCCGCAACAGGCTAGTAAATAAGCCTAAACCGTGAAGAAGAAGAAGAATATAAATAATTAAATTTATTAATTGTTAAAAGAATACTGTCCGTGAGGTGCATAAGTTAGTTTGTTATTAAATAATTCTTTAGTTTGTTTTTAACAACTATTCACCACGAGTAAGAAGAAGTTTGGGAAGACCAAGGAAAAGATGGAAAGAGCAGCAATTTGGAGCCGGAACAGGCTAGTAAATAAGCCTAAACCGTGAAGAAGAAGAAGAAGATAAATAATTAAATTTATTAATTGTTAAAAGAATACTATCCGTGAGGTGTATAAGTTAGTTTATTATTAAATAATTCTTTAGTTTGTTTTTAAGCGATGTTATAGTTTCACAGTCTCTGACATAGCAGCTAAGGATAAGGATGTATGGAGAGCTTATGTCTGCGCGGACATTAACCTACGGATTCGATAGAGCCAGTGAGTTAGTTAGATACCGGAATACGTAGACGCACACACATTAAATATACAGACAGAGACAGATGTATTTTTAGTAGCAGAGGGGGATTGTCAATCTGCGAATTGCAAATTAGTAAATATGTTAAATGAAATAAGCTTCAATTGAATATAAGATGTGAAACGAATAGAAAAAATTAAAATTCTAGGGATGACAAATTTGGTGGTAGGGATCTCATAACGGTCGTATATGGAACTCTGAGGCCGCGGGGCACTTGTCGGGCGTGGTGCTTCCACTTTGATTTAACATCTTGCCCTTATATTCTACAACAAGGGTACAAGTGTAAACCCACATCTTCTTCATATCTAAAATCCATAATATTCACTTAAGTTATGAGTACAAAGTTTAGACTTATTTTAGAACCGTATAAAAAGTAAAAAAAAAATATCAAATTACTGTTTCATATATTTTATGTCTTTCGGGCTAAATGGCCGTGGTCTGGTTTTATTAACACTCGATGTTTCGTATACTACTGCGGTAGACATCCTCAGGAGATTCTGCGTGTTCTTTGACTTCTTCCGATTGAGGGTCTTTCCACTTTTCAGCGGTTGCCCTTTTACCAGCCGGCTGCTGGCCCTTCACATCCACATGTGTCAATCACAGAGGCAGATGATCAACAGCCAATGTAGGGGTGACATGTGGTTAGCATGTCGAGTCCCCCAGCCGTTATAGCTGGTTCCTCAACCTGGAGCCGCTACTTATTGTAGCTACCCAATTGCCTCACGATGCTGGGTGGGCACCGGTCCCATACTGGCCGAAATACCATGAGAAAATTTCTTCCCCCATGGAGACTCGAACCAGCGCAAGTCCCGTAGCTCAGCGCCAAGGCTTCCTACCTTAACCGCTCGGCTACGGCGCGGGACTCTCTTTGACTTCTTAACTCTTCAAATGTCGGCTGCAAACTGGCTGTGTGTTAGGTGTAGGATTGAAAGCGCAGAAATAATCCTGTGGCCTTCAGACTGTTTTAGGTCTTATATGCCCTCTTCAGCCCAGTTAATTAGATATCGAAGGAATTTATTAAAGTCGGTCGGTTGTAAAAGTGCATCTAAGCCTCAGATAAACATCTCATCCGCCCGGGTGACCGTGCATAGTGGTGGGATAATCTAGGATAGGGCTTCTTGAAGCTTCTCTGGTCTTTCTGCTGTTGGTTGCTGATGATGGTGATGTTGTCATGCCAAGAGGAAAACCGCGAAAAACCGCGGATGTCGATCTCGATCCGCGAGGCAAGGGCGACCCGGCCACGCCCCCAGAGTCCCCATCCTCCAATGAAAAACGACCATTTTCGGGCTAAGCTGATCATTGGTTAGCGTTAATTTAGAATTTGGAAAATGAATTTAAGTTATAAAAATAATTTAATATATTTAAATTTGATGGAATTTATAAATGTTGTGGAATTAAGTTTACGTTTACTGGTGGAAACTATGGATCCACTCCGGCATTTGCCTTAGCGCTAAGGGAAACCACCAAAAAACCTTAGCAGAGTGGTTTGAATTTATGAAAATATATAAGTTAATTTGGAAAATTAATTTTGAAAATTTATTGATTATTTTAAGTTGAATGATCGCAATTATCAGCTTGGAAATCGTGTCCTTATTTATAGTTGAGTATTTTCTGGTGATGTTTTCTACACGGTCCGTTACTTTGGAGCTATTTTTCTGATTGGTTGTTACTGGCGTAAGTCATGGGTTTTATTCTCGTGTTATATGATGCCGGAATCCAAATTTTATTAATCACACAATACTCAACTATAAATAAAGACACGATTTCCAACACACAGCCAGTCTGCAGCCGACATTTGAAGAGTTAAGAAGTCAAAGAACACGCAGAATCTCCTGAGGATGTCTACCGCAGTAGTAGACGAAACGTTGAGTTTTAATAAATACAGACCACGGCCATTTAGCCCGAAAGACATAAAATACACGAATCAAAATACCTGCCGTGAAAGTCTATAATTTTACATCAACTTACTGTGTTTTAGAGTGACTTCTATATTTTGAAACTTACTCTTAAAATTGTTTTGTATTACTTCGTAATCAACACTTTTAAAATTCATATTAGAGCACCGTTGAGGTTATGTAATTAGATGTTAAATATAAAATTGGTACGTGGTAAGTCAGTCGTCCTCAACTAAATTATTAAATTGTTCCAGTATGGAGGCCTTTCAAAATCACTGTTTCATTTTCTGCATTTTGACTGGTACTGATGTTGTTGTACAGGTTCTACAGCGGGTTTAACCTTTACAACAATATCATTTTCAGTTAAAATGCAGAAGATGAAACAGCGATTTTGAAAGGCCTCCATATTGGAACTACTTAATAATTTAGTGGAGGACGACTGACTTACAACGTACCAATTTTATATTTAACATCTTATTACTTCGTAATGTCGTTATTTGCCTTCTTCAATCTGGTATTAAGGGCACAGTATGGTTTAAATTTTGAAAAAAATGGCAAAAACTGAATATTTTTTTGTTATTTCGATTTTTAATAACTCTGATTCTTTAGGATCATTTTCATGTATTTTTTTTATTGTAGGAGCAAAATTGAGTCAGTGACGTAAGAGTTTAAATACCCTTGCATCACTACTTAAAATTTAATACGAGTTTTTTCTGTTTTCATTTTTTGACATTTTCCAAAACTTAAAATGCTCCTTGTGATGCAATTTTTATGCTATCAAAGTGAAATTTTTGTAGTTAGATTCCCAAATATATCCTAATTGAATTTTTTTTTACATTTTCCATTACTGCTATTTTAACCCTTAAATTCGTAATGTATCCTTTTGGATACATCAGTTGGTTCTATCAATTTAATATTTTTAATAAATCATAAGAAAACGAACAAAAATAAACCACTTAAATGTGTGTATAATTATACAATATACCTAATAATAATTATACAAGATTGCGTTTTCACTGCGGTCCGCCACATTCAAATAAGTAACAGAAGAAATTTGTGTTTTGCTAATTTAAGGGTTAACACGGTTCCAATAATGGATCATATTATAATATTATAATGATATTGTGAAAAGAAAAATTAATGTCTGAACCGTTGGCGATGGTAGTGACACCTACCTGGCAGCGGACGAAACGATAATTATAGATTTGTATATGTGGAAAGAATTGTTAATGTTTGTGACAAGTATAGAATGGTGTAGTGGGCTGCACACTAGTATGGAGAACTAGAGGTCCACGGTTCGATTCCTGGTTCAGACATTAATTGTTCTTTTCACAATAACATTATAATATTATCATTTAAATTTGCTGTGCAGTTACTGGTCTAAGACACATGCGTTCTTTTAAATTGAGATGGAAATGCACGAGGGTTGATAATTAAAAAAATAAAATAAAAATATAATGGAAATGGACAGCTAAGGACAAATGAGGGAAATTTTGAGGAAGTGACTGAATTCAAATACCTAGGAACAATAATCACAAATAGGAATGAGATGCACAAAGAAATTAAACATAGGCTCAATTCTGGAAATGCGTGCTATTATGCATTGCAGAGACTTTTGATGTCCCAACTCCTTTCAAAAAACGTTAAGCTGAAAATATATAAAACTATTATTCTATCTGTTATATTATATGGGTGCGAAACATGGACTCTTACTTTAAGGGAGGAAGGGAGATTACGAGTATTTGAGAATAAAGTTCTTAGGAAAATTTTTGGACCAAAGAGAGATGAACAGACAGGTGAATGGAGAAGACTACATAACAATGAACTACATTGTCTTTATAGGAAGCCAGATATAATAAGAACAATTAAGTCTCGTAGACTGCGATGGGCAGGACATGTTTCGCGTATGGGGAATGAAAGACGTGCATGGAAACTTCTTGTAGGAAAGCCAGAAGGAAAACGCCCAGTTGGTAGACCAAGAATGAGGTGGGAGAACAACATTAACTATGATTTGAGGGAAGTAGATTATACAGGGAATGATTGGAAAGCATTAGCTCAGGATAGGGATGTATGGAGAGCTTATGTCCGCGCGGCCATGAACCTACGGGTTCGATAGTGCCAGTGAGTAAGTAAGTATCTTCCCTTTATGATTTTTTTTTTGCATGGGAAATATCTTTCTACAAATTTCTCGCAAAGTTAAGCCAGACGAACTGTAATCACACACACACACACACACATATATATATATATATATATATATATATATATATGATGTCTGAGTTAACGTGTTCCATTATAGGGCTACTCTCATTTGTTTAAGTTCATGTCATTCATTATACGACACAGCGGAATGTTTACCTCCAGCCAGAGCAGCACTGAAGCTGCCACGTACTGACTGACGTAGATATTGTCCAGCTTAAGGGGAGCGATGTGTGAAAAATTGACTATTTGAGATCAAAATTGGCATTTTTTGTTTTTTGTACTAAAAAATATCCTGTACTCTAATGTATATGTTGGCAAAGTTTCAGAGGCTTATGACGCTTCTATGTGCCCTAAATTACATCAGAGTTAAAAGGCTGCGCCAGTTAAATACTACCTGCATGCAAACCTTAAAACTTGTTTTTCCACACTGCATTTTGTGCATTCAAAATTGAATGGAATTCAGGAATTTTGTCCTAGAAAGTTAACATTTTTACTACATGTCCCAAAAACAATGGGTAACAAACTAGTGCCCATGGGTTTCATGATTGAAGTAGTATTTTAAGAAATAAAAAATAAAATGTATGCAATTATTAATTAAAGGTAAAGGTAAAGGTATCCCACTACAGGCCTCAGGAGGCCCTTCGGGTAGTAGGAGGTTAGGGCTCCCACTTTTCTGGACAATCGGCACTTGATGTCAGCCGGGTTGTCAGCCCTGCGTGACGGCCGTCTTTACCCCCAGAACAAGCGTCTGGTACTCATTTCCGTTAGAGGCTGAGTCGATCCCAGGGCCATAGTGCCGCCAGAAGGTTTGGGTCAGTTTAAAAATCCTGACCCCACCGGGACTCGAACCCTCGACCTTCTGGCTTGTAGTGCAGTGCCTTAACCACTACGCTACGGCGTACCCCATGCAATTATTAATTTCTTTTTGTAATTCCACGCATGAGGTACAACATTATTTTTGCTCCATTTGTATTCAAATTATAAGAATTCTAATGCATTATGTTTTTCTGAATATTTTAGGGGTACTGTAGAAAAAAATCAGACATTTTACTAAAAAATTGTGGAACCCATTTAATTATAATATATACAACTTTTTAAACATATAATATTAAATAATTCAAAATAAATGTCTAACAGGAATGAAACTTAAACACATCATTATGTATCATGCAGTGAATGTTTGTACAAAACATCAAGTCTCTAGCTCAAAAAATGTAGAAAATAGAAATTTCACCCATCATCCCCCTTAAGAAACACACTTGACGAAAACAAATGAACGGGAAATCCCCAAAGCACATGGCTGCTGTAGTTATTGCGATTCGTTCATGACCAAGATACAGTTCAACGGAAACAAATAAATAGATCACGAATTTGATTAATATAATTACGTATTTGAAGCTATTTATGTGAACTATAGTTGATCAGAATACATCTAAATGTTTCTTCGAAGGTTGGAGAGTAACTAAAAATTCGCATTTGTTTGAAATTGATCGATTCTTGAGAAGAAGTTGAATACACTGAGCAACAAAAAAGAAACTTTTTTTTTGTCTCAGAAAGAAAAATACGTGATTATGATAGTATTTTTTCTCCTGAATTCAAATATGATATCCATTTTTCTCCATCACGCAAGGTTTCCGAGAGACAGGGATTTTTAATTTATAACACATTAATATTTACTACATTCGTAACTACACGATATTCAAACATTCGGACTCACCTAGAAAGTAAGAAATGGCGATTTTCTGCTATATTTCGCCTGTGGAGCATCCCTCTAGATGGTCCAACAATAATCGGCCAGCGTATTAGGATTCCATTTGCCTTGATAATCTTTTCCATAGCTGAAATCTCCTGAGTTAGCTCATTTGATTTCATTTTACAATGGACAAATGGACGAAAAAACGTTTATTAAAAAATGATTATTTAAATCCATTAATTGAAATTGAAATAAAAAAACTGTGGGTGATGGAGAAATTCCGAATACATATTTGAAAACACGATAAAAAACTGCATTAAGTATAACTATTGGTACTCATGAGACAAAAATCATGTTGACCAGTGTAATCAATTACAAATTCTGCGGTTGTCATTTAGTTTATGGTAACTTAACTCGTTAATAAAATGTGTGATCAAAATTATAGAAATCGCCCTAAAGGTAAATTGTTTTAATTTAAATGTTTGATTCCAATTAATTCGTTTAATATTAACGATTATAATTTAATTCGTTTTCGTCATACCATTGTGTATGTTAATTCAACCTGTAACATTAAAATTTAAAACGATTGTTGGATTTTAATTTATCGGCTTTTAATAAACAGCTGAGTGAGATCGCATGTACTCTTACACGTGCTGCGCGGACTAATACAATCCGAAATTAAATGACAAAGTTTGTCTCTTAGGCTGGAAAGACAATAATCATGTAGGCCTATAGTCAGGATCAAATAGTAAATGAAGCACTTACCCAACTTATTTAGGGTAATGCACCGCAGTCCTCAACGCCACAGACTGACGTATTGCGAGTGTACACGGGATGAAAGGGCAACCAGAAACGAAGTAGGTCATTGTTCTGCTGTGACGGATAATCATTTCGTTCGTGAACGTTTATTACTATACCTCTTCCAAGCTAAGTTCTAGTTGTAATGTAAACAAACCAGATGTATGACTGCATTTTCATTGGTCGAATAATGATTTTACCTTTATGCGTGTAATAAAATGTAACTCGCTATCTAATACTCGAAATTGAGGAAATGAAAATATTAAAAATGTGTTTTATCTAGCAAACATGGACTCTTACTTTAAGTGAGGAAAGGAGATTACGAGTATTTGAGAATAAAGTACTTAGGAAAATGTTTGGACCAAAGAGAGATGAACAGACAGGTGAATGGAGAAGATTACTTAACAGTGAACTACATGATCTTTATAGGAAGCCAAATATAATGGGAACAGTTAAGTCTTGTAGACTGAGATGAGCAGGACATGTGGCACGAATGGGGAATGAAAGACGTGCATGGAAGCTTCTTGTAGGAAAACCAGAGGGAAAACGCCCAGTTTGTAGACCAAGAATGAGGTGGGAGAATAGCATTAACTATGATTTGAGGGAGGTAGATTATAGAGAGGATGATTGGAAAACATTGGCTTAGGATAGGGATGTATGGAGAGCTTATGTCCGCGCGGCCATGAACCTGCTGGTTCGACCGTGCCAGTGAGTTAGTTAGTTATGTTTTATCTAGCAAATGTCTACATTAGTTACATGGGAGAAACTAAAAATATATATTTACAGTTTTAGTACTTAAATAAGCATTGTTTTATTCTGTTCGCATGCGCAATACAGAATACGTTGTAATTTATTTATTTGTGTAGAATTTCTTATTAATTTTATTATCTTTTATTTTTTAAGTAGGTAGTTATAATTTAATAATATTTAATGTATTTCAGAATTATCTATGATTTATTTTTTTAACTTTACCTTTATCTTTAGTATGATTTACCTCTTGTTTAGCTGAAACTAACCGAACTCCCTTTGATTTTGCTGAGGTAAAGCAAAGCATTTCATAAGCGCAGACGAACTATTATTTTGACTGTTTAGGTACCAAATAGGAGTCAATGACCAATCAGGTTTCTATGAATTTCGTTTTACAACCAATCATAGTCGTGTTTCACCTCGATAATTACCGAATTTTGATTACGAAATAAAGAAAGCTCTTCATTTTTTAATAACCTGAACAGGTCATGGCATTATTTTGCAGTGACTGACTCTCTAACAAATACGTTGAATATAGCAAATAATGAACAGATTCCTTCGACCTACACATTTGATAAATTTGTGTTCAAAAAGTGTGTTATTAAATAATGATTTTACTGAGTTGTTTCCGAAAAAAAATAATAACCTATAATGTTGGTTATAATATAGTTTGATGTATTTCATTTTTTCTCCACTAGGGTGCATTCTTACAATATTGCGATCCTATTTGGCAATAAATAGTACGATCAAGTTGCAGTGATGAACAAATAAAACATAACCAAACATTTCTGACTCGTTTTCAAACATCTCCGTTTACATTAAATATATAAATATTTTAAAATAACTATGTTTAAATTATGATTTGCGAGTAAACATCTTAATTTTATTCGTTAAATAGTCCTAACAAATGCCACTCTTGATTTCCAAATTACTTGTGGCATTACTTATGAATTACTTGAAACAATTTCTTGAAAATTTTTCCACATTAGACGTTGAGGATATAGTGAAAATAACAGCAGAATTTACAGGTGAGTCAGCATGTAACATAAATTTTGCTCATAATGAAATTGTAAATAAAGGTTTCTATTGACATCATGGAAAAGCGTAAACATGTAATTAAGTATGCCCATTAACTAACTAACTCATTGGCACTATCAAACTCGTAGGTTCATGACCGCGCGGACATAAGCTTTCCATATATCCTGAGCCAATGTTTTCCAATCATCCCCTGTATAATGTACTTCTCTCAAATCATAGTTAATGTTATTCTCACACCTCATTCTTGGTCTACCAACTGGGCGTTTTCTCTTTGGTTTTTCTACAAGAAGCTTCCATGCTCATCTTTCATTCCCCATTCGTGCCACATGTCCTGCCCATCGCAGTCTACTTAAATTTTCTCTTATAAGTATGCCCAGTGTAAGGTATATACATTAATTGGTGTTTCCCGTATAATGTATCATATTTATATTATTATTATTATTATTATTATACAGGCAATTCTTGCCTAAACCAGGAAGTGAAGAAGAAGAGATTAATAATAATAATAATAATAATAATAATAATAATAATAATAATAATAATAATACTTTATTTATTCTGGCAGAGTTAAGGCCATAAGGCCCTCTCTTCCACTCAACCAGCACAAATACAAATAAATATTCGACAAATATAGATGTACACTGTACTAATTATAAACAGTTAAAGATACAATAATTGTAGCAATGTAAATGTCATGTACAAACAACATTTTATAGGGTAATAACAATAATGATACGATAATAATAATAATAGTAATAATATAATAATAATAATAATAATAATAATAATATAAATATGATACATTATACGGGAAACACCAATTAATATATATATCTTACACTGGATAATAATGAAGTCGAGTTTAGAGCAAATATAAATTTAGATTTCTTTTAAAAGATGCCAATGTCCGGCAGCCCCTTATTTTTTGTGGTAGGGAATTCCAGTTGCGAGAAGTGGAGATGGTATATGACATGGAGTGATGTGATGTCCTATGTTGCGGTATATTAAGTAAGAGACTATGTTGTGATCTTGTGTTTAAGTTATGGTTTGAGGATAGATACTGGAAACGGGATGATAAATAATTGGGAATCGAGGTATGTAGGATCTTAAATAGGAGAATTAGACAGTGCGATTTTCTTCTCTCTTTTAGATGTAGCCATGACAATTCGTGGAATAATGGAGAAATGTGATCGTATTTTCGAACATTAAATATGAATCTGATACACATATTATGGACACGCTGCAGTTTGTCCGACAATCCGTCACTTATTATTATTATTATTATTATTATTATTATTATTATTATTATTATTATTATTATTATCGTATCATTATTGTTATTACCCTATAAAATGTTGTTTGTACTTGACATTTACATTGCTACATTTATTGTATCTTTAACTGTTTATAATTAGTATAGTGTATATCTATCCCTCAGGGGTCCTCATCTAGGGGATATGTGGATGGCGACCACAAGGTGCCCAAGCTGAGCAAAACATTTCTTCCACTTACTTGTGTTTTGCACTCATTTAACTTTACTATCTAACCTCTCTTGGTTAACTCTTGTTTTTTCGACTCCGACGCTATTAGGGCATCCGAGGGCTAGGAAGTCTTTCCTTTCTTCCATTTCTTCTTTCCTTTATTTTCTTTTCTTCTCCAGAAAAGCCTGACCAGAGGCTATAAGATGGCAGCCCCATCACTGGTCTTGCCTTCCTTTGGCCAGCAACCAATCGAAGGGACTATTATTATGCTTTCAAGTCTTATACGAGAATTTCCCGGAAAACGCTGGTGGGAAAATTTTCTATAGGATCGTAACAGGCCTTGGCCTAATACTTGGGAAGGAAGAAGAAGAAGAAGTGTATATCTATATTTGTCAAGTATTTATTTGTATTTGTGCTGGTTGAGTGGAAGAGAGGACCTTATGGCCTTAACTCTGCCAGAATAAATAAAGTATTATTATTATTATTATTATTATTATTATTATTATTATTATTATTATTATGATGTCCATTGGCCTAAATAATGTTTTTGTTATAAATAAATCAGATATTGAGGAAGTTCATAGTTATTTGTAACATCTTATGTTGTATTTAGTGTTATATCCCGTAAAATACGATGCTACCTAAATAAGACAATGTTTCTATTGTACAAGAATTAATGATATGTCGACCGCTGTGGTCTCGGGGTAGCGTGCTGCCTTGTCACGCAGCGGGGCCGGGTTCGATTCCCGGTCGGGACAGTTTTGCTGGGTGAGGTTTTTATCGGGGTTTTTCCTCACCTGTAAGACAAATATCAGGAAAACTTTAAGGCCCAAACGGTCCCCCAAATCATATGGTCATCGCAATCATCATCATTCGTATTCATCTTAGGTTAAGCTTAGGATTAGGGACTCTCCTGGCGCAACCACTATCATCATTATCACCCATCATATCATCGGGGCAACGTAACCCCGCCTTCCAGGCGCCCCAACCTCAGAAGTTACAAGTACGCCATGCCAGGAGAGAAACCAGGAATGTCGAAAGACAACCTGGGGCATTTGAAAAAAAAAAAAAAGATTTAGTGATATAGCGATTTGAAGTAGTACCACATACCCCCTATAGGCTGAGTGATATCTTATGCAAGTTTGTTTACAGTACAGCTGGAACTTAGCTCGGAATTTGTATATGAATAATGCATCAAGAGTTTTGATTTGAAAGTGAAAATTGGATAGAATTGTAAATTACGAAGTTATTTCCGCTCTCCTAGTTTGGTTAGATTGATAACAAATCACGTGGTAGTTACCTAATTAGCCGCAACGAGCGCCCTAGAGCCACTGTTGCTTGAAGATGACAGTTGACTACCGCAGGTTTTTTTTTTTTTTTTTCAATAATCGAGCAAATGATTTATGCAGCGATTCTCTGATTATTCACAGAAACAAGAGACTGCTGGGCAATGCCTGATTGTGATTAATTGGGAACAGTTTGGGATTTGTGGCTTTTTTAATGTGCGCAAATTCTGTGTCCCGTGATTGTATTTTGTTTATGAGAAATAGATACGTGCTCCTGATTATGCCTTTATTTGGTAACAGAGAATATTCTGTTTTTAAATTTAGGGTGTCCCAAATATATACAACATAAATTTTTTCTTAGGCCTATTTTAATTTTGTTATATTCCATGTTTTTTGTTAGTATTAGTATTAGATCACAACATCATTGTCTTTTGTTTAGATCTTAAAATTGTGATAAGTATGTATTTTTTGTATAATTTTACTATTCGCTGGATGAGTGGAAGAGAAGGTCTTATGGCCTTAACTCTGCCAGCTAAAATAAATCACTATTATTATTGTTATTATTATTATTATTATTATTATTATTATTATTATTATTATTATTATTAACTAACTAACTCACTGGCACTATCGAATCCGTAGGTTCATGGCTGCGCGGACATAAGCTCTCCATAAATCCCTATCTTGAGCTAATGTTTTCCAATCATCCCCTGTATAATCTACTTCCCTCAAATCATAGTTAATGTTATTCTCTCACCTCATTCTTGGTCTACCAACTGGGCGTTTTCCCTCTGGTTTTCCTACAAGAAGTTTTCATGCACGTATTTATTCCCCCATTCGTGCCACATGTCCTGCCCATCGCAGTCTACGAGACTTAACTGTTCTCATTATATCTGGCTTCCTATAAAGACCATGTATTATTATTATTATTATTATTATTATTATTATTACTATTATTATTACTACTACTATTATTATTATTATTATTATCATCATCATCATCTAATATTTTAGGTAGACTCAGGATTCTGCTAGTAGTTGTCGAATACGCTGGTCAACATGATTTTTGTCTCATGAGTACCAATAGTTGTACTTAATGCAGTTTTTTATCGTGTTTTCAAATATGTATTCGGAATATCTCCATCACCCACAGTTTTTATTTTAATTTTAATTAATGGATTTAAATAGAAACGGGTCTAGTAATTAATATACATAAAAAAGGTCAGAAAAACAAATGTGATAACTACCGAGGCATTACCTTACTCCCAACTGCATCTAAATTATATGCCAACATAATTAAAAATAAGTTATCAGTAAGTACTGAAACATTTTTGGAAGAAGAACAATGTGGATTTAGAAAAGAGAGGAGCACTATAGATGCAATATTTACCCTGCAACAAATTATGGAAAAAAGGAGAGAATTTAATCTCCCACTGTACATACTATTTATAGATTATGAAAAGGCATATGATAATGTATACCGAGATAAACTTTGGCAGATACTGCATGAAGAACATATACACTCACATGTAATACGAGCCATACAAAGCTTATATCAAAATTCTAAAATCAAAATTAAATTACCAGATGGGAGAAATAACAGAACACATAAACACAGGCAAAGGTGTTCGACAAGGATGTGGACTATCTCCACTCTTATTTAATATATATATTAACAGAATAGTGCAAGAATGGAAACAAACAGTAAACAGTGAAATTTCAATAACTAGGAATAAAATAATTCAAACAATATTATATGCTGATGATCAAATAATATTATCAGATTCCGAAGATAGCTTACAAATAGCAGCATATCAATTATTCAAAATTGCCAGCAAATATAATATGAAAATTTCCACATCAAAATCCAAAACAATGGCAATGTGTGGAAAAAACATACAACGGGTGAAAATTGAGATTGATGGAAAAATTATAGAAGAAGTGTCAGATTTCTCTTACTTAGGAAGTGTATTTGCAGAGTATAAGAGTGACATTGATTCAAAATTACAAAAATATAATAAAATGAATGGGGTAATACGAAGACATTTTGGTAAACAGATGAGGACAGAGACAAAACTAAGATTACATAACGTCACATCAAAAGCTGCTCTAAAATACGGAAGTGAAATTTGGATTTTAAATAAAAGAAACTCTCATAAACTTCAAGTAAGCCAAATGCGCTTCTTACGATCATTGTTAGGAGTTAATAGACTGGATCACCAAAGGAACACTACTATCAGAGGAAAACTTGGAGTAGCAAGTTTAAATGAAGATATCCAAAGATACCAACAAGAATGGAAAAATCATCTGAGAAGAATGGCAAGAAATAGACTTCCAAAATTGGCATTCCAATATACCCCAACTGGACATAGGGACCAAGGAAGACCAAAACATCGGTGGAAAGATCAAGACCATCTTCGCTAGGTTTACCGTACAGGCCACATGTCCTAAAACGAATTTGTTCATGATGATGATGATGAAATAATTATTTTTAATAAACGTTTTTTCGTCCATTTGTCCATTGTAAAATAAAACCAAATGAGCTAACTCAGGAGATTTCAGCCATAGAAAAGAGATATCAAGGCAAATGGAATCCTAATATGCTGGCCGATTATTGTTGGCCCATCAAGAGGGATGCTCCACAGGCGAAATAAAGCAGAAAATCGTCATTTCTTACTTTCTAGGTGAGTCCGAATGTTCGAATATTGTGTAGTTACGATTGTAGAAAATATAAAAGTGTTTGAAATTATAAATTCCTGCCTCTCGGAAACCTTGCGTGATGGAGAAAGACCGATATCGCATTTGAATTCAGGAGAAAAAATACTATCAGAATCACATATTTTTCTTTCTGAGACAAATCAAAAGTTTCTTTTTTGTTGTTCAGTGTAATTATAGCAATTATGTCTGCATTGCGTGTTTGATCATAATAATCATTACCAAATAAGTTGTAGGTTTGAATTCGTATAAAATAGTGAATAATGTTGATATTGCTGAGGGAGTATTAATTTTGTAAAGTATGAATAAACAAAAGTTGTTAAACAGTTGCTGGGGTCGAATCCTGGCCTCTGTGGAAATGAAGCACTGAGGACAGCAAACATTTGCATCGCTAGTACAAACAGATGTAGAGATGAGAACAAATAACACATTTGTAAATAACAAAATTCAATTTGTATGCAGGACTCGCTAACATCGGCATCACAAAGTGTTGATCTCTTTAATCCGTTACAGTGGTCACCTTTTAATTCTCTCGTCATAATCATGTTAATGATATAACTCTGGATTCAAAGAACATACCACTAATTTGCTAGTAATGCAGCTGATATTACCCAGGGACCTATTCATTACACTAATCCTAATTCATAATGTACATGGTAGTGTTTACCCACATAAATTCCACAGTTCATGATTGCTGATTTTTTAAAATTTCTCTGGGTATGTACAGTCAGTCAAATGCAAAGTGGCGCCTCAAGGTTGACATAAACACAAAATTAATTAAAACATGTATCTTCAACCACTTTTCGCAAACGCACTAAACACACACTAAAACAAAACATTTGATAAAAATTATAGGAGATTCCATGTAACCATGCCACCAATATAAATTCACATAAGAAAAGCAAAACAGATAATTTGTTATTTCAGTATGTAGATAATTACTTGGGAGAAATATATATGTTGATTTTTTCATAAGCAATGCCACGAGTGATTTCCAAATTATCGATAAATTCACGACTCACGAAGTGAGGAGTGAATTTATCTAGAAAATTTGGAAATCGAGAGTGGCATTTGTTAGGACTATTTAACGAATAAAACTAAGCTGTTTACTCACAAATCATTATTTAAAAATATTTATATATTTAATGTAAACGGCGATATTTGAAAACAATTGAGAAATGATTGGCACGCTTCATCTGCTTCTTTTGTTCATCACTGCAACCAGATCATAGTATTTATTGCCAATGGAACTCAATATTGTAAGAATGCACTCTAGTGGAGAAAAAATTAAACACATCAAACTATATATTAATTCATTTCTGATGTCCTGTGATGTAAATATGACAATTATATTTTTCTAGGAAAAAATACATTTAAGAAAGTGTAAACAGTGATTCCTTTTTTTTTTTTGTAGTATAATCAATTGCTACAAATGTTTTTATATCAACTCCCGCATGCTCTATGTGTTGACATTCATGCACTATATATACAATCTGGTAGCCGTATTTCTTAGAGAGTCAGTCACTGCAAAATAATGTTATGACCTATTCAGAATGTTAAAAGGAGGTGCTTTCTTTATTATGATAAACTTTAGTTGGTAAATTCTAGGCGAAACACGACTGTGATTGGTTGTACATAAAAAATCATTGTAACGTGATGGTCATTGACTCCCATTTGGGGCATGAGTTAAATAGTCAAGATAATTTGGAAATCAAGAGTGGCATTTGTTAGGACTATTTAACGAATAAAATTAAGCTGTTTACTCACAAATCGTTATTTATATATAGTTATTTTAAAATATGTATTTATTTAATGTAAACGGCGATGTTTGAAAACAAATGAGGAACGATTGTTATGCTTCATTTTTTCATCACTGCAACCAGATCATATTATTTATTGCCAAAGCATCGCACCCTAGTGCAGAAATTTATAACCAACATTATAGGTTATTAATTAATTTTTGACCGGCAATCTGAAGAGCAAGAAACATTATTTATATATAATATTAAATTATATCCATAGGAAACGTCTTATGATACAATAAAAACTCGGGAGTAGAGAAATTACACAAATCGCGACAAGACCGTCATTAAAAGAAAATGAAATAGTAGACATATATTTCAATGCATTTTTTTTTTTTTACTTTTAAATATGGTGAAATCACAACACAAATAAAATATGGAGGAAATTTATTTTGGCAGTAACCGGATGGTGGAAGACTTGAAGTTTGGTTATGTTGGTTAGTTTAAAAAAAATTAAGTTAGTGACAAACTTTGCCTCCAACAATAATGATAGTAATGGTAAAAACTCGGGACACGCAAGAGTTGCGTTTACACAAACTCACAGCAGGCCATGTAACAGCTGAACATCTACCAACATTTCTGAAACAAAGATTTATTCATCTCTCAGTTGTTCCGCATTTTGTCCGTTACATTAAAGCGAGGCTTCCAAAAGAAGCTAAACGAAATGCTCTTTGTTTGCGCACCAATAAATTATTTATAAATTAATTTTATTTTTTAATTAACTGAGATTTTTGTTTAGCGAGTTTAATATTTCCTCGAATCATAACTTCATGATTTCATGACTTCATGACTTCATGACTTCATGACTAGGAATTTTAATGAACTAAAAGTTAAGATTGCAACACAGATAGTATATATTATTCAATTGTTTCTGTGTGAAACAAAGACAAAAGACAGAAGTCATTATATTATTCAACTGTTTGTATGTGAAACCAAGACAAAAGACTGTTAGCAGTCTAACTTTTAATTATAATCTTAACTTGACCAACATCATGGGCTAGTGGTCAGCGTTTCTGACTACTGTTCATGAGGTCCCGGGTTCGATTCCCGGTCAAACTATATAATTTTTTCCTTAAAGGGAATCATTCCTGTGGTTGCTCATGGTCTGGAATTTAGGTTAAGTTTAGGTTAAGAACTTTCCTGACGCTTCATTATCATTTATCACCCATTATATCATCGGGGTAGTCCACCGCTGTGGTCTCGGGGTAGCGTGCTGCCTTGTCACGCAGCGGGCCCGGGTTCGATCCCCGGTCGGCACAGTTTTTCTGGATGATGTTTTTATCGGG
Source organism: Diploptera punctata (assembly GCA_030220185.1). Taxonomy (NCBI): domain Eukaryota; kingdom Metazoa; phylum Arthropoda; class Insecta; order Blattodea; family Blaberidae; genus Diploptera; species Diploptera punctata. The sequence goes on from JASPKZ010003878.1 coordinate 1,767,616, forward strand.
GTTTTTCCTCACCTGTCAGGAAAACTTTAAGGCCCAAACGGTCCCCGAAATCATATGGCCATCGCAATCATCATCATTCATATTCATCTTAGGCTAAGCGTAGGATTAGGGACTCTCCTAGCGCACCATTATCATCATCATCACCCATCATATCATCGGGGCAACGTAACCCCGCCTTCCAGGCGCCCCAACCTCAGAAGTGGGTTACAAGTACGCCATGCCAGGGGAAAAACCAGGAATGTCGAAAGACAAACATGGGGCATTTGAAAAAAAAAATCATCGGGGTAACGTAACTCCGCCTTCTAGGTGCCCAAACTTCAGAAGTGGGTTAAAATTAAGTCAATATCAGGAGAGAACACCAGAAATGTCTAAAAAACAATCTTAACTTTTACTGCATTAAAATCATTGCCCTATTAATGTCATACAAAGTATACCTAATCGAAAGAGCTAGTTCGAGCGATATGGTTTAATATCATATTTGAGAGGTACCGGGATTAACCCTAATAGCGACCAAACTAAGTTTTTCCTCAGTCATGAAGGCAAAATCTGGACACGTAAAATAATTTCGAAATAATTAAATAGACGCGATGTATCCCTTAATAATAATAATAATAATAATAATAATAATAATAATAATAATAATAATAATACTTTATTTATTCTGGCAGAGTTAAGGCAATAAGGCCCTCTCTTCCACTCAACCAGCACAAATACAAATAAATATTTGACAAATACAGATGTACACTATACTAATTATAAACAGTTAAAGATACAATAAATGTAGCAATGTAAATTTCATGTACAAACAACATTTTATAGGGTTAATGGCTATTAATTATAATTTAAAAACGTACGCCTATTATATTTATCCTTAAATTGGGAATGTATCCTATAAGATACATAAAAAAATCATTGAATCCCTACAGGGTAAGGACATCTTGTACACACGAAAATAAATAATAAAATCATAAAGATCTCCAAAAAAAAAGGTATAGGGCACATCTTAGAGTAATTTGTTAAAATGGGTCAGGATTTTTAAACTGTACCAAACCTTCTGGCGGCACCACGGCCCTGGGGTCGACTCAGCCTCTAACGGAAATGAGTACCAGACTCTTGTTCTGGGGGTAAAGGCGGCCTTCACGCAGGACTGACAACACGGCTGACATCACGTGTCCTTTGTCTAAAAAAAGGTGGGAGCTTTAACCTCCTATTATGTTTATCCTCTTGAAGTCTGTAGTGGGATCGCTTTAGGCCTATCTTTACCTAAAAAATAGATAGAAACGTAAGCATAACATACAAGACTGAAAATGAATAAAATAATGCAATACACAGTGGTAAAAAAGAAAACAATATATTCAACAATAAAGTATTTTAGGCTACAATCAACGTGTAAAGATTGTAATAAACTATATATAAGCAGAATCGGGATACGTTTTTAACACATATTAAAATAACGTTTTAAAGATTTCATGTACGCAGAAGGAAAATTTAGTTGTAAACGCAAACACATCATCAACGCCGTCGACCACCACATTCAAACAATAGAAAACACTCTCACCGTAATTCACAAATACAGGAATTCGGGAAAGATAAATATGCTAGAGTATGGAGATTTAAAAATAAATAAACAACGATATGATATTAAATGAGAACATACCTAGCATATACAAAACAACAGTTTGTAACATACCCTTTTGATGAATATGGAAGCCGGTTTTAGAAATGACTACAGTTTTATAAGAGAACACCTGTCAGATACTTGTTTTAATATCTCTTGTGACTATTTACTTCAACAGAATTTTATTAGAATCGTTTAAAAATATTAATATAAATACCTTTTTATATCATTCTTCCTCAATTAACATTGATTTTTGTCTAAAAAACTTGGTTAATTTGATGAAATCATATAGGCCTTTCAAAACGTTACGGCATATAATATGCCGAAGATGAATAGTGTTTTGAAAGGCCTACATGGTTTCAACTAATTGACCAAGTTTTTTAAACAAAAATCCATTTTAATTGAGGAAGACTGATTTAAAATCAATATTTTAAAATAAATTTAATACATGACTTCAATTGTAACTACAAAGAATTTTATAAGTATTGAGAATTTTACAAATTCCCCAGGTTGTCTTTCGACATTTCTGGTTTCTCTCCTGGCATTGTGTACTTGTAACCCACTTCTGAGTTTGGGGCGCCTGGAAGGCGGGGTTACATTGCCCCTATGATATGATGGGTGATGATGATGATAATAGTGCGCCAGGAGAGCCCCTAATCCTAAGCTTAATCTAAGATGAATATGAAAGATGATGATTACGGTGGCCATATGATTTCGGGGGACCGTTTGGGTCTTAAAGTTTTCCTGACATTTGTCTTACAGGTGAGGAAAAACCCCGATAAAAACCTCACCCAGAAAAACTGTCCCGACCGGGGATCGAACCCGGGTCCGCTGCGTTACAAGGCAGCACGCTACCTCGAGACCACAGCGGTGGACAATATTGAGAACTTTGTTAATATTCAATCTCATAGATTAGGTAGCAATTTGTGAATCTCCTAACGTTGTTCTATAAATTATGGTTACTTATAATTCTTATCCTACATGTTCCGGTACATAAAAAATTGTTCTATATATAAATAGATGCCTGATACTTACTTTGAGAATGTACGTAGTGGCAAAAAAATACCAAAAGAAGAATTCTTCTTCTTGGACTTCCAACGTTAGGTTGTAAGACTGAGCCGACTGGAAGCATAGGGCCTATCCCTCCATCTGGTCATTGGGCATCCAACGGAACGTTTTACCTCTTGGAATATATTGTAAAGTCTGTTTTGATATGTTTATCTCTGTTAAGTTTTTTAGCATTGTATTTTTTTTTCTGATGGGAGAAAGCTGCCCTACCGGATCAACCCCCAACGTGGAGGACCAGGGTTTTTTCAGGTGTTCATCCTTAGATCAGTTGCTACAACCAGGAGATTGGAAGGACCGACAAAATTGGCTATTAGGAGACATTAATCAACCGATGATGTATCTGTTTTGATATGCGTGATGTCCTCATTCTATTTATATGTTGACGCCATTTTAATTTGTTGTCTGTCAATTTATTTACTAATTCATATATTTGTAATTGTTCTCTAATTTATGGAAGATAATATAACAAAATGAAATCTGGAGGCATATTAAATATCGTAAATGGAAATGGATTGGACACACATTTAGAAGAGAACTAGACAATGTGCCAAAGAGAGCTAAAGGATGGAAACCTGCTGGAATTCCCTAGAAAAAAGGAAGTTCAAAAATTACATGATGCAGCGCAGTAATATATTTGAAACTGAACAACAGGAGAAAATTTGGAATGAGTTCAAGAATTTAGCAAAGAAAAAAGTCCGGTGTCGCGTTTTCACACCAAGTTCTTATGCTTCTTCGCGAAGTGACAGCAACTACTACTACTTCTGCTAGGCCTACTGTTACTATTATTATTATTATTATTATTATTATACCACATGACAACGTAGAGAATAAATTACATGCAGATGTGTCTCAAGTTAAGGTGCCGTTAAAGATAAAACACCTTTTTATCCTAAATAAACAGAATATCGAAAGCTAGTACCGAGGAATTTTATAAAAAAAATATTAATTTACGATGCACTTACTACAAGGAACATGGATATAAATTTTTAAAAGACCCTAAATTATGTTTCGTGCGATTTGGGCTCCCTTAAAAGCACTAAAAAGTAAAATTTATGACCGAGAGCTCGCCAGGAATTACTGTCATATTTATGAAATACTTGGGTCGTTTTATTGTTTCTTAGCTGAATAAAATTACAGCAACATTTTTTAAAACTAGATCGAAGCTTAAAGTTTTAATTTCCTTCCTTCTGTTAATCTCTCGATTTGTTTATAATTTCTTTACTTTTTAAGACAAACGAAAATTCTATGGAGTAATACATCTAGAAGGCTAGGGCCTACTCATCTCACATCCAATTGTGGTATTTGAAGAGGTCATTATAGGGGTTACATAGGGCCTATACATAATATTCTGCCCAAGACCAGGTCTTTCATTGCAAACTCAGCAACCTCCACTCTTTCCTTAGCTCAGCTTTTTTGCCAGGATCCGCAACCTATTGTAGCTTTCAAATTCCTCTTGATGCTGGGTGCATAAGTGTCTCATACTAGCCAAAACGTTTAATTCATGAAAACAGTTCATTCTCAACAAATTTACATATCTTTAACATTTCTAATGTTGAATCCTGTTTGTTTCGTCTTTCGAGTTGAATGGTTTTTTTTAACTCAAAGTTTCGTACTACTGCGGTAGACATCTTCAGAATATTCTGCTCAACTGTCGGCTGCTGAAGAGTTGACAAAAAACACGAGAATCTCCTGAAGATGTCTACCGCAGTAGTAGACGAAACGTCGAGTTTCGAGAAACCAGGACCACTGCCATTTAGCCCCGAAAACGAGTCAAATAGGAATCAAGGCACCGGCCGTGAAAGCCTAAAATTTTACATTTCTTACATTGTATTACACATAATCAATAAAATCACCAAACCAAAATGTTAAAACAGTCGACGCATTTCGATTAAAACGCTATCATTATCATGATTAGTTATTGGATGAAGAATTACTAGTCATGATAATGATAGCCTCGCTATCGAAACGCGTTTACTGTTTTAATATTTTATTGATTATGAGTAATACTATTTTATTATCGCGAGAAGATATTATTTAATAATAATCATCATCACTCCAAGGTTTTGAGAATTGCCCGTTCCGACTTCATAATGCATCAGGCCAACATTTTCTAGGTCTTCCGACATCTCATTCCATTCATGCGATCAATCCACTTTTGTCTATAATTCGTGACTTTATCCAATAAAGGCTGCACTTTTAATTCTTCTGTCTTCATTTCTAATTGAATCAAGTTTTGTACATCCTTTTACTTGCCTGAGGAACCTCATCTCCGACGTCTGTATTCTATCTTTCTGTTTTTTCCTTGAGCGAAAATTTCACATGCTTAAAATATTGTGTAAGTCTCGTAGACTGTGATGGGCAGGACATGTTGCACGTATGGGGAATGAAAGACTTGCATGGAAGCTTCTTGTAGGAAAGCCAGAGGGAAAACGCCCAGTTGGTAGACCAATAATGAGGTGGGAGAATAACATTAACTATGATTTGAGGGAAGTACATTATACAGGGAATGATTGGAAAGCATTAGCTCAGGATAGAGATGTATGGAGAGTTTATGTCCGCGCGGCCATGAACCTACGGGTTCGATAGCGCCAGTGAGTAAGTGAGTAAGTAAGTAAAATATTGTGGGAATTTCCATAAATGTATACATTTTTATTTTTGTTTCTTTTTAATTTTTTTTCTTATTTTTGAACGTTTTCTTCATTATTCCACATACTGTCTGATATTTATTTATTTTTGAAGTAATATCCCTTTCCATATTGAAGCTAATATCGCAGCCCAAATATTTGAAACTGAACACCTGTTCTATAATTTGGTTTTCTAAAATAATTTTTATCTCACTGGATATTTTCCTCTAAAAGCCATGATCTATGTTTTCCTTACTGATATCTATAGGTCGTATAATGTAGGCTACATATTCTATTTAATTCGTGCAAATATTCCTGTAAGTCATCTTAATTTTTCTGTAGGGCCTATTATAATTAAATCGTCTGCAGACTGAGTCCTATTTATTAATATATTTATTATATTGATTTTTATTAACATAAAATCGACAAAAACAAGCGTTTAATTACACACTCTACAAAAAAAATATTACCCTGAATATCGCTGCGAATTTCTATGTTTTCAAGTTCACAGTTTATGAATATATTCATGAAAGTGCTGAATGTGCTCTAAAAATTATAGAAGAAAATCTTATAAAAGGCGTTTCACTGTAGAATAACATGGGTTTTCGACATTTTTCTTTCTATTTACGTCGGTGTATACCAATTTTGAAAAAAAAAACAATTGACATTATAAACATGTTATTTTTTTCATATTTTCAGATTTTTGTAGTGTAAAATGGAAATAAAGATTTAAAAAAAACAAAGCAAATCTTCCAAAATCATTGATAGTTTCATGAATTGTGAGCATAAATATATCCGAAATTAATTTTATATCAAGGGCAACAAAACCACTGTTGACCAGTGTAATTAACTACCACAATAATACGTACCATCTTTTAGCTCAGTTTATTTTCGGATATAATGGTTGTATAGTCTATAGCCTATAGCAGTATTTCGGTAGCGAATTAGATATTGTTTAATATTTTTTTTATCTTTATGTTATTATTTAGCCTCAATTTAATTTAAGATAATTTTAGAATACAGATTAAAGGTATCATGTATGTGTACTGCTGTTATTCCGGTTAACATCGTAGTCTCTGACAGAGCCTGTCCGTTTTCGATCCCCGAAGGGAACAAGTTTCCTCAGTAAGATTTTTTTTTTTCCAGCCTGCAAAACATATGTTGGGAATTTTCAAGATGTAAATATTCCCCGAACATAATCTTGAATCATAATAACCTGTTATATTAACATACGAGTGAATGGTGTGTCTTACATTAAAAGTTCGTGTTGTCTTGCATGTGGACCCAGCATTAAAATTATCACTTACTCGAGAAGCCCTCAATGACCTTGCGTGATAAAAAAAGTTAGTACGTTATTCAAAGTTAAAAATTCTCTTCTGACAGGCCATGCCCATTTAAGAACCAGGAATCACTTAGAAGGTGGCCTACCTGCAAAGTGAGAGCTTAAACAAAGTGGAGAAAATAAAGCTATAATAATTTTCAAGATCTAAATAGTCCCGGAACATCATCATCATCATCATCTGCATTCATCGATTAGGTCTGTTGACCCGTTCCGACTTCAGCCCATCTCTTTCTAGGTCTGCCCACATCTCGGGTGCCTTAAGTTTGTATTTTGTTATTTGTTTTGGATATCTATCTTCATTCATTCTGTCTATGTGTTGCTTCCATATTTGTCTATATGTATCTATTTTATCAGTTATTGCAAATATTTCAAGTTCCTGTCTTATTTCTGTGTTCTTGATTCTGTCTTCCTTAGTGCACCTTTAACAGATCTCAAAAATTTCATTTCTGCCGCCGTTATCCTATTTAGATCATGTTTTTTATGTATCCAGGCTTCTGAACCATAGAGCAGTACCGGTACTGCCAACGTTTTATAAAATTTCAATTGGGTCTCTCTTGTTGTTTTGTTATTTAGTGATCGTTTTAGTCCCGGAACATATTTTTCAATAATAATAACCCTGTTATATTAAGGGCACCCGGTAATAATTTCCTTGCAATTTGGTTAAAAATATGCAACATACAATTTTTTTTTCAGCTTATTCTTAAGTTATGTGCATGCAATTCATATCACTAACACTGAACAACAAAAATGAAACTTTTTTTTTGTCTCCGAAATGCACGCCGTAGCGTAGTGGTTAAGGCACTGAGCTACAAGCCGGAGGGTCGAGGGTTCAAGTCCCGTTGGGGTCAGGATTTTTAAACTGACCCAAATCCTCTGGCGGCACCATGGTCCTGGGGTCGACTCAGCCTCTAACGGAAATGAGTACCAGACGCTTCTTCTGGAGGTAAAGGCGGCCGTCACGCAGGGCTGACAACACAGCTGACGTAAAGTGCCGATTGTCTAGAAAAAGTGGGAGCCCTAACCTCCTGCTACCCCAAGGGCCTCCGGGTCTGTTGTGGGATCACTTTACTTTATAAAAATAAGTGATTTTGATAGTATGTTTTCTCCTGAATTCAATATGATATCGGTTTCCGAGAGACAGGCATTTATAATTTCAAACACTTTAATATTTTCTACATTCGTAACTACACAATATTCGAACATTCGGACTCACCTAAAAAGTAAGAAATTACGATTTTCTGCTATATTTCGCTTGTGGAGCACCCCTATTGATGGTCCACCAATAATCGGCCAGCGTATTAGGATTCCATTTGTCTTGATATCTCTTTTTCATAGCTGAAATCTCCTGATGAAAGTGTTCCCCGCTTTATTTTACAATGGACAAATGGACGAAAAAGTTTATTAAAAATAATTATTTATATCCATTAATTGAAATTGTTAACAATGAACTACATGGTCTTTATAGGAAGCCAGATATAATAAGAACAGTTAAGTCTCGTAGACTGCGATGGGCAGGACATGTTGCGCGTATGGGGAATGAAAGACGTGCATGGAAACTTCTTGTAGGAAAGCCAGAGGGAAAACGCCCAGTTGGTAGACCAAGAATGAGGTGGGAGAACAACATTAACTATGATTTGAGGGAAGTAGATTATACATGGAATGATTGGAAAGCATTAGCTCAGGATAGGGATGTATGGAGAGCTTATGTCCGCGCGGCCATGAACCTTCGGGTTCGATAGTGCCAGTGAGTTAGTTAGTTAGTTAGTTATTAATTGAAATTGAAATAAAAAAAACTGTGGGTGATGGAGAAATTCCGAATACATATTTGAAATCACAATAAAAAAACTGCATTGAGTACAACTATTGGTACTCATGAGACAAATATCATGTTGACCTGTGTAATTAAACAAGGATTCCTGAACGTAATGACACATTTCTTCATGAGTAATTTAAAATACAAAAGAATGAAAATAAAAATCCTGTTTCTTAAAAGTATTGTCTTGGTACAATTTTCTGAAAAACTACTTATCCAATTGTTTCCAATATTTAGTAAGTTGTTGTCCATGGTTCGTTTGACTAGGCCCTATACTAAGGTTTGCTTGTGTTCATATACGGATTTTGATTTATTTAAAAAATCAAAGACCAAACATTTTTTTGTTTAAGTTTTTGCATAACTTACTTTTTTTTTTAATTTCTAACACTACCAAGTGCAAAAATATAAATATAAATTTACCTTATTGTTATATCCGTAGAAAAAACTAAGGTAATGGCATTCCAAGGGAAAAATCAAATCAGATCCAAAATAGTAATAAGAAACAAAATCATAGAACAGGTGAACCATCTCAATTATCTAGGATGTGACATTTCATTTAATTATGATAATGATATAAACAATAAAATAGCAAAATTCCAGGGAATATGTGGTACGATAAAACGAACACTAAATAACAAAACAACAAGAGAGACCCAACTGAAATTTTATAAAATGTTGGCAGTACCGGCACTGCTCTATGGTTCAGAAGCCTGGATACATAAAAAACAAGACCTAAGTAGGATAACGGCGGCAGAAATGAAATTTTTGAGATCTGTTAAAGGGTGCACTAAGGAAGACAGAATCAAGAACACAGAAATAAGACAGGAACTTGAAATATTTGCAATAACTGATAAAATGGATACATATAGACAAAAATGGAAGCAATACATAGACAGAATGAATGAAGACAGATATCCAAAACAAATAACAAAATACAAACCTAAAGGCACCCGAGATGTAGGCAGACCTAGAAAGAGATGGGCTGAAGTCGGAACGGGTCAACAGACCTAATCCATGAATGAAGATGATGATGATGATTGTTATAGAGCTCTTTAAACTGCATGTCCATGCCAAAAAGTATTCTCCTGTCTTTCATACGAGTAGTTTTAGTGAAAAGAAGTACCAAAATAAACAAATAAAATACAAGTTACGGGGAAATGCAAAAATAATAAAAAAAAGTGCACATTAGCAGAACATAGAGTCGCCATTTTTTTAAATACATTTTTATGAGTTTGAATATCCAAAATTCACGAAGTAATATTACGCATCGATAAAGCAGACCTTCCTGGATTTTTTGAAGCAAAAAGGAAAAAAATCAGTTTTTAACCCAAATAAGTACTGGGGTGCTCTTAGCGTTATTTAGTATGAACATATGAGTGAATGGCGTGTCTTGCGTTGTCTTGGATGTGGCCTTGGCATTAAGCTGATGAATCACTCTGGAAGCCCTGCATGACCGAGCGTGTTCAAAAAAATTAGCACGTTATTCAAAGTTACAAATTCTCTTCTAACAGGTCATGTCCTCGTAAGATCCGGCAGGAACGTAGAACTACTGTAATTTTACCTCAGTGGAACCCATGTCCGCGTTTCTTGCCGGTTGTATGTCCATAGTGAAAGATCGTCACTCATTCGACCAAGGTACTTCAAGGCTGTAAGTAAACATCAATAAACCTAAGTAAATGGCCACACACAGAAATATATTATATAATGTAAATGGACAGCTAATGACAAATGAGGGAAATTTTGAAAAAGTGGCTGAATTTAAATACTTACTTGCTTACTTATTCACTGGCACTATCGAACCCGTAGGTTCATGGTCGCGCGGACATAAGCTCCATACATCCCTATCCTGAGCTAATGTTTTCCAATCAATCCTCAATCCCTGTATAATCTACTTCCCTCAAATCATAGTTAATGTTATTCTCCAACCTCATTCTTGGTCTACCAACTGGGCGTTTTCCCTCTGGCTTTCCTACAAGAAGCTTGCGTGCAAGTCTTTCATTCCCCATACGTGCAACATGTCCTGTCCATCGCAGTCTACGAGACTTAACTGTTCTTATTATATCTGGCTTCCTGTAAAGACCATGTAGCCCATTGTTATGTAGTCTTCTCCATTCACCTGTCTGTTCATCTCTCTTTGGTCCAAAAATTTTCCTAAGCTGAATTTAAATATCTAGGAAAAATAATTACAAATAAGAATGAGATGCACAAGGAAATTACACATAGGCTCAACTCTGGAAATGCGTGCTATTATGCATTACAGATACTCTTGACGTCCCAACTCCTTTAAAGAAAATTGAACTGAAAATATGTATATAAAACTGTTATTCTCCCAATTATAGTGTATGGTTGCGAAACTTGGACTCATACTTAAAGGGTTTAAGAGAACTTTAGAATAGAGGTCTTAGGACAAAATTTTAGAGCCAAATAGAGATAAACAGACAGGAGAATGGAGAATACTACACAACAGTGTGCTACATTATCTTTATAGGAAACCAGATGTAATGAGAAGATATAAGTCTCGTAGAATGCGATGAGGCAGGACATGCGGCACGAGTGGGGAATGAGAGAGGCGCATGGAAGCTTCTTGAAAGAAAACCAGAGGAAAAGCGCCAAGTGGTAGACCAAGAATAAGATGGGAGAATAACAATAACCATGATTTGAGGGAAGTGGATTATACAGGGGATGATTTGAAAACGTTAGCTCAGGATATAGATGTATGGAGAGCATATGTCCACGCGGCCATGAACCTATGGATAGTGCCAGTGAGTCAGTTAGGAGTCTATTTACCAGCAGCTCCTGATTTCAAAAACTCGAAACTGAGATTACGAAAGAAGAATAATGAATGTTCTCTGATATGGTATATTTAAACAGTCGTATTAAATAAAGTACCCCTGCCCTTCGAAGTAACGTCACAGAAATTTCTAATATAAATCGCAAAAAAAGTCTACGATGCGGTAAATGCAGGCGACGAATTCGACACCACGAAATAAGAGTGAGGGAGCGATAGACGTTGAAATACAGAATTTCACTCTTTGGTTATGGCTCCTACAAGAACATAATAATTTTTATGGGGTTATAAAAATCAGGATATGTGAGCTGTGGTCCATGGTTTGAGTTGTTCTCTTGTTTTCTGTTATTTAGAAGGGGCGAGTCCCTTGTTAATACGGGCGAGCCTGCAAGAATGTACAGCAAATATTAGAATTTTTATGAAAGGGTTTTCTGAACAAAAGACAAAGTTCACAACAAAGGTAAGGCACACGTGCTCCCGTTGTAATCTTACTCTTTCTTTTGTTATATTTGTTCTCAAGTTTTTGTTCAGTGGAATAAGAGCTCAACTCACAATCAGGTTCCCCACAAATTCAACTTCTGTTTCTCTCTTCCAATATGAGAAAGCATGACTCTAAGTAGCACAAGATATAATGACCATTTTGTATTTATGATATAGTCCTTTGTGTAACGTTCATCGTCATAGTCCATTCACGAATTTAGGTCATTTGTTCACTTGTTTCGGTTTCAATAGAAACTTTTCTAATCAATTGAGTTGGTGTTTACTTGATGAAAATCCATATTTATTAATTAAATAAAAATAAAACGTAGTTTTATTTGATTTTATATTTATTATATAATTCAGTGACACCTGTTTCGGTACACTGTACCTTCTTCAGACATGTTAAATTATGAATTGTGTTCCAACTGATCTAATGAACAATACAACAATATTTATTTAAATTTTTTAATTTAACAAAGGGGGTTCATTCAAATCAAGTTGAGAAGGTACAGTAACAGTTGTTTACTACTTTTAAATTTATTAAGTTCTACAACAAACTACAAAAAGCCTCCAAAAAGAGCGAACGTCTTACCCTTATCACAAATATGTAAAATTTTCACAATTTGGATCGAAACAATGATTAAATTGGAATAGGTGGTTTAATCATGGTTTCGATCCCAACTGTTGAAATTTTTTAACTATTTGTGAGAAGGGTAAGAAGTTAGAATCTTTTGGAGGCTGTAGAAATTAATCAATTGAAAAGTAATATAAAAACTGTTTAATTCGCAACTTGATTTTTGAATGAATTCCCTTTGTTAAAGGGGAGGTTCAAAAAATTAAATAAATATTGTGTAGCTTAGCATCAGTTGGAACCCCGGCAATAAAACAGTTTTTTTGATAACATGTCTGAAGAAGGTACCGTGTACTCGGAAACAGCTGTCACTGAATTATATAATAAATATGAAAATCAAATAAAACTACATATTTGAAGAGAAAAATTATAACGCTCATGACCGGGACTTGAACCCGGGACCCTTGGTTTCTCTATACCAAGTTCTCTACCAACTGCGCTACCTGAGCAAGTACCGATCTAAACGCAAATCTTTCTCTATATACATTGTAATTCCCGTCCACCAAATGCTATGAAGCCATGCTTTATCTTGCAAATGGCGGCTCCTTAATTAAGAAGACATATTTGGGAATTATACATTACAGCCAATACGGCTTTTTCCATGTTATTATTATTGATTTCGTACATCTCAATGATGGATAAATCATATTTGAAGAGAAAAATTATACGCTCAGACCGGGACTTGAACCCGGACCCTTGGTTCTCTAGACCAGTGCTCTACCAACTGAGCTACCTGAGCAAGTACCGACCTAAACGCAAATCTTTCTCTATATACATTGTAATTCCCGTCCACCAAATGCTATGAAGCCATGCTTCTATCTTGCAAATGGCGGCTCCTTTATTAAGAAGACATATTTGGGAATTATACATTACAGCCAATACGGCTGCAAGATAGAAGCATGGCTTCATAGCATTTGGTGGACGGGAATTACAATGTATATAGAGAAAGATTTGCGTTTAGATCGGTACTTGCTCAGGTAGCTCAGTTGGTAGAGCACTTGGTCTAGAGAACCAAGGGTCCCGGGTTCAAGTCCCGGTCTGAGCGTATAATTTTTCTCTTCAAATATGATTTATCCGTCAATGAGATGCACGAAATCAATAATAATAAAATAAAACTACGTTTTATTTTTATTTAATTAAGAAACTTTTCTTCTAGACATTAAACATGTATGTCGTGATTAACGTACTCGCCTCTGGTTCCGAGTTTCGCGGGTTCAAAACCGCCCTGGAGCGTAGAAATCCGAGTGAAGTTTCCTTCGAAAAGAAAGTTACATGCCATTAATTCACGGGATGTACGGCTCCTAGAGAAATAAAAATAATGTGGAATTAAATTATCAACAAAATATAACAAGAAATTGTGAATTTGTCTAATGAAAAACTCAATCTCTCGTTGGATTTGGAGCGACTCTTTACCGAATAATACAACATCAGAAGCTAAAAATAATTATGTTTAATATTTACCAAATGTGAGGTTATGTATTCCCATCTTACTTCCAGGCCGGCAGAATAGTTGTAAATAGCATATCTCTACTATTCAATTTCTTTGGGCTTGGGGAAAATCAATAACAGATGATTGTATAAGAAATAATTATTAACAATAATGCAGATTCATTATATAACATTTAATAATTTTTTTAGAGCAACAGAACATTTTATTTTTTGGTAATTTTTGAAGTTGTTTTCTTTTGACAATTAATGTTGTACCATATCGATCGTACATTGTTGAATCGATATCCTTGTCAAAGAAGTTAATTTGTGGAGATATCTCTCATTACGAATTTTAAATGTGAGGTTATGTATTCCGATCTTATTTCGGTATAGTGTATAAGTAGCATATCTTTACTGTTAAATACCTTTAAGCTTGGGAAAAATCAATGACATGTAATTGTATGAGAAATAACTATTAACTATAATATAGATTCATTAAACAACTTTTAATATTTTTTTAGAGCAACAGAACTAAATTTTTTTTTTATGTTTCAAGTTGTTTTCTTTTGGCATTTCCTGATGTACCATATCGTACATTGTTGAATCGATATCCTTGTCAAAGAAGTTAATTTGCGGAGATATCTCTCATTACGAACAGGAAGAGCGAAGATTACACTGGTCAACATGATTTTTGTGTCATGAGTACCAATAGTTACTTAATGCAGTTTTTTATCGTGTTTTCAAATATGTATTCGGAATTTCTCCATCGCCCACAGTTTTTTTTTATTTCAATTTCAATTAATGGATTTAAATAATTATTTTTTAATAAATATTTTTTCGTCCATTTGTTCATTGTAAAATAAAACCAAATGAGCTAACTCAGCATATTTCAGCTATGGAAAAGATGTATCAAGGCAAATGGAATCCTAATATGCTGGCCGATTATTATTGGACCATCAAGTGATATGCTCCATAGGCGTAGTGTAGCAGAAAATCGTCATTCCTTACTTTCTAGGTGAGTCCGAATGTTCGAATATTGTGTAGTTACGAATGCAGAAAATATTAAAGTGTTTGAAATTACAAATTCCTGTCTCTCGAAAACCTTGCGTGATGGAGAAAACCCGATATCATATTTGAATTCAGGAGAAAAAATACTATCAGAATCACATATTTTTCTTTTTGAGACAAAAAAAAATATTTTTTGCTGCTCAGTGTTATTTGAGGGTCCAACAATAATCAGCCAGCATATTAGGATTCCATTTGCCTTGATATCTCTTTTCCATAGCTGAAATCTCCTGAGTTAGCTCATTTGGTTTTATTTTACAATGGACAAATGGACGAAAAAACGTTTATTAAAAAGTAATTATTTAAATTCATTAATTGAAATTGAAATAAAAAAACCTGTGGGTGATGGAGAAATTCCGAATACATATTTGAAAACACGATAAAAAGTGCATTAAGTGCAACTGTTGGTACTCATGAGAAAAAATGCATGTTGACCAGTGCTATCGGTCTATGAATTAAATAGTCTAATTAAAAATGGACGAATTGGCACTGGCAGTATCGAACCCCTTGGTTCATGGCCGTGCGGACGTAGGTCTGCACACAATACCTATCCTGATCTAATGTTTTTCAATCATCCCCTGTGTAATTTTCCTCCCTCAAATTCTGATTGAAGATATTCTCCCATCTCATTCTTGGCTTAACTACTGGACGTTTTCCTACAAGTTTTCATGCCCCACTTCCATTCCCATTCGTTGCAACATGTCCAACCCATTGCAGTCTACTAGATTTAATTGTTAATAATACGTGAGGTTTCTATAAAGATCATGATAATCGATGTTAGGCCTATATACGGACTTTTCTAAATTCATCTGATGTCTTTCTTTGAACAAAAAAAAATCATTACAGCTTTATTCTCAAATGCTCCTAATATTTTCTCCTCCTTTAGAGTAAGAGTCTATATTTCGCATCCATATGTAATATAACTGGAAGAATATATATATACTAGAAGTCCCGGCCACGCGTTGCTGTGGCTAAGGTATACGTTAAAAATTTAAATTAAGTTGCTGTCTTTCAGCCAGATAATTTAAAACTAATACTTACACACGAAATTAATAATATTAGCAATATATTGAAAATAAAATAAACACTGAACACACTTAAATTATGAAATCATCAATATTTGTAATTCAATTGAAATTCGCGGTTGCAACAAAAAACACAGCCATCTGGATCTCTCTTTGTTAAATAATAAACCTTACCAAATTACCTTATACCGATATCTGTTAGAATTGTATGGAACTCACAGATAATTACACCGCCATCTGTTAGAATCGTATGGAACTCTCAGATAATCGTAACACTTTGTTAAATAATAAACAAATAATTTGCAATAAAAAAATAATGTGACTATAAATTTAGTTATAAAATACCCTAAGTCTCAAGTTGGATCAAACTGCACATAGTGTGCATAATTTTATTAAAATCGTTTCAGTAGTTTAGGATTCCATCGCGTACAAACAACGTGACACGAAATTTATATATAAATATATATATATATATATATATATATATATATATATATATAACTAAACCTTGGATGGATGTACCTCTTCGGAAACGGACCACAGCGAAAACTCTGTGTTTAATTATATAAGACCTAAACCTGTGACTCGAACTTATCATTCCTTGATAATGGAATGTGGGATCATGCCGAAACGTCGGAATCAGTGGCCAGAGGCCGAACTTGAATCCACGACGCGGAAAACCCAAGAAAACTTTTTTATTCGTATATATATATGGAACTGGGATGGCAAGGTATCGTGTTATGTATAATAACACGCGTTTCCAAAATTGAGCCTATTTTAAATTTATTTATGCAATTTCGTTCCTATTTGTAATTCAGCCACTTAAAAATTTCATTCATCATAACAGTCTATTTTATATACAGCAAACACCCTTTATTCGCGGGCGATATGTTTCGAAAATATGCCGCAAATACAGAAACCGCGAATATGGAATGGTAATTTGTATGGGTTTATAAGGAATATGTTCTTAGCTTACGAAATAAAATAAAAATTATCATAAGTAATGCCACGAGTGTTTTCCAAATTTATCTAGAGAATTTGGAAATCAAGAGTGGCATTTGTTAGGACTATTTAACGAATAAATTTAAGCTGTTTACTCACAAATCATTATTTAAATATAGTTATTTTAAAATGTTTATATATTTAATGTAAACGGCAATGTTTGAAAACAAATGAGAAACGATTGGTACGCTTCATTTGCTTCTTTTATTTGTCACTGCAACCAGATCATATTATTTATTGCCAAAGGAACGCAATATTGTAAGAATGCACTCTAGTGGAGAAAACATGAAACACATCAAACTGTATATTAATTAATTTCTGATGTATGATGTAAATATGACAATTATATTTTTCTGGATTATTACCTGGGAAAAAATACATTTAAGAAAGTGCAAACAGAGGTTTCTTTTTTTGGTGGTATAATAAATTGCTACAAATGTTTTTATATTAACTCCCGCATGCGGTATGTGTTGACATTCATGCACTATATATACAATCTGATAGCAGTATTTCTTTGGAGTCAGTCACTGTAAAATAATGGTCAGACCTGTTCAGAATATTAAAAAGGAGGAGCTTTCTTTAATATGGTAAATTTAATATTTATAAATATTTGGTGAAACACGACTGTGATTGGTTGTAAAACAGAAATCATTGAAATGTGATTGGTCATTGACTCCCATTTGGGGCATGAGTTAAATAGTCAAAGTAAAATCAATTATTGAGAGATTCTGAACAATTTATATTAATTATTACTGTCATGTTTAGGCAACGAATGACAAGTTGAAACAATAATGTAGCGATCGTGGCGATGGAGGCATTCATCAAAGTACATATCGACACGTGAAATACGATAAGAGCTTTTAACAATGCTCTTTAGGGTTAGTGACAGTACGTTTGTTTTGTTTTGATATTAATTTGTCCATTTGGTTTGAATCATTATTTGTAAAAGCCAGAAAAACTGCCCCGACCGGGGATCGAACCCGGGCACGCTGCGTGACAAGGCAGCACGCTACCTGGAGACCACAGCGGTGGACTCTTTTCATGTAATTGTGGTAAAATGTAATTGTCTCTTTATGACCAAAGCTATTAAAATTGGATAAAAGTGAAATGCTGACTAGACAAAGGTTAAAATTTCCACTAGTGACGTCCATCAAATTTAGTGTATTGGAATTTTTATCTATAAAACCCGGCATGATTGTTTTCGCATTGGAGAGTAATTTATATATTTGTCATTGAGGTGTATAGGCGGACACCTGGTGGGACGAAACTGTAATAACTTGTGTACTTAATGACTGCGTGTTTTGTTTATGTGATGGTCGCTGGTGGCGTGCCTGACGATCTCTGCTCTGATGCAAACAGCTCGAGATGTTCATTTATTTCATTGGCCCGTGTTAAACTGAAAAACGTGTTTTATTGTCTAATGAAGTATGGCATTTTTATAAATACCTCCCAGTTCTGTAGGCCTATTAAAAATTGATGAATTGCATGAATGCTAATAGCAAATCTTCTTTTTCTTCTTATATAAACTCCTTCTGGAACAAAAGGCCTACAAGGCCTTACCCTACCAGACTACCACATCTTAATTACAGAGGTAGATGATCATCCAACCAGTGTAGGGCTGAAATATGGTCAGCATGTCGTGTCCCCCAGCCGTTATATCTGATTTTCTCAACCTGGAGCCGCTACTTGAGGAAGTGGCTGAATTCAAATACCTAGGAACAATAATCACAAACAGGAATGAGATGCACAAATAAATTAAACATAGGCTCAATTCTGGAAATGCGTGCTATTATGCATTGCAGAGACTCTTGATATCCCAACTCCTTTCAAAAACGTTAAAGTGAAAATATATAAAACTATTATTCTACCAGTTATATTATATGGGTGCGAAACATGGACTCTTACTTTAAGGGGGGAAAGGAGATTACAAGTATTTGAGAATAAAGTACGTAGGAAAATTTGTGAACCAAAGAGAGATGAACAGACAGGTGAATGGAGAAGACTACATAACAATGAACTACATGGTCTTTATAGGAAGCCAGATATAATAAGAACAGTTAAGTCTCGTAGACTGCGATGGGCAGGACATGTTGTACGTATGGGGAATGAAAGATTTGCATGGAAGCTTCCTGTAGGAAAGCCAGAGGGAAAACGCCCAGTTGGTAGACCAAGAATGAGGTGGGAGAATAACATTAACTATGATTTGAGGGAAGTAGGTTATACAGAGAATGATTGGAAAGCATTAGCTCAGGATAGGGATGTATGGAGAGCATATGTCCGCGTGGCCATGAACCTACGGGTTCGATAGTGCCAGTGAGTAAGTAAGTAAGGAGCCGCTACTTATTGTAGCTACCCAAATGCCTCACGATGCTGGGTGGACAACGGTCCCATACTGTCCGAAATGCCATGAGAAAATGTCTTCCTCCATGGAGATTCGAACCAGCGCAAGTCTCGTTGCTCTGCGCCAAGGCTTCTTGCCTTAACCATTCGGCTACAGCGCGGGACCTTCTTCTTCTTATGGTTCATGAAATTAGGCTTTTTGACCTGTTTTCACGTCATATGGGATTTAATGAATCTTCCTATCTAGTAAATGGACGTCCCACACTTCTATGTCCTATTGGCTTGTATTGTAGTTTATTAACAGCTGAGGGATTCTGTCTGTAGGCATTCTTTTAACATGTTCATACCAATTGTCTCTCATGTTGTCAATTCTATTTGTTAAATAAAAAAGTATTTAAGTCTTTTCTAATATCTTCATTTCTTTTTCTGTCCAAAATTGTCACATCTGCTACTGAACGTAAGAACTTAATTTCTGCAGTTTCTATTTATTTTTCTGTCTGAACGGTTAAGAGTCCAATTCTCACCGCATTTGTTAAGACAGGCACTGTCATAATTTTGTAAAATTTTAATTGTGTTCTCCTCAAAGTTTTATTTTTCAGTGTCCGTTTTATAGTGCCACACATTCTATAAATTTATTTAATTTAATGTTCATATCTTCCTTCTGGCAGTATGAGCAAATCTTTATATATATATATATATATATATATATATATATATTCCAAATGCCCCAGGTTTGTCTTTCGACATTCCTGGTTTCTCTCCTGGCACGGCGTACTTGTAACCCACTTCTGAGGTTGGGGCGCCTGGAAGGCGGGGTTACGTTGCCCCGATGATATGATGAGTGATGATGATAATGGTGCGCCAGGAGAGTCCCTAATCCTAAGCTTAACCTAAGATGAATATGAATGATGATGATTGCGATGGCCATATGATTTCGGGGACCGTTTGGGCCTTAGAGTTTTCCTGACATTTGTCTTACAGGTGAGGAAAAATCCCGATGAAAACCTCACCCAGAAAAACTGTCCCGACCGGGGATCGAACCCGGGCCCGCTGCGTGATAAGGCAGCACGCTACCCCGAGACCACAGCGATGGACGCAAATCTTATATTAAATCTTAAAAAAATACCTTACCCATGAAGACTGTTCCGAGGTTTATACTAAGTTAATAATGAAAAAAATGCCAATGGTGTTCTTTAAAAACCGCACTTGCATTATTTGAACTTGGCCTACAGGCATAATTAAATGCTGCAATATCTGGCATTTAGATACCTTGTTGAAAGCATTGCATTAGGTTAGCATTTCATGGAAGGAGGGGTAACAAAGTAATTGTCACTTTAATGTATTCATGGACAGGATCTTGGTTCGATGCTCCTTGGTTTTGTAATTTGAGAACTGATTGTATTCAGTGTAGGCGTTTTATTAGCTTATAACAAGTGTATAAAATTACCTTTCCTTAACCACGTGTCTCATTTATAACTATAAACCTCTCACATCAACTTGGATTGGAATATTCTGAAATTCCACAAACATTTTTAACCATCACTATCTACATTGGCAACTACAACCTCATGGCAGTATACCTCTTAATCTAATATATAAAAAATCAATGTTTGTTTGTTGGTTTGTTTGTTTGTTCGTATTCTATGCGCGGCCATACCGTTGATCCAATTTTGATGGGGTTTCTTGCAAAATATTCAGGAGATTCCTGGGATGAACATAGGCTATAAGAGAGTTGTGATATTCAACCCCCTTCACCCCTAAAAATCACCCTTTGTAGTGAAAAACGTGAAATAATGTCCCTATTTTGACCCTTAAATGACTTACGCTGCCTAAACCATAAGAAATACATCAAATGAATGTACACAGAATTGAATATCTCAAAAAAACTCTGCAAAAAAGCCCGCGACAGCATATGTTTATCTTTTACGCATAACTCACAATAACCATTTTTGTCTTTCAGTGATGCCAAGAAGATCGGGGATAAGCAGATTCTCGGGCAAGCGTGCTCTGCCATATCGTTCATCCGATTGAGATGGGGCCTTTTCAAAAATGTTCAGGAGATTCCGGGGATGAATATAGGCTATAAGAGAGTTGTGATATTCAACCCCTTCACACCCAAAACTCACCCTTTGTAATGAAAAACGTTAAATAAAGTCTCTATTTTGACGCTTAAATTGCTTACTCTGCCTAAACCAAACCAAATACACGAAATTAATGTACACAGAATTGAACATCTCAAGAAACTCTACAAAAAAACCGCTACAGCATATGTTTATCTTCTACGGATAACTCACAATGATGACAAGAAGATCGGGATAAACAGATTCCCGAGCAAGTATAACAGCGCACGGCTGGTGGTAAAAACGCATTAACATTTATTTAGGCGTAGCAGCGCACGCCGGGTATTAGCTAGTAGATTATATAATTTAGACACCCTATTATTTGCAGACGACATTGTGTTTATAGCGAATTCAGAAGATGACCTACAACGTGCAGTCCACTCTTTTCACCAAATTGCAATAAACTACAACATGGAAATCTCAACACAAAAATATAAAGTCATGGCTTTCTTAGGAAAAGACCCAGTTCGCAGTAAAATTATTATTAGTAATACAATTTTTAAAATATATGATCTTTATGCCTGTAGGCCTTTCAGGACATCCGTTCCATATTCAGCAGTTCATTCTTCGCTACAGCATCCAGGTTGATGTTTGATGCTGCTGGTCTTAATATGGCTTTGTCGCGACTGAAGATGGCACGGATGTCGTGAAAGGCCTACAGGCATAAAGATCACATATTTTAAAAGTTGAGGACGACGGATTTTACCTAAGAAGGTATTTTAACTTATTTTATTTTATGACTCTTCATCTCAACGGTTTTAACAATGAATTTTATTAGTATTAATAATAAAATGTTAGAAGAAACTAACACATTTAACTACCCCAGATACCAAGGTACATACGAAGAGGAAAATTATTTTATTTAAAAATTATAAAATTTAACAGAGTAATATTTTCAAGCCAAACACAGTACACAAACACACGCGAACTATAATTTGTAAAACTCTGGCCAGACCTGTATTATGTTACGGCAGTGAGGCCTGGATGATTCGCAATGTATATAAACAAAGACTAAATGCAGCAGAAATGAAATTTATGAGACGTACGCGGGTTACTCAAGAACAGACCATAAAAGAAATTCTGAGATTCTCAAAGAATTACAAACAGAATTAATCGTGGAATATGTTCAAAAATATAGCAACAACTGGAAATCTCACGTAAGAAGAATGAACAGAACAAGAATACCACGTCAGATCTTAAATTACCAGCCACCAGGCAAGAGATCTTTGGGCAGACCCTTCAAACGCTGGATTGAGACCGTAACAGACTCCTAGGTCCATCACATGAAAGAAAGAAGAAGAAGAAGACTATCTGCATCAACGTGCTTGGTGCTCCAGGAGTTAATTTCCTTGTCTCGGGTCCAGAGGGTCGTGGGGTTCAAATTCGGAAAGAGTTGTTTGATTTTTTAGGATGGAAGAATCCAAGGGCAATGTCCTCTGGGAGGGACTTATACCATGATTTCTGAGAATGAAAATATTTGCGCTCGTAAAAGAAACTCAAGCCTAAATTAGAACCTCAGAGAAAGATTTTACCAGCCTTACCTATTAAAATATTATTATTCTTTTTGACTTGAATGCGCCTTTAAATTTGCGTTCATAGTGGGAGGCAATTCAGAAAACTGATAACAAAATCAGGGCATGCGGTTTGATGTTGCATCTACATATCTATCGTCTACATCCAAAATTTAATTACACCACTCGATAGATAAAGGATCAAAGCATTCGTTACATTGAGCGCGGACTGTGCCGCATCGAGCGTGGCGCAGAGGGATTCGCCGACATTTTGAGGTCGTTTCGCTGCGTCATTTAATATTCGTTTACATAAATTTAGATTCTGAGTAATTACGACGTTCGTTTGAGTTTCTATCGTCAGCTCTCGTCAAAATATATCGATTCCATATATAAAATATTAGTGTGAAATTGTTATAACTAACTAACTCTTTGGCACTATCCAACCCGTAGATTCATAATCGCACGGACATAAGCTCTCCATAAATCCCTATCCAGAGCTAATATTTCCAATCACCCTCTGTATAATCTACTTCCCTCAAATCATGAATAATGTTATTCTCCCATCTCATTCTTGGACTAGCAATCGGGCGCTTTCCCGTCTGGTTTTCCTACCAGTAGCTTTCATGCACCTGTTTCATCCCGCATACGTACCACATGTCCTGTCCATCGCAGTCTATGAGACTTGACTCTTCTTATTATATAATTGGCTTCCAATACATATCATGTAGCTCACTATTATGTAGTTTTATATATATCATCATCATCATCATAGTACATTCACGAATTTAGGCCATTTGTTGACCTGTTTCGGCCTCAAGAGAAACACCATCCAAAAGTCTTTTGAGTGGACGTCCTGGTCTTCTTCTTCCTGCAGGTTGATATCTTAACATTTGTTTGGGTATTCTGTG
The DNA here is from genome assembly GCA_030220185.1 of Diploptera punctata. NCBI lineage: Eukaryota > Metazoa > Arthropoda > Insecta > Blattodea > Blaberidae > Diploptera > Diploptera punctata. Next base: position 1,791,379 of record JASPKZ010003878.1, read on the forward strand.
ATCTTCCATTCGATGAACATGTTGCATCCATCTTGACTTATAATCAGAAATTTTGTTTTCTAAAGATTCCATGTGTAATTCTTCTAAGATCTAGTAGTGTGTATCCTGCAATCCTCCGAAGATATCTCATTTCAGCAGATCTAAGTCTCGAGTCACGGCGGTATAACCGTTCCATCAGGTACTGAGTAAATGCGGTATCCTAATGTCTGTCTAGAGACTAAAAGGTAGCAGCCCTACCACTGGACTACTTAGCGTCGGGCCAGTAACCTGTCCTAAGGAACTTCAAAACTACTTTCAAGTCTCAACACGAAAAAAGCCAGAAGGAATATATATATATATATATATATATATATATGGAATGAGTGGCCAGAGGCCGAACTTAAATCCAAGACGCGGAAAACCGAAGAAAACTTTCTTATTCATACTTATATCCGCGAAAATCTGCAATATTATATATATGATATGAAAAGAAAAATGAATTCTGTATATATATATATATATATATATATCCATCCATAGTAATTCTGCCCGAAGGCAGGTCCTTCACTGCAATCATAGCATTTTCATGCTATGCTTGCAGCTTTACTAGGGAATTGTGTAGGTGTGGTAGCTTCCCGTTGCTTTCCACACCGGTGAAGGATGCTGATGATAATGATAATGGTAAGGATGATAATGATAAGGATGATAATGATAAGGATGAGGTGGCCAATATGAGTTCGGTCGGGGGACCGTTTGGGCCTTAAAGTTTTCTCTGACATTTGTCTTACCGATTAGGAAAAACCCCGAGAACAACCTCAACCCAGAAAAACTAAAACGGCCACCGACCGGGGATCGCCAACCCGGGCCCTCTGGCGTGACAATGCAGCACTCTACCACCCTCGAGACCACAGCGGTGGACATATATATATATATATATATATATATATATATATATAATATGAAAAGAGAAATATATTTATTATATATATATATATATATGTGTGTGTGTGTGTGTTTTAAAATAAGAAATTGCAAAAAGCCAAATCAAAATATAGAGATCGCATACGGTTGGAAAGGGCTTTTCAAGAGCAATCCAGTTGTACCCATAAAACACCTTATGACAGACTGAAGTTGTGCCAGGAACGTAAAAGAATGAAGCCGTCCCAACGGATCAACGAGGCGCCAGTATATCTGCAGCTGGGGCGGCCACATACATATAATACGCTCAAAGAAAATATTACCGTTACTTACACGTATTCACGTTAAACACACGGCCACTGCCAAAATCCCAATTTTTATTCTTCTCTTGTTCGTAGTCTTACAGCCTGTTGGGAAGCGAGTTCTTTTCTATATTTGTTGGATCTTACTGGAGACATCCTGGCAATTGGAATATTATCTTGTACACTTTGATAGTCTATCATTATTCATTCTTGAGACATGGTTATTCCATTCTCATCTCCTTCTTGATACACGTTCATTTAGTTAATTTCACATTGTTCCCAAATGTATTCATTTTTTATTCTATCATATCTTGATTTATTCGTTCATTATTTTTCTGAATATCATAATTTGTTGTGTTTCCAACATTTGTTTTGCCCCGGGTATTTCAATCCTTGTTTCAGAAGCTTAAGTGAGAGCAGGTCGTACAACAGATTTAAAAATACATACTTTAGATTCTGTTTTTACAAGTAAAATGTAAATAATTGCACGCCGGAACATATCTTGAAATTTCTTGACAACCCGGATGAGATCAAGTGTCGATTGTCTATAAAAAGTTGAAGCCTTAACTTGCTTCTACCCCAAGGGCCTCCTAAAGCTTGTAGTGGGATCGCTTTACCTTCTTACATTATTATATAAGGGAATTAAAAAAAAAAGTCTTAAAATAAAAATATCATCTGTGCATGACGCTATATGTACCACACAAATTACTACTACTACAATGGCGTAACAGCCGAATGTTGGGCCTTAGCCTCTCCTTTGTTAGGAGATATGCTAGATCAAATTAATTTAGTGTTCCGCTCTGGGAGCTCATTTTAGGGCTAAAAGGACCTTCGGGACTTGGATTTTTGGTAGCATGAGGTTTTAGCCGAGCGTTAGTTTGTGGATGTATTAGTTATAAAGACATACGTGTTTTCGAACGTAAATAAATTAATTCTTAATTTAACTAATTTATTTCTAGCTTATAATGATTACAATAACCTTAAGTAATTCTAACCCTAAATAACTAATCTAAGCTTATATTAAGAAAACCTACATTCTAACTTTCTTGAGTTTCGAGAGAGGGAGATGGGGGTTTATAAATCTACCCTAATTTGCATTCTAACAATTATCTAATAACTCTTACACTTTGAAATGTAGTATTAAACTATTTAAGACACTTGATTCCCTTTCTAATTGTCCTAGGCAAATTTATTAAGAAAAATGGTATGCAGACTTACCCATCAGCCAACTGCTTCAACAGACACGAGTCCCATATTTTCCAAGGTTTATGTACTAAGCTTCTGCTTCCCCCAGCTATAACTAACTGCACTAACATACCTACAGTCTAAATGCAGAGATTTACAGTTAGCCTTGCAATCTTTGTTCCTGCCATAATCAAAATTCTGTCCTAAAATATAATATGTCTAAATGCTTTACATTTCAACAACTGTTTTTATTTGGAATAATTAAAATAATATATGAAATAATTAAATATCTATGTAAAATAATCTCTGTATTCGTAACATTTAGTTACGCTTATTTTCCTACAGATGTCATGAATAATATATGGTCAACGCACCGACCCAAATGAGCAACTGAGGTAATATTAGAATGAAGGAGGTCGATACATTTTGTACAGAGACCTTTTTATGCTTGTGGTTCTTTTATGAGTCTGAAATGGTTCGAGACTCGGGACTCATGACTTAAAACCCTTGTCGGAGAACTTGCTCAGTTGATTTTTGCATCCTAAAAATATACATCTACCCCAGCTGGGTTTAAACCCCAATCCCCGGAACCAGAGGCAAGAAACAGAACCACTAGTCCACCGCGGCCGACAATATGCAAATTAGAGTTTAAAATCTTCTCGTATGAGTACTTAATGTACCTGCAAATGGAGTCGTTAAACAAAGGGGGGGGGAGAAAAGAAGGGGAAAAATTATGGAAATAATAAAATGTTATTAAACTGGTGTTGAGGTCAAATTTTGTTTCAGCAATTGATTAGTCTATTGAGATAGTTTGTCTAAACTTTACAACACGTGACATGACTTTTTAAATCCCTTCATAAACTCCTGTAAAATTATATTCTTAGAGTTTCATTTTTCAAATGATTTCTCACCATATACAATGATTTTTAGATATTTTCTAACGATTAATTGAATATTGTTTCATGATATTTGACTACATGAAGACTCGGCAGCCATATTGATTTTAACGAATATTCTGTCTTCCAGTGCAGCCAATATAGATTCTGCACTAACTAACACTAAATAAAATCAGAATACTATATTTCACAGATTACAGTACCTAAATTGCGTTGCGTTAGCTTTGAGGTTAGTCATTCACAGGTTAGATTATTTAAATTGCGTTACGTTAGCTTTAATGTTGATCTTTCACAGGTTAGAGTACCTAAATTGCGTTAGGTTAGCTTTCAGGTTGGTCTTTCACAGGTTAGAGTACCTAAATTGCGTTAGGTTAGCTTTCAGGTTGGTCTTTCACAGGTTAGAGTACCTAAATTGCGTTAGGTTAGCTTTCAGGTTGGTCTTTCACAGGTTACAGTACCTAAATTGCGTTAGGTTAGCGTTCAGGTTGGTCTTTCACAGGTTAGAGTACCTAAATTGCGTTAGGTTAGCTTTCAGGTTGGGCTTTCACAGGTTAGAGTACCCAAATTGCGTTAGGTTAGCTTTCAGGTTGGTCTTTCACAGGTTACAGTACCTAAATTGCGTTAGGTTAGCTTTCAGGTTGGTCTTTCACAGGTTACAGTACCTAAATTGCATTAGGTTAGCTTTAAGGTTGGTCTTTCACAGGTTAGAGTACCTAAATAGCGTTAGGTTAGCTTTCAGGTTGGTCTTTCACAGGTTAGAATACCTGAATTGCGTTAGGTTAGCTTTCAGGTTGGTCTTTAACAGGTTAGAGTACCTAAATTGCGTTAGGTTAGCTTTCAGGTTGGTCTTTCACAGGTTACAGTACCTAAATTGCGTTAGGTTAGCTTTCAGGTTGGTCTTTCACAGGTTAGAGTACCTAAATTGCGTTAGATTAGCTTTCAGGTTGGTCTTTCACAGGTTAGAGTACCTAAATTGCGTTAGGTTAGCTTTCAGGTTGGTCTTTCACAGGTTAGAGTACCTAAATTGCGTTAGGTTAGCTTTCAGGTTGGTCTTTCACAGGTTAGAGTACTTAATATGCGTTAGGTTAGCTTTCAGGTTGGTCTTTCACAGGTTAGAGTACCTAAATTGCGTTAGGTTAGCTTTCAGGTTGATCTTTCACAGGTTAGAGTACCTAAATTGCGTTAGGTTAGCTTTTAGGTTCGTTGGCAACGCTAGTTCAAATATCATGTATATTTTGGCTACATCCCGTGATTCCAAAATATAAACCCTTCGCTTCTGTTGGCGCATGCGCACGGTGTATGGTTGGAATTTAGAAAACAATTTCTTGTTACATGTTGTAAAGAATGTCCTATAATTCTATTAGTTTTTTATTAAAATTGGACAATTTCTAGATAGAATGTATCCATTGAATGTTAAATCAAAGAATATAGAAAAAACTGGTTTAGACATGTAGAAAGAATGAATGCAACAAGAATACCAAAAGCAGCATTTAACTACAAGCCAAGAGGTTCAAGGAATGTAGGAAGACCAATGAAAAGATGGACAGAACAACTGTGAGGCGGAATAGGCAATTTGCCTAGCCCTTGAAGTGTGTAAGAAGAAGATTTCTAGAGAGATTGAAACTGCTGCCTTTAAATTCACAACTCATCGCCAAAGATAATTGTAATTTGAGGGGAAACATAAATAAAAGACAGTAGTTAGAAATGCTAAAAAATGCATGTACTGAATAGGATAAAGAATACGAGAACATTCTGTATGTTGGTGGTGATGCTTACAGAAACTGACTGACCAGTCGGTTACATTGCAAACACTCGTGAAGAAAAGAAAAAGAAGGAAAGTGAACGTTAATTTTATTCGTAAAGCGACAAAGAAAATAGTCATTTGCATCGATTTCCAACTTGAGTAATTACCGATTGTCTTTTGTTCACTCACTTAGAAATTCGCTTACACGGGGCGTACTGTTCGTGCTGTGATTTGGAATCTATTGGCGTTCCTTCTGTCCGATCGTATGCAAATTTGTTCGTTTCTTCTGTTACTGAGTCTTGGTAAATCATAAGATGACTATGGACTTGTTTAAAAAACAGATTAATTTATAGAATACTAGTTAATACCCGGCGTGTGCTGCTACGCCTAAATAAACGAAAATTAATGTGCTTTTATGTAAAAGGAAAAAGGTATATCGAAATTATTTTTAGTTACCCCGTGCTGTTTAGCCGGCATTGTATAAGAATGTATTCCTCCGGATCTTCTTGGCATAAATGAGCTGAAAGACAAACATTAATGTACTTCTTAAGATTAATTGAATAAGTAAAATGAAAAATAATTATAAACGTATTTCGTAATTATTTTAAGATTCCCCGCGCTGATTACACGGTGTTGCCCGGGAATCTACTTATCTCGGTCTTCTTGGCATAAATGAGCTGAAAGACAAAATTCGTTATTGTGAGTTATCCATAAAAGAATACCCGCCATGTGCTGCTATGCTTGCACAGGCATCTACGTACTTGTCTCGATCTTCTTGGCATCAATGATAGACAAAAATGGTTATTGTGAGTTATCCGTAAGAGATAAACATATGCTGTTGTGGATGTTTTATAGAGCTTTTTGAGATATTCAATTTTGTGTAACTTAATTTTGTGTATTTGTTATGGTTTAGGCAGCGTAAGCCATTTAAGCGTCCAAAGAGCTACTTTTTTCACGTTTTCCACTACAAAGGGCGATTTTATAGGGTGTAGGAGTTGAGTATCACAACTCTCTTATAGCCTATGTTTATCCCGGGAATCTCCTGAACATTTTGCAAAAAGCCCCATCACAATCGAAGCAACGGTATGGCCGCGCATAAAGTACAAACAAACAAACATTCTATATTGACTTAGGCTTTCACGGCCGGAGTTACTATGATGATCTTGTAGAAGATTTCCGGGCTGTTGGCCGTGGTCTTGAGGCTTGTAGTTCCCCGACGTTTCGCCAGAGACTGCGTCCGGCATCCTCAAGGACGCAGTCTCTGGCGAAACGTTGGGGAACTACAAGACTCAAGACCACGGCCAACAGCCCGGAAATCTTCTACAAGATCATCATAAACAAACATTCATTTTTATATATTAGATTGACAAGATCTACTTTTATTCTTCTTCTTCTCCTCCATCATTGTTTAACCTCTCACTTTGTAGATACTTGTACGTGCCTTACGTCTCGTAGAATGCGATGGGCAGGACATGTGGTACCTATGGAGGATGAAAGAGGTGCATGGAAGCTTCTTGTAGGAAAGCCAGAGGGAAATCGCCCAGTTGGTAGACCAAGAATGAGGCGGAAGAATAACATTATCCATGATTTGATGGAATTGGATTATGTAGGGGGTATTTGGAAAGCATTGGCTTAGGATAGTGATGTATGGAGAGCTTATGTCCGCGCGGCCTTGAACCCAAGAGTTCGATAGAGCCAGTTAGTTAGTTAGAATTGTCTTCTTTTCTTCTTCTTCTACTTCATGAAATTAGGCTTTTTGGCCTGTTTTCACATCAAGTGGAATTTAATGAATCTTCCCATCTAGTAAATGGGCGTCCAATACTTCTATGTCCTATTGGTTTGTACTTTAATAACAGCTGAGGGATTCTATATGTAGGCATTTTTTTAACATGTTCATACCAGTTGTTTCTCATATTGCCAATTCTATTTCTTAAATTAAAAATATTTAAGTCTTTTATAATATTTTCATTTATTTTTCTGACCAAAATTGTCACACCTGCTACTGAACGCAAGAACTTCATTTCTGCAGTTTCTATTTTTATTCTGTCTGAACGGCTAAGAGTCCAATTTTCACTTGCATATGTTAAGATAGGCACTGCCATAATTTTATAAAATTTTAATTGTGTTCTCCTCGAAGTTTTATTTTTCAGTCTCCGTTTTATAGTGCCACACATTCTATAAAATTGTCTTCTCTTCATTGCGATATATTTACAATGTATTTAATGTATTTATTTCCATTATATTTTTATAACCACTTTTGTTTCTCTGTCTTGTAATTTATCTATGATCTTATCGCATTCTTCATCTAGTCACTTTCTTCGCTTGTTAGATCTAAAATCTTTCAGGTATTATGTCAATTAATATAGTGCACTTGCATCTTTTCCTTTATATTTCACACTTACGTCTCCATGTCTTCTTCCTATCTATTTTTCCTCCTTATATAGTCATACAATTTATTTTTGGTTCACTATATACATTTTTTTTTAGTATATTACCGCGTAGATTGCTATCTAGCGCTATTTCCTACCAGGTCATCACTTTTCCGAACATTAAGATTTTTTACAGCAGAATCTAGCCATTTTATTTTTTTTTTTGGTTTTTGTTTTTATTACCTTACTGTCTCTTGTCTGGGAAGAGATTATCTTTTTGTAATCTGAGCTGTCATCCATTCTTACTGTATATCTTAGTCATTTCAAACTATTAGGGGTTTATCTTCAATACCCTCCGGCAATTCAAACAATTTATACCTTTTCATTCTTCTTCTTCTCTAACGTAGTTTAACCTCACACTTACAGATATTTTACACGCTTCACAACCAGCCATTTATTTCAGTAGTAATCTTAGAAATACTCATAATCAGATCCATCCAAATTTGTTTATATCGCTGGCCAAATGTAAGAAAAATTTGGACATGGAGAAGAAATTAGGGAAATTTCTACAGATATGTGGTTCAATAAGAAGAAATTTGAGAAATAAGACCACAAGAGAAACTCAATTAAAATTTTACAAACCAGTAGCCGTTCCAACATTAACATACGGGTCTGAGACTTGGCCTTTAACGATTTCTGATAAAAATAAAATTGAGACAATAGAAATGAGATTTCTCAGATCAGTTGCAGCTGTATCTCTAAGAGATCAAAAGAGAAGTCAAGACATTAGAGATGAACTACAAATCTATAATATAAACGAGAAAATACACACAAATAAACGTAATTGGTTTGAACATATACAAAGAATGCCAAATAATCGTTTATCAAAACAGCTGCTTCATTATAGGCCGAAGAAATGTAGGAAGACCAAAACGTCGTTGGAAAGACGACCTGTGCCTGCAGCATGTAGTGCGCCGGGGAACGGAACGGGCCAACAGGTCCATACCTTGATGATGATGATGAAATGTAAGAAATACGAGTATTAGGGTGGCGCCGGCCATAGGCCCTATTACAGCTGTTGTGAATTATTATTAGTATTATTATTATCATCATTATCATCATCATCATCAACAATAACAAGGATTAAGCCCAATGGCCTGTTCCGATCTCATTATAGGTCGAATTGATCCTTCCGTCTCATCAATGGTCTTCCCAACATTCTTCTCCCTTTTGATTTATAATTATACATTCTTTTTGGTATGCGCTGTCCATTCATTCGTAATACGTGCTGAAGATAAGCATTTTGATAATATTTTATTCTTTCACAGAGACCTCGAGACCACAGCGGTGGACTAGTTATTATATATGGAGCGGAAAATAGGGCTGATACAACAAAAACTAAAAAAATAATAAGCACAAGTGAAATGAAGAACTTAAGAACTATTAACTATTAAGAACTATTCAGGGGAAAACATTATCAGAGAGGATACACAATACAGAAATTAGGGACAAATGTAAAATTCAAGACATAACCAGCCTTAACTCCACCAGGCTAAATAAATAAATCTATAAATCTATGAATAACTCTATAAAAATTATTATAGAACGAAAATAATTGAAAGATCATATAGAAAGGATGGAAGACAACAGACTTGCAAAAAGAGATAAATAAGATAGACCAATGGACGGGAGAAGAGCAAGAGGAAGACCAGCCAAGAGAAGGATTGACAGTGGCTCCACATCCAATACGTCTTCCTCCGACAAGTGTTTTGGGAAATAAACAGGATGAAAATCCAACAAATAAAGAATAAGATGAAGATTCGACAGGAGATTGAAATTTGTAAGAAACAAATCAATTTAAAAAAAAACCGTAGGTTCATGGCCGCGCAGTCATAAGCTCTATACATCCATATCCTGAGCTAGTGTTTTCCAATCACCCCGTGTATAATCTAAATAAATGTCCTCAACTTGTGTCCAACTCTGGGTCGAGTCGAGGAATGAGATGAGTTGAAGCCCCAATATTTAAAGAGGTCTGTGAACTGCATGGGTGCCGGTCGACAAAACCCTGACGCACCGTCATAGGTGCGGATGAACAAAATGAAACCAAATGGATGAGATGAGTATGGGGAAATGGTGAATGGGAAAACGATGGGGAGGGGGAATGAGAAAAACCTGCTGCCCAAGCTCACTTTCGTCCACCAAAAAACCCACATTGAAATGACCGAGACTCGATCTCGGGACCCCAACGGTAAGAGACGAGCGTCTAACCACTTGCGCCGCGGAACCGCCTTCCTGTATAATATAAGTAACTAACTCACAGGCACTATCGAACCCGTAGGTTCACGGCCGCGCGGAAATAAACTCTCTCTATCCTGAGGTAATGTTTTCCAATCATTCCCTGCACATGATGATCTTGATGAAGATTTTCAGGCTGTAGGCCGTGGTCGTGAGGCTTGTAGTTCCCCGACGTTTAGCCAGAGACTGCGCCTGACATCCTCAAGGGAACTACAAGCTTCACGACCACGGCCTACAGCTGGAAAATCTTCATCAAGATCATCATAGCAACTCCGGCCGTGAAAGTCTACGTGATTACATTCCCTGTATAATCTACTATTCTCAAATCATGGTTAATATAATTCTCCCACCTCATTTTTTGTCTGCCAACTGGACGTTTTCTCTCTGGTTTTTCTTCCAGAAGCTTCCAAGCACCTCTTTCATCCCCCATATGTGCCACATGTCCTGCCCTTTGCAGCCAACGAAACTTAACTGTTCTTATTATATCTGAGTTCCTATACATGTCAAGTAGCTGACTATTATGAAATGTTCCCCATTCACCTGTCTGTTCATCTCTCTTTGGTCCAAAATTTTTCCTAACAACTTTATTCTCAGACGCTCGTAATCTTCCTTCCCTCCTTAAAGTAAGAGTTCATGTTTCGCATCCATATAATATATCTGGGAGAATAACTGTTTTATATATTATCAGTTTTACATGACCTCACCATTTTAATTGTTTATTTTTTATGAAATTCACAATTTAAGTTTTAACAGTCATATTTTGTTCAATTACATTGTTTCTTTTTTATATCTTGTATAAATCCTAATAATAATAATAATAATAATAATAATAATAATAATAATAATAATAATAATAATAATAATATTAATAATAATAATAATAATAATAATAATCCAATCCGGCCTTTGCTTTGAGATGATTTGAGATGAATCAGTAATAATAAATGTCCCCTGAACGCATTACGAGCGTCCGATCATCATCATCCTTATCATTATCATCATCATCTTTCAACGGTTTGGAAAGCAACGAGAAGCTACCACACCTATAATTCCCTAGTAAAGCTGCAAAGCATGACATGAAAATGCTATGATTGCAGTGAAAGACCTGCCCTTGTGCAATATTACTATGTATGGATATGATAACAGGTCGAACTATCGTTTTGTATGTGTGGATTTTGCTTTCTATTGACATGTGTTTGTTGCTCTAAATTAAAATAGTTCATATTAATCAAGGTTAAGGAAATAAGGCAAAGATTTTAAAAGAATTTACAGTAACTGTACGCAGCAGACCCTCGAGGATATTGTAAACATTGGCATTCAAGTCACTTGTTGTGCATGCATTCTTTTTCACCCTCTATCAACCCCCTCCTGGCTGTCCATGAAATTTATGAGGGCGACATTACTGCGAGCAGTCAGGGATCGAGTCGGGACGCTACCACGTGACTAGGGCGCAAAGTGCCGACCCAATAACTTCACGCAACAACGGCCTATGTGTTTTCACATTTAAAATTCTTACAACACGTTGACCTAAAACCTCACGGCCATTAAATGGTCCTCTTCGAAGAATAACAAGAGAGTAAATGCACGCATACAACAAGATTTGGGCGCGTTCTGTGTTTTTATCAAGTATTTGTAAAAATTCTCATGACAGTCATTGATCAAAACTAAATCCTTTCTCAGTACATAGTTCAATGAACTTACATATTATTGTATGTCGGTATTCATTCATAAGGGGGCACGCCGTAGCGTAGTGGTTAAGGCACTGAGCTACAAGCCGGAGGGTCGAGGGTTCAAGTCCCGTTGGGGTCAGGATTTTTAAACTGACCCAAACCCTCTGGCGGCACTATGACCCTGGGGTCGACTCAGCCTCTAACGAAAATGAATACCAGACGCTTGTTCTGGGGTAAAGGCGGCCGTCACGCAGGGCTGACAACCCGGCTGACATAAAGTGCCGATTGTCTAGAAAAAGTGGGAGCCTTAATCTCCCACTACCCCAAGGGCCTCCGGGCCTGTTGTGGGATCACTTTACTTTACTTATTCATTCATAACGTCTCCCCAAGTTCAGGCCCTTCATTCCTTTCTCAGCATTCTTTATTATTCTTCTTCACTTCACGGGCTATTCAAAATGCCTGTTCCGCCTCACAGTTGTTCTGTCCATCTTTTCACTGGCCTTCCTACATTCCTTGAACTTCTTGGCTTGTAGTTAAATGCTGCTTTTGGGAACTGCTTAAGTCGTCATCCATCAAATCCGTCCGGCTGAACACTGTGAGAGAGATGAGTTTGAAAATTTGTTACATGGTAGGGTTATCAGCTCAGACGCACATCCACATTCCGTAGTGGATCGTGGATTTATTTCGGAGTTTCCTTCTCCTAGACGGGTTGCTAACCGAAGCCTTGGAGTCCCATCTACCCCTTGCCTTGCAGGTTTCCTCTTCCGCCTCTTTTACCGTTGAGAACAATGTACTTCTTCCGCTTCTGAAGCCGTTGAGGTTCCCGCGTTGGAGCTTCCTTTCTCCTCTTACTAGATAGCAAGCTAGTTAAAAACCTGATTTAACCATGTAACACGCTCCAAAAAAGACACTTCACTATAAATATGTTATTTAATTCTTTTAATGAGCGACGTAAGGCACCTCCGGGAGATGTCACTGCAGACAGCATTGAAACTCTTTCAGCTGAAAATAGTCCCGGTAGCAACTTATGGACTAGAAAATATATGGACGCACCTAAGTTACCAGAATCTAGCAGACCTAGAAAAGATTAAGAGCACGTACCTGAAACGAGCTCTGGGCCTATCGAAGTTCACACCCTCACGCCTAGCGTATGCACTGACTGGAGAGTTACCATTGGTGGAGGACTTGAGACAACAGCTTCTACTTCAATCCACCCCTAACTATGAGAAACTACTGAAAGGCATGCAAAGGAAGCGCAGAGAGATATGGGATGACTTCTTTTGCACGGACGCGATGGTACACAAAGACTGGATGGAACCCCTGTATGACCTTCGACACGCAGTGACAAGACTAGCGGCGCACGGTTTCCACTTCAAAGTGTGTAAGACCAAGACATATCACCAACCGACGAACGAGTGTAAGTGCGAGTGGTGCGGGAAAAAGTGTGACAGATACCACGCCATATGGTGCGAGAACAGACAATCATCCCTGACCCAACTGAGTGACAAATGAGCAAGATAAACTATTACACATCCAAGATCACAGAGTACCAGAGAAGAAAGTGGACAAGTTTTGCGTACATGCCATAAGCGGCGCTAGTGTAGAACAAATAACGACATCTAATTTTTTTCGATTTTTTCTGGTACTAATATGAAATTCAGCACCGCCTGGTGGTAAAATTATGAATTATAATTATATAACGCCATCTGGTGGCTAATCATGAAATTGAACTTTTGTAGAAATAAATAATGTATTAATTAATCTTAAATTATGGAATTGTTTTTACCCAGCCTCTCAGACCTAAAGATTTTCTTTAATTTTAACAGAAGAGAAAAATGGAAATAAATAAAACATGTTAATTTATTTTCGTTTATTAAAATTTAAAAACGTGCATTATGAGCTCTTTTAATAAATATGCACAATTTACCTACCTCCTTATTCTCACATATTTTATACAATATTTATTAAATAACCTTACATCTGAAGTCCATTATAAAGTCACATTTTTTAAATGTTTATTAGAAATGGCTGTACACTAACATCACTCTTCCTAACCTAACAAATCTGAGAATTTTATCACTTTTAGTAGGTTTATCTTTGAAAATAGATTGACATTAAAAACGTAAACAAGCTTGAATTTACTTACAAATTAGAGTAAAATAAAATCTAAGTAATGATTTTAACTTTGGATAATATATAATGTTTACAGTACCGTCAACATAGAATATAAGGATAGCAGTTAAAAAATTTAAATTTACAAAATGGCTAATTTCCCATAATCCCAAGTGAACACGCTATGCACGACGCCGTGTGCCTTGCATTTGTTTTATTTAGTTACCTATTCTGTTACTACAAACAGCGCTACCATTGCAGCTTGGTCATTGTAGTTCATCGTACACGACCGAAATTTTTTAGATGTCACTGTGCTCAGTTTTCCCTCTATTCGAAGTTTCTCTATGATCCAAGTTAACTGTTCACGGGCGGAGGAGAAGAGTTTTAGCGCTAGTGTCGCCGATCTACTGAATCTGTGGAAGGGATGTAGGAGAAAACTATACATCCGATCACGTATTGAAATTTTTCAACTTCAATTGTGGGGGGAGAATCTCTAAACACGTGTGAAAAATCTTAACATGGTTGTCAAATTAGTCATTTAAGCACGGAACGCTCAAGCGGTCGGATCATTTAAAATCACAGTATTTGTCGTCTCTCTGTTACCGCCCTCACAATAAATCACAAGTGGCAACATGTAAGTTGCAGGGTTGTCAAGTTAGTCATTCTGCCACTGACCGCGCAGAACGACGGATCATTAAAATACATAGTATTTGTCAGCTCTCTACCTGCCAATCAGACAACATAATGCAGAGGACAGGAAGTGGCAACATAGTAAGGAATAGAAAGAGAAAGACAGTTTGTTAGTTAACATATTTTCCGCCTGCACAAAACACTTGGATGGGTAATATATACTAATAATGCATATTTTGTGCTTTACACTTAATTAATTTAATTATTTTCCCATGATCAACCTCATGGACTAGTGATCAGCGCTTCTCACTACAGTTCGTGAGGTCTCGGGTTCAATTCCTGGTGAGACCATAGGAATTTTTCCTTAAAGGGAATTATTCTTGTGGTTGTCCATGGTTTGAAATTTAGATTAAGGGCTCTCAGGGCGCTTCATTATCACTTATCAGCCGTCATGTTGTAGTGCTAATGTAACTCCGGCTTCAAAGATGGATTACAATTCCGCCAGTGCCAGGGGGAAAGCTAGAAATGTCATTAAAAAACCTGACGGTATTGGACAAAAAAAAAGTTTTTCTCGGGGGATGTGTACAATATTTTCGGGATTTATAATTCAGCGTTACAAAGAACAAAGTAAATAAATTTAATCATATGTGTGGCACTATAAAACGAAGTCTCGAAGGAACTACACAGGAGATTCTTTTAAAACTGTATAGAACAATGGCGGTTTCAACACTAATATATGGATCAGAACACTGGGTCTTAACCAGATACCAGGAATGGAAAATAGAAACTTCATAAATGAGGCTTTTGAGGAGGTGTAATATATATTGAAGTATATCATAATATATATTGAAGTATATCATAATATATATATATTTTATAATATGAACATTCATTATAATGTATGACTGTCCTAAATTAACACAATTATTGACCTAATTGATCTTTTTGTTAAAATATGCTGAAGAATGATTTTAAAGAATTCTGTCATGAATATTTAAATAGGTATTACCTTTGTAGTTATTTGGAAAAGTCATGCAGTATAAGGGATTGTTACACAATAGGTAGTCTTACCTAATGATGACTTAGCTTTTAAAAGGTCATAGGTTAAGCGCATTCAATATGCTTTTCAGAAAGGGAGAATCTGGTTACATGTACAATACAACCAAATTGATTCTCACGTATACATTGTAACTACGTCATTACTCAACTGGTATATATGTATGAAACTTATGATTGTAAGTTAGACAGTTTTTTTTTCATCGGTGTTACCGATACCCTGTCTCACGTTTTTTTTGTATTAAAGTCTGTTTGTTTCTCACTACTGCTCCGCTGTGTCTTCTTATAGTTAGGTTTAACCCTATCTACTAACCACATTTCCGAAGAATTCCTGGGGTTGATTCCTAATCTATAAATTTACAGATATCTACTAGAACTTCAAGACGATCTTCACCTCCTGACACAACTCTTACTTATTTTGATTATTATTTATACTTTAAAAATAATCCTTATAATTATAGAAGGAATCGACCACCCAGATATTACATGGTGGCAGCGCATCGGGATTGGAAAACCAGCGAGCAGTGAGACATCCGAAGGTGCGAACGAGCTGGAGAGACTCTTCAATTAGTCCCAGATAATTCAGAGCCTATCTCGAGGGATCAACGCTCCAGAGTAATCCACAGGCGCCGTGGTACCCGTAAACGCACCAGAGGAAAGCAGACAGTGGTCCTGAGGCCAACACCAGCAGCCACCGACGCGCTCGAGGGACGTCCTTGGTGTTCAGCCGTTGGCAGCCTGCACCGCGAGAGGAGTCGCACCCTGAGGGGAGCTGAAAGGCCATCACTACGACTCTGAACTGTGCATCTCAGACCACCCTACATCTTTCTTTAGGTGAGTCCAATTCCATTATGGCTAGCGAGGGCGATATTGATATTAGCGAGGAAAGCTATATCCCTGTAGTTCAAGCAGTTAAGTTGATACCCCGAACATTCGATGGAAACCCCAAACATTTAAGAGAATTTATAGAAGGAGTAGAAGCTGCGGTTCAGGTAGTCCATCCAACCAAACAACCCTTATTGTTAAGATTTATATAAATCCAAAATTTCAGGAGACGCTAAAGATAGACTTTTAGCTAGGACAGAGAGAGAAACTTGGATTCAAGTTAAAGCAATATTGGAGGAGAACTTTTCTGTAAGGAGAACGCTAGAATATTATGCAGGAATACTCTTTAATTCAAAACAAAGTACAAATGAAACAGTTGCACAGTGGGGTTCAAGATTAGATGGAATAGCCATGGATTTAAGAAGAGAAGTCAGAAATAGATTGGAGAGGTTAGAAAGACGCGATAATTCGAGATATGTAGAAGGAGGCCTACAGCTGATAGGAGAATTTTTAAAAGGTACTTTCGTAGCAGGTGTAAAGGACGATAAGATTAAGTATATAGTAAAGGCTAAGGGTGAAGAAGAATCATTAGCGCAACTAATCGAAACCGCATTACAGGAAGAAAGCGAGGTAAAGTCCACGAGATTTAGGGGTAATCAAAATGGACAAGGACATCCAATCACAGGGGCAGTAAAAAGGGAATTTAGAAGACCGTACGGATCAGAGATAAAGAGAGAGGTTAACCTGGCCACAAAAGAAATAAGGTGTTATAATTGTAATGAGATAGGGCACATTAGTAGAGAATGTGGTAAGAGACCGCAACCCCGTAGGCATGGAGGACGGGACAGAGCAGCTCTGGGAGGCCGCCAGGGAAACGAGAATTCGGGTTACCTGAGCAGTCGCAGGTAATCCTCCCGTCTGACTGCGCGCCAGGACTCATGGAGTGCCTGAGGGATCATACTAGGGTAAATATGGAAGGGGAATTACCTGAACTAGTTGATCAGAAGTTTAAGGATAGGATAGATAAAGCCGCTAAAATAGTTAGTGACGCAAACGAATCCCCAGATGACAGTGTTTGTTGGGCAGTGTCGCAAGGCGAACTGCATAAGTTGACTAGAACGCCGATAAATGGGTTCTGTGACTGTGGGCCTAGCGTGGTTGGGGAACGCCAAGAGACTGTAGGCTCGAAACAGTGGAATAATAGAGAGGAACGCCAAGAGACTGTAGGCTCGAAACAGTGGAATAATAGAGAGAAACGCCAAGAGACTGTAGGCTCGAAACAGTGGAATAATAGAGAGAAACGCCAGGAGATTGTAGGCTCGAAACAGTGGAATAATAGAGAGAAACGCCAGGAGATTGTAGGCTCGAAACAGTGGAATAATAGAGAGAAACGCCAGGAGATTGTAGGCTCGAAACAGTGGAATAATAGAGGGAAACGCTACGAGTCGTCCACAAGGGATAGAACTTGGGATAGTGGATTTAAGGAAAAATCCAAGGACACCAAACCTACCTCAATGGAGACAGCGTGTTGTGAGATCGAAGTAGGGACTCTTAATGCTATTAATCAGTGGGACGCCTCTGGTTATGAACCGAGACCCTGGGAGATGTATATCCTAAGTGAACAATTAAAAAATGGCCTAGGTTTAGTATTGATAGATACTGGTGCACAAATATCATTAGTTAAAGAAACATCACTAAAGAGAAACGTTATAAAGGATAACTGTAATATGAAAATACAAGGTATTAGTGGGAACTCTATAAAAGTAAATGGGATAACTCAATTAGTATTGAATAATTGTGAAAATCATACAGTTGTTAATTGTCATATAGTAGATAAATTACCCAGAGATTTAGATATAATTTTAGGCCAAGACTGGCTCATGGAACAAGGTTATATGTTAAATAAAAAGATGATTATTCCTCCGTATAGTGAAAATTTAATGGAATTTCCTACGAACGAAAGAGGGAACAGATTCATAGAACGGCAAATTTTACAGCCAGGGCTAAATTGCGCTAACGGGATAACAAAATGTGATAAGACATTCACATGCCTAGTAATTAATTTAACAGCTGACGCACAGATAATAAAGAAAATACCAGAACTAGTTAAACCGCCCACTCAAATAAGTAAGGAACAGGAAGTATCAGTTGAAAATTTCGTACCTCAAAGATTAGATTTATTAAATAAAAATCTGAGACTTGAACACGTGAAAGAAGGAGCCCATAGTATACGAAACATTTGCACAGAATACGCGGACATATTTAAGCTTCCGGGAGATAGACTAACAAGCACAACAGCTGCTACACATTCCATACCCACACCTTCAATTCCTAAAGGAAGAGCTATAACTTTGAAGAATTATAGGTTAGCAGAGGCTCATCAAGAGGAGATTGACAAACAAGTTACACAAATGTTAGAAGACGGTATTATCGCACATAGTAAGAGCGAATGGAATTTTCCACTAATAGTAATACCTAAAAAGGAAGATGCTTCTGGAAAGAAAAAGTGGCGAATTTGTATAGATTTTAGAAAGTTAAACGAAGTAACCGTAGGAGACAGCTATCCTCTTCCTAATATACAAGATATATTAGACAAAATAGGAAAGGCTAGATATTTTTCAGCAGTAGATTGCGCAAGTGGATACCTTCAGGTGCCGATCGCTGAGGAAGACCAATGTAAAACCGCTTTTAGCACCCCTAACGGACATTTCGAGTACAAGAAAATGCCTTTTGGAGTTAGGTCGGGACCAGCTACATTCCAAAGGATGATGAACTCGGTACTCCAAGACTCAATAGGCAATAGATGCTTTGTGTACATGGACGATATATTAGTAATGGGCGAAACCTTAGAAGAACATAATATAAAATTACGGGAAGTGTTTAATCAGTTACGGAAACACAATTTAAAAATCGAACCTGATAAATGTGAATTTTTGAGAGAAGAATTAAAATATCTAGGACACGTGGTTACCGCTCAAGGTGTCAAACCCGATCCGAATAAGATACAGGCAGTTACCGAATTTCCAACTCCAAAGACACCTAAAGACATAAAATCATTCTTAGGTTTGGCAGGATATTACAAGAAAATTTATAGAAGAATTTAGTGCGATTGCAAAACCTCTGACTGAATTGTTAAAGAAAGATAAAAAATGGAAGTGGGAAGATACGGAACAGAATAGCTTCAATAAATTGAAAGATAAATTAACGACAGCTCCGTTGTTACAGTATCCAGATTTCACACAAACCTTTATAGTAACGACAGACGCGAGTGGATACGCTTTAGGCGCAATTCTTAGTCAAGGAACGTTAGGAGATGATAAACCCATTGCTTACGCTAGCAGGACTTTAAATCAAGCCGAATCGCATTACAGCACTGTAGAAAAGGAACTATTAGCAATAGTATGGGCATGCAGACATTTTAGACCTTATTTACTAGGACGTAAATTTCAAGTAGTGACAGATCACAAGGATTGGTCTGGCTATTTAAAGTGAAAGACCCTAGTTCGAGATTAATACGTTGGAAACTTCAACTTTCAGAATTTGAATTCGAAATTCATTATAGGGCAGGTAAAAGACACGTAAACGCAGATAGTTTGAGTAGACACCCTGTAGAATGTTGCACCTTGGATAATACGCACTTAACTGAGGATCGTAAGAAGGAAATAATCAAGGAATTTCACAGCTGTCCAATTGGAGGACATCTTGGAATCAATAAAACTACCGATCGAATTAAATTATACATAACTTGGCCGGGAGTAGAGAAAGACGTAACCAATTACATTAAAACTTGTAAGATTTGTCAATTTAATAAAGACGAGAAGCAGAAAGTAAACAACCTTTAGAGGTCACGGACACACAAAAGGAACCTTGGATAAAAATTTATTTAGATGTAGTGGGACCACTTCCGCTAACCGAGAGAGGTCATAAATATATATTAACTTGTCAAGATAACTTAAGTAAATATTTAATAGTCATACCCTTAAAGACACAAACAGCTGAAGAAGTGACAGAAGCTTTCGTAAACAATGTTATTTTAATTTATGGGATTCCTGATATCATATTAACTGATCAAGGAACAAATTTTATGTCAGATTTATTTAAAGAATATGTAAACTATTTAAGATTCAGAAACTAAGCACTACTGCTTATCACCCTGAAAGTAATGGAGCTCTAGAAAGAACTCATAAGACCTAGTAAACTACTTACGTTGTTTTTGCAATCCTAGAGGAGCCGATTGGGACAAATGGTTACCTTTCGCCAGTTTTACGTACAACACTACCCCCCATAGTATTACTAAATACTCTCCTTATGAATTATTGTATGGAAGAAAGAAAATGTAATATCCCAGGAATTTTACAAACTAAATCACAACCTTTATATAATTACGACGATTTAATTCTAAATGTACGGAATAAATTGCAAAGTTGTCATGAGATAGCTAGAGAAAGGCTTATTAAGTTTAAGGAACTACAACGATCGCGTGTGAAAAGCAATTATGTTGAATTCAAGAAGGATGATCTAGTACTTCTCAGAGTAGAAAATAGGAATAAATTAGATCCAATATGGAAAGGTCCATATGAGGTTAAGACTACTGAAGGTCACAACGTGATAATACAAAAGTTAGGTAAACGCAAATATGAGACGGTACATTCAAATAGATTAAAGCCATATTTTCCTTTGCAGGGAAAAGAAAATGAAACTTCATAACACATGGGTAATGCTACAAAATGTTAATACCATTTTGGTTGGGGAAGCTTACAGACGCTCAAGAAGTAAAAGCTCTGGATTCGAAGACCGGTGTGTACTTTGACGAGATAGGAATTATACAATTTTACCCTATACAATGGAAAGTGGTAAGTTATAAAACTTGGAACCAACTAGAGATCTTTGGAAACAGACAAAAAATCATTTACGGTTGATAACTGATTATTGTGATAAGATAAAGGGAGAAAAGTGGTATCATTTGACAGATTGTGGGAGTTTAAATCACTTTGTAAAACCAAAAGTCAGGTATGTTGAAAATTTAAAAGAATTAGTCACAGAATATTTAAAAACACCTAATGAACAGAATACTAGAAGCAAGAGAGGCGTTTTAAATTTTATGGGAGATATTGCTAAGATATTATTCGGTACTCTGACTCAATCTGATGCAGAGGAATATAATAAGCACATTTCACAGTTAGAGAAGGAACAGGCAGAATTTTTGCATATTCTAAAGGATGAAATTACAGTGATTAAATCAACCATTAATTCAGTTAACTTAACTATAGCAAGGGTGAACCGGAATGAAAATATTTTAAAAAATGGTTTAATAAAATTAAATAATTATACCACTAATAGGATTAACGCACTGCAGAAGGAAATAGAAGGTATTAGTTTAGCCAATGAACAAATAAGGATTTCTCTTAGAGGTGTGGAAGAATGCCAGCATTCTTTTGAGCTTCTTATAGACGCATTTGTACACGCAGAGCAAGGAACTCTTCAACCTCAATTAATTACGGTGGAAAGAATTAAGAATGTTATGAAAGCCCAAACGCTACCAACTGGTCTGGACTACCCTAATTTTTCTTTTTCAGAACTTCAAAATTTAATTACACCTCACACCTATTCTTATAAACAATATCTAGTATATGTATTACAAATACCCCTTCTCTCTCCTACTCCGTATCACTTGTATAAAACACTTCCTTTTCCTGTCAAGAAGGAAGGTAATATTTACATTTTTCTAAGCGCAAACAAAGAATATATTTTCAGTGACCCGTTGAGACAACATTACGGAAAAATGACAACTAATGAACTAACAGGATGTTTTCGTCCTAATCTTTTGCATTATGTATGTAAAGAAAATATACCGATTTATTTGTACACCCCTGAAGCTGATTGTGAAGCTTCACTTCTTCATCCATCCACCCACTAAAGTTCCAAAAAGTTGCGAGACTAGAATTTTCACATTGAACAAATCCTACTGGATTCCCTTATATTTATCTAATGAATGGTTATTTGTCACCCCAAAACCAGATCGTATGACTGTGTTATGTGGCGACAAATCAACACAACTCAATATTGAAAAGGAAGGTAAATTATCGCTAGGACAGAATTGCAAGGCTTTTAATGCCCACGTAACCTTACATGCCATGAGTAATTTGGTAAGTAACTTAACCATAGATTTTATACCGACAGCACCTCTTGACTTCGACTGTTGCTTTGATATGGATAAAACTAACGACTACGAGAAATTACAATTGGACATGCCTATGTCTAACCTAATGTCATCGGTAGATGATTTGAGAATGGCCAGTATGAAGGCCGATGATTTAGGTAAGTTAATAAAACAGCAAGAAGAAAATGATTATTCGAAGTGGTATATACATATAACCACATGGAGTTCTGTAATGGGTACGATCATATTCGTAACCTTGACTTGTTTGTTGTTGCATTTGCTGTTGTAAGAGCTACAGAACTTTAATATTTTGGTTATGGGATAAATGGACTCCAAGAAAATGCTGGAAGGAGACGACCGAGAGGCTGTGTGTTAACATACATAATTACTCTGGGCATGATCGTGTAGTATACACTAAAACTACAGGTAATGATGAGAGTTCACCTGTCGTGTCCCTCAAGTCATCACCGCTTATCGGAGAAAGAATTAGAGACCCCAGTTGTCCACAGAATGTATCCCCAAAAGATGAAGAAGATAAAGATAGTATTGCGCATAGAACTAGAAATAAAAATAAAACATTTCGTTAGTAAAGTTTCGAATTATGTAATTCAAAACTTTCTATAGGGGGAAGAGTGTAATATATATTGAAGTATATCATAATATATATTGAAGTATATCATAATATATATATATTTTATAATATGAACATTCATTATAATGTATGACTGTCCTAAATTAACACAATTATTGACCTAATTGATCTTTTTGTTAAAATATGCTGAAGAATGATTTTAAAGAATTCTGTCATGAATATTTAAATAGGTATTACCTTTGTAGTTATTTGGAAAAGTCATGCAGTATAAGGGATTGTTACACAATAGGTAGTCTTACCTAATGATGACTTAGCTTTTAAAAGGTCATAGGTTAAGCGCATTCAATATGCTTTTCAGAAAGGGAGAATCTGGTTACATGTACAATACAACCAAATTGATTCTCACGTATACATTGTAACTACGTCATTACTCAACTGGTATATATGTATGAAACTTATGATTGTAAGTTAGACAGTTTTTTTTCATCGGTGTTACCGATACCCTGTCTCACGTTTTTTTGTATTAAAGTCTGTTTGTTTCTCACTACTGCTCCGCTGTGTCTTCTTATAGTTAGGTTTAACCCTATCTACTAACCACATTTCCGAAGAATTCCTGGGGTTGATTCCTAATCTATAAATTTACAGATATCTACTAGAACTTCAAGACGATCTTCACCTCCTGACACAACTCTTACTTATTTTGATTATTATTTATACTTTAAAAATAATCCTTATAATTATAGAAGGAATCGACCACCCAGATATTACAGAGGCGACTGCCTAAAAAAAGAGCAGATAGATAGATAGATAGATAGATAGATAGATAGATCTATAGATAGGTAGATAGATAGATAGATAGATAGATAGATAGATAGATAGATAGATAGATAGATAGATAGATAGATAGATAGATAGATAGATAGATAGATAGATAGATAGATAGATAGATAGGCAGGCAGTAGATAGATAGGCAGGCAGTAGGTAGATAGGCAGGCAGTAGGTAGATAGGCAGGCAGTAGATAGATAGGCAGGCAGTAGATAGATAGGCAGGCAGTAGATAGATAGGCAGGCAGTAGATAGATAGGCAGGCAGTAGATAGATAGGCAGACAGACAGACAGACAGACAGACAGACAGACAGATAGACAGATAGACAGATAGACAGATAGACAGATAGACAGATAGATAGATGGATAGATGGATAGATAGATGGAAAGCTCTGCGGCCATCACTTAAGTGTTGGCGGTGAGCGATCCATTTTGGTCCTCCTTAGTAGGTAGAACCCCGGGATCCTGTAAAATGCATTAGCCCCGGTTTAAATTTTGAATTCAAATTTGAAGTTAATTAGCAGAGTGAAAATGGAAACGGACCTTTTGGGAGATCGAAAACAAAATGAAAATATACGAAGAGAACTAAATAATTCAAGCTATTAGATATAATTGCACAAAATACAGATGAATGAGTGGGCCACATCAATAGAGTGGATAACAACAGAATCCCGAAACACGTTCTTCGCTACAGACCACTAGGACGAAGAAATGTAGAAATACCCAGTAGAAGATGGACAGGCCAATTCTAACATGAGATCGGAACAGACCTCTTAAGGTCTGATCCTTGATGACAATGATGACATATTCTTTTACTAATGAACTTTAAAAAAATGTCTTTACAATCATATATGTGCCATTTTAAAGTAAGGCTCTATATATATATATATATATATATATATATATATGTTATAATTAAATGTTTAACATTGAACAATACAAGCTTAATATGGAATGATAAGAAAAATAAATGCCTGGACGGGATTCGAACCCGGATCTCTGAGTCTGTACCTCAGTGTGATATCCAATACACTACCAGGCGAATCCAATTCAAACACTTATTTAAAAAATAAATAAAAAATAAAAATATTCTCTTTAATTTGCTTACTTGATATAGTCAGCTGCTAGATGGCGGTGAAGACCGAGTTCTCGCGACATCTAGTAATAATGGAGAGTATAATACATATATAAGAAAAATAAGTGTTTGAATTGGATTCGCCTGGTAGTGTAATGGATATCACACTGAGGTACAGACTCAGAGATCCGGGTTCGAATCCCGTCCAGGCATTTATTTTTCTTATCATTCCATATTAAGCTTGCATTGTTCAATGTTAAACATTTAATTATAACATCTATAAAGCGTCACTGCTATAAGGTAAAAATATTCTCTTTAATTTGCTTACTTGATATAGTCAGCTGCTAGATGGCGGTGAAGACCGAGTTCTCGCGACATCTAGTAATAATGGAGAGTATAATACATATATAAGAAACATAAGTGTTTGAATTGGATTCGCCTGGTAGTGTAATGGATATCACACTGAGGTACAGACTCAGAGATCCGGGTTCGAATCCCGTCCAGGCATTTATTTTCTTATCATATACCATATATATATATATATATATATATATATATATATTATGTTTTCTTCTCTCTCTCTCTCTCTCTCTATATATATATATATATATATATATATATATATATATATATAGAAGAAAACATAACAGATGAAAAAAGGCGGAATGATCATAAAAAAATCTTTACGGAGAGAATTTGAACGAGGAAATACACTCTCTGTATAACCATCACCTTTTCTCAGCTTTCTCATTGCTCCAACGGAAACAGTCTGCATTGCTCATGAAATAACAGCGAGTGTGCGCTGATTCGTATATCGTTTATCATCGCATTATCAACGTAGACCCACCCAAAACATGAAAGAAATGATGATTATGAATAATAAGAACCAAAAATTATTTCGATGCACTATTTAATAATTCTGTTATAACTGACTCATTATTTATTTTCTCGAATAAAGTCCACCGCTGCGCTGTGGTCTCGAGGTAGCGTGTTGCCTTGTCACACAGCGAGCCCGGATTCGATCCCTAGTCGGGACAATTTTCCTGGGTGATGGTTTTTTTCGGGGTGTAAGACAAATGCCAGGAAACTTTAAGGCTCAAACGGTCTCCGAACATCATCTGGCCATCATCATCATCATTAATATATTCATTAAGTTTAGGATTAAGGCCTCTCCTGGCGCATCATCACCTATCATATATAATCGGGGCAGCGTAAGTTCGCCTTCCAGGCGCGCCAACCTCAGAAGTGGGTTGCAGTAACGCCATGCCAGAAGAGAATACCAGAAGACCAGAATATCGAAAAAAAATCTTCTCGTATAAAGTCTTTCTGAAACTAAAATTATAAAAAGTTAAATTAGATCACAATAAAGTCCAAAAAAAATAGTAACCAACCAAGGTCTTAGACAAGGATGTAGCCCCTCTCTTCACTTTTTATTGTGTATTTGGACAAAGCAATTAAAGAATGGAAAGCAGAAATATCTAAAGGGATACAAATTGCAAATAACACAAGATTAAATACAATTATATTACGCAGATGATCAAGATTTGTTTGCAGCAAATAATGATGATTTACACTGCACACTTTTCAAATTACAGACTATACTAAAGAATTATAATATGACAATATTAGTTGACGAAACGAAAGCAATGACAGTATGTGCTAAACAACTATTACGGGTAAAATATTTGGTTGAAAATAAAATAATAGAACAAGTGACAGATTTTATATATTTAGGAAGTCGCATTTTGTTATATCTTCTTCTTCTTCCTTCCAAGTATTAGGCCAAGGCCTGTTACGATCCTATAGAAAATTTTCCCTCCAGCGTTTCATAGGACGGCCCAGTGATCTTCGTCCTCTTGGTATATAATTAGAAACAGCTTTGGGGATCCGATTTGAACTCATTCTTTCAAGATGGTGTTTCCAATTTAGTTGGTACTGTTTAATATATTCCAAAATTGGCGTAGTCTTCAATTCTTTTAAGATATCGGTGTTCGTTTTCTGATCCCATCTGGTGTAATCCGCTGTTCTGCGCATGAATCTCATTTCACAAGCCGTTATTCTGCTTTCATGTTGTCTTTTTAGTGTCCATGCTTCACTACCATAGGTCAACACTGGTCTAGCCAAAGTGTTATATAAACGTAATCTGGTGTTTTTTTGTACAAGGGATGGTTTCATAACTTGATTAATAATTCCTAAACTTTTATTATAACTAGTAATTTTTTCAGGGATATCCTTTTCATCCCAGATAGAGAGATAATATCCAAGGTACTTAAATTGATTAGATCTCTCTAAAATTTTATTCTGGAGACAGATTTTACTTTGTATTGGGTCCTTCCCATGAAATGCCATAATTTTAGTTTTGTTAATTGATATTTCCATATTAAATTTGGCACCTATTTTTTGTAAATTATAAATTGATAAATTATAAATTGATCGTTGCAAATAAATTTCGGAAAGTGTCAGAAGAGCTAAATCGTTTGCAAAAAGAATGATTATCAAAAATACTTATATAAAACTTTAATAAAATACAATTGCTTGAAAGAGGTTTTGAGATTTTTTTTAAATTAGAGAGAAAAAATATTCAGCTCAGCTTTTTCATTATATATCTCAACCGTCTCTTTTAAATGGTAGTGAATGTTGGGCACCACGAGAAACTGATAAATGCGGAATCAACACATCACAAATTAGATTTCTTCGTTCAATAACAGGTGTTGCCTTGAGAGACCAAATGAGAAGTGATGACATTGGAACTCAATGGGGTGTTGAAGAAATGATTGCGAAAGTCCAGCTTCATTAACATAAATGGAGACAGTACATTCTTAGGATGCCAGAATATCGTGTGCAAGAAAAAAAATAATTCTGCAGGAATGGATTGTAGCTATAAACAATGTGGGAAAAAGAGAAGCAAGATCTTCATTAGAATCATCCTGCATAGAATTAGAGACGGAATAGAAACCATGCTGAGAAAATCACAATATGGTTTTAGTCCAAATAAATCTTGTACCGATCTTATAAATAGGCCTACTTTGAGAATAATGATGGAGCAATCTTCTGAATGGAATAATCCACATTATATCTTACATACGTTGATTTTGTTAAAGTCTTCGTTCTGTTGAATAGAGAATTTATTACCATCAGCGATGAAGCTGAACAGATAGCGATGAGTTGGAATTAAATTAAGGCATTGGCAAACAACAGACTTAATTGGCGAGCTTTTATGAAGGCACTATGATTCCCACTAGAGTGACCTTGTCGCTGTTGGTCAGATCAGTTCCAGTTGTAGTACACACACTGATATAAACCCAAACCTGTGTTTTTGGCAAAAAAATTAGAAAAATATCTTTTTCATAAGTAACGCTACGAGTGATTTCCAAATTATCAATAAATTCACGAGTCAAGAAGCGACGAGGAAATTTATCTAGAGGATTTGGAAATCAAGAGTGGCATTTGTTAGGACTATTTAACGAATAAATTAAGTTGTTTACTCACAAATAATTATTTAACTATAGTTATTGATAGTATACTAACTGCGGCAGAAATGAAATGTATGAGACGTACTGCGGGGTACTCAAGAACAGACCATAAAAAGAATTCTGGGATACTCAAAGAATCACAAACAGAATCAGTCATGGAATATGTACACAAATACAGAAACAACTGGAAATCTCACGTAAGAAGAATGAGCAGAACAAGAATACCACGTCAAATCTTAAATTACCAGCCACCAGGCAAAAGATCTTTGGGCAGGCCTTTCAATTGTTGGATTGAGACCGTAACAGACCACTAGGTCTATGACATGAAAGGCAGAAGAAGAAGAAGAAATATAGTCATTTTAGAATATTTATATATTTAATGTATACAGCTATGTTTGAAAACAAATGAGAAATGTATAATTATGTTTCATTTGTTCATCCACTGCAACTTGATCATATTATTTATTGCCAAATAGGATCGCAATATTGTTACAATGCACCCTAATGGAGAAAAAATGAAACACATCAAACTGTATATTATAACCAACATTATATGTTATTAATTTTTTTAGGGAACAACTCAGTAAATTAATTATTTAAAACACAATTATTGAACACACAATAACACTGGTCAACATGATTTTGTCTCATGAGTACCAATAGTTGTACTTAATGCAGTTTTTTTATCGTGTTTTCAAATATGTATTCGGAATTTCTCCATCACCCGCAGTTTTTTTATTTCAGTTTCAATTAATGGATTTAAATAATTATTTTCTGCTTAACAAAACATTAAAGGGATTACGTCAAAATCAAAACATACGGTGGTGTACCCTGACTTGCAATCTGCAATGAGACCAGTTTCACACTGCGAAGAATTGCCCATACCAAAGCCTCCAGAACATGTGACATTAGATGAAGAGAGCTCAGATTCTGATGGAAGTAAGGAAGAAGAAGAAACAGATTTTGGTGATACAACTTTCGAACAAAGCTGTTCATCTGAGCCTCATTTATTGACTCAAGAAGATCTTAACGATCTCATACGAGATTTAAAGTTATCCAAAAACCAGTCTGAAATGCCTGGTTCCCGTCTAAAGGATGTAATATCTCGGAAACCTTGCGTGATGGAGAAAAACCGATATCATATTTGAATTCAGGAGAAAAAAATACTATCAGAATCACATATTTTTCTTCCTGAGACAAAAAAAAAGTTTCTTTTTTGTTGCTCAGTGTTACCAAATGTGTAGTTCGATCTAATCTGTTCATCGTTTGCTATAGGCCTATTAAACGTATTTGTTGGAGAGTCAGTCACGGCAAAATAATGCTCTGGTCTGTTCAGAATATTAAAAAGGAGGAACTTTCTTTATTTTCGTAAACAGAATTCGATAAATATCGAAGTGAAACACGACTGTGATTGGTTGTAAAACAAAATCCATTGAAACGTGATTGGTCATTGACTCCCATTTGGGGCATGAGTTAAATAGTCTGTTGAAGACATAACGAGGGCATTTTTGTTTCGCAGAATATCATGTCTCGAGCATGCGACACATTAAAATGCTGGAGACATATGGAAGAGTTGAAATTTGCACAAGTTGGATGAAAATTGGTGTGTCACGGCCCGTATGATCCTTGTCTCAGTACATGATTCTAGTTCCCATGACAACTGTTGTGCTTAGCATTCATGGCGCGCCACCATGCGACGTGATGTGGAACTACATCCGGGATCTGATTCACATACATATTGATATCACTCTTCTTTTGTTTTTTTATCTTTTACATTTTCCTTCATTTATATCATATGTGTGTTTTATTCCATCATTGTTATTTTGTTCACGTTTTTTTTTCTTCTTTTGATTTTCTTGTTCATTTTGTAAAACCAGGAGAACTTAGGTAGTTCCATAAACATAATCTCTTGTCGTACACCTACTTTCTTTGCATTGTATTGTCTTGTAAATATACGAAAAAAGACGAGAGCTAAATACAAAAATTCATTCAACATTTTGTTTCTTGTTTGCTTGGTAACAATTGACGGGTTGGTGTCACTTGCTAGTAGATGGCAGTACAGGACAATGTTTCTCAAAGCCCCTTGAAACCGAAAAATAAAAATAGACATTAAATTCTAATTATCTGCAAACATTAATAATAATAATAACAATAATATAATAATTAATAAGAATAATAGAAATACCAATGATGTAAATGGTACTTAGTTTTTTTTATTTATTTTTGTTTTATAATATATTCTTCAGGTCACTAAAGAATTTAATTGACTATTTAACTCATTCCCCAAATGGGAGTCAATGACCAATCACATTTCAGTGATTTCTTATTTACAACCAATCACAGTCGTGTTTCGCCTAGAATTTACCAACTAAAGTTTATCATAATAAAGATAGCACCTCCTTTCTAACATTCTGAATAGGTCATAGCATTATTTTGCAGTGACCGACCCCCTAAGAAATACGGCTACTAGATTGTATATATAGTGCATGAATGTTAACAGAAAGATATAATATAAAAACATTTGTAACAATTGATTATACCACAAAAAAATAAAGAAAGAAAGAAACCACTGTTTGCACTATCTTAAACGAATTATTTCCCAGGAAATGACGTTGCAGAAAAATATAATTGACATATTTACATCAGAGGACATCAGAGATTAATTAATACCTATTATGTTAGTTATAAATTTCTCCATTAGGGTGCATTCTTACAACATTGCGATCCTTTGGCAATAAATAATATGATCTGATTGCAGTAACGAACAAAAAAAGCAAATGAAGCGTACCAATCGTTTCTCATTTGTTTTCAAACATCGCCGTTTACATTAATTATATAAATATTTTAAAATAACTATATTTAAATAATGATTTGTGAGTAAACAGCTTAATTTTATTCGTTAAGTAGTCCTAACAAATGCCACGAGTGATTTCCAAATTATCGATAAATTCACGACCCACGAAGTGAATTTATCGATAATTTGGAAACCACTCGTGGCATTACTTACGATAATATTATTGTTATTATTAAATACAGGTAAATGTATTGTGTAAATAAATACCTAATATGCTTATTTTTAGATACCCCGTGCTTATTCTGCGGCGTTGCCCGGAATTCTACTTATTCCTATCATCTTGGCATCAATGGGATGAAAGACAAAAATGGTTATTGTGAATGATGTGTAAAAGCTGGTCATATGCTGTCGTGGTTTTTTTTTGTAAAATATTTTGATATATTCAATTCTGTATAATTTAATTTGGTGTATATTTGTTATGGTTTAGGCAGCGTAAGCCATTTAAGCGGTCTAAAAGCTACTTTTTTAGTGTACTCATACACTTTTTTTTTATTTTCAGACCTATAGCACGTGTGGTATTATTTTACATACCTTAATTTCCCAGAAAAATATCTGTAAATTGAAGGTTATATGGCATAGTGATTTATTTCAGTTTTTTACGAAAATATATAAAGTATAAACTCAATAATACGCTATCTTGATTCTTCGTTTACTGACTAACAAAACACTGCTTTTCTCAAAATTAAGAAAAATGACTTAAATAACTATGCCATATACCCTTCTTCTTCTTCTTCTTCTTAAACATCATTTGTAGGATTTTCATCCTGTTTATTTCCAAAATCACTCCTAGGAGGAAGACTATTGGATGTGCATTCACTATCTATCCATCTCTTGGCTGGTCTTCCTCTTGTTCTTCTCCCGTCCATTGGTCTATCTTCTTTAGCTATTTCTGCAAATCTGTTTTCTTATATTCTTTCTATATGACCCTTCCAATATTTTCGTCTATCTATAATAATTTGGTTATGTCTTCAATATTACATTTGTCCGTAATTTCTGTGTTGTGTATTTTATCAAATAATGTTTTCCCCTGAATAGTTCTTAAGATCTCCATTTCTTGCTTATTATTACTTTCGTTTTTGTTGTATCAGCCCTAGTTTCTGCTCCATATACGATAACTGGTCGAACTATCGTTTTGTATATGCGGGTTTTGTTTTCTATTGACATATGTTTGTTGCGCCAAATTAAATCTTTCATATATCCTGATATTTGTGCTGCTTTATTCTTCTTCTTCTTCTTCTTCACTTCACGGGCTAGGCAAATTGCCCCTTCCGCCACACAGTTGTTCTGTCCATCTTTTCACTGGCCTTCCTACATTCCTTGAACCTCTTGGCTTGTAGTTGAATGCTGCTCTTGGTAATCTTGATACATTCATTCTTTCCACGCGTGTAAACCATTTCTCTCTATATTCTCTGATTTTCTCATCCAATTGATATATATTTAACTCTGTTCTTATATCTTCATTCCTTATCCGATCCAATCTTGTGCAGCCTTTTGTTTTTCTAAGGAAGTTCATTTCTGCGCTTTGTATTCTACTTTGCAATTTTTTCGTCATTACCCAAGTTTCGCTCCCATAAAGTAATGCAGGAACTGCTAATGTTTTATAAAACTTCAATCTAGTATCTCTTCTTGTTTTATTCTTTAATGTTTTATGTATAGTTCCGCATATCATTTGAAATTTCCAAACTCATCTCTCTCGCAGTGCTTCTTTATAAATCGGTCAAATAGTTTTTGAGTCCGTAAAGCCCTCATTTTTATACATAAAGATTTACTTCCCTCAGTTATGAAACATTTGGTATTTACTGGATTCCTATTTTTTTAGAGGTGAGGTTGGACTTGATGACGGTCTAGGATTTTTTTTTCTCTGAGTTACGCGCAGCAGTCGTTGAAATTCGATGACTCTGTTTAATAAACAAACGAATGTAGAGTTTGTGGGTTCAGGAGGCTGAGAAACAAGCTCATAAATTCTGCTTCTGTTATTAAAAATAAAATTTGTGACGCAAGGAAACGAAAATTTGTGAAGAGTAAAAAAAAGAAGCAGTTGAAGTGTGAAGTTTATGAGAGCAATAAAATGCTTGTGACCACAAGTTATACTACGGTATGCATCTTTTGAGGGACGAACAAATATTGCATTTCAGAAATCTGGCATTCTGGGCACTTGATATGACCATCTGTTTTATAAAACCAGAAGTAATAGTGTTTATATAGTATTGATATAGTACATTGCACCAGGATAATTTGATAAATAGAACCTGGGATGAGGCTTAATGGCATCTGAACAAATCATAAATATTTAAACTGAGTTTTAGATTGGATTAATTGAGATGAATTTGGCTTTTAACACCTTAATTTGGGTTCATTGTATTGCCCATCTTTCTGTTTTATTCAAAGCCCCAGATTGTCATTTTCGACATTTCAGGTGTTCTCTCCTGGCATTGGCGTAATTTGTAACCCACTTCAGAGGTTGGAGCGCCTGGAAGGATGGGTTACGACTGGCCCCAATGATGTGATGGGTGATGATAATGATAGGTGTGCGCCAAGAGAGTCCTTAATCCTAAACTTACTTTTTTATTTAGAAATATTCCACAATACAATGTTTCTCAAAGAATAAAATACTATAAAAATGCTTACCTTCAGCACGTGTTACGAATGAATGGACAGCGCACACCAAGAAGAATGTATAATTATAAACCAAAAGGGAGAAGATTGTTGGGAAGACCATTGAAGAGATGGGAGGACCAATTCGACCTATAATGAGATCGGAACAGGCCATTGGGCTTAATCCTTGTTGTTGTTGATGATGATACAGTGTTTCTCCTTCAACCCAAAGTGATTTGTCACCAGAAGTTCCTGTCTAAAGCATCTTCTTCCCTCAAATCTCTAGCTTCCATACTTCTCTTCACTCCATCCAACCATCCATCCATCGTTCTCTAGGCCTGCCTCTTCCACTTCTTCCATTAAGGATCTTATTTGGTATTCTTTCTTCTTCCATTTTTTAGGTGAATATGAATGATGATGATTGGGATGACCAGCTAATGTTCGGAGAACGTTTGGGCC
Source organism: Diploptera punctata (assembly GCA_030220185.1). NCBI lineage: Eukaryota > Metazoa > Arthropoda > Insecta > Blattodea > Blaberidae > Diploptera > Diploptera punctata. Next base: position 1,825,393 of record JASPKZ010003878.1, read on the forward strand.
TTAAATTTTCCTGATATTTGTCTGACAAGTGACAAAAAAACCCCGAAAGAAACCTGACCCAGATTTACGTTATGGAATGAGTCGACCGCTGCGCTGTGGTCTCGAGGTAGCGTATTGCCATGTCAAGCAGCGGGCCGGATTAATCCCCGGTCGGGACAAGTTTCTTGGATGAGGTTTTTTCAGGGTTTTTCACCTGTAATACAAATGTCAGCAAACTTTAAGGCCCAAACGGTCTCCAAAAACCACCTAGCCATCATTATTATTACTATATTTGGATCATTAGATTAAGTTTACTTTAAAACCTCTCTTGGTGCATCATTACCAGTATCATCGCCTTTCATATTATCGGGACAGCGTAATCTCGCTTTCTAGGCGCCCCAACCTCAGAAATGAGTTACATGTACGTCATGCCAGGAGAGAATACCATAAACATAATGACAATCTGGTGCCATTGATAAACAAAATACTTTATAGAATAAATCAGATGAAATCTACTCTACGGTGATATGTAGTCTGGTATGGTGTTCCTGGTTCGTCACAGATAATGCATTAACACTATGACTTATACCGCCATTTATTTGGGCTGGAACATAGGCCTCTTGAGGAGGGTATACTGAACCGAAAGTGCGATTTTCGGTTCGCAACTGCAGTGCCGTTATCCTCCTTGAACAGAAAGATTCGTGAACTATGCCAATATCCCTTCTCTATGCATCTACCCCCACTCTCCTTTTTACCTCTCCTGTTGCGCTGTTTGTGCTGCGCATCTCCCCTTCTACCTCGGAACGCTCAAATACGCTACGCACATTCAGAACATTATCATTCGATCGGAACTTTTTGTTTAGACTACGTTGTCTGGAGCACGCGAGTGGCGTGGTTTGAGTTTTGGTCCGTAGGACCAGGGAAAGCCACCCTGGCTTGGACTGTTTGTATGAATGAAGTTGTTTGAGTGAGGTATGATATATCTTTTTGATGTTAATGATTATTATTTATTTTCAGAATGATCAATATTTATATTTGTTATATTTTTCCTATACTTCAGACGTCTCGTTTATATTAAACATCATTTTTATATACATCGTGTTTAATATTCAAATTATTTATGTGCATGCTGCTGTTTGATATATTCCCGTACATAAACTTACTTATTTAGGAGATCATACAAGCTTCCTTTTTTCCGTCTAGCTTTCACGGTTAATAATAATAATAATAATAATAATAATAATAATAATAATAATAATAATACATCCAGTTTAACCGAGAATCATAGATTACTCAAGTGTTTTAAGATCTATTGTTGATGTTTAAGTGTTTGGAAAAGAAAGATGAATCAATATTTGCTTCTTATGGGCCCGGGCAAAGGCTTTTGAATAATAACCTTGATTGTTATGAACTCTACGCTAATATATACAACGGAAACAAAAGACGATACACGGCGGCGCAGAGCGTGTTTTGTAATACTCTGCACAAATGGTAGCGAGTAGCGTGGTTTTCGCCGGCACATATACAACCCGTTCATTTGATCGTATTCTGCCCTACGTTGAAGGCGTGAGGAAGTACACGAGTGTGTCCATTTGATCATCATAATCACACATTTTAAGTACCGTTGATTTACTAAATCAGACCATTTCTTGCCTAACATGAGATGAGGTGAAAAATTATATGAAATTAATGGTTGGAGATAAAATTACATGATGGAAGAAGGGAGAATGTTAGTTGGATAAAATTCGGAAAGCGAGAGTTCCCTGAGAAAAGCCCGAAGAATCCGATGTGGTCCTTCGCCAGTATGTTTCCAGGACCGCCAGGATTCGAATCCATGCGTCCACCGAGACGCCTAAACTGATCTTTAGTTAGTAGGCCAATTTTTCTTGTTTTAAAATTATCATTCTTACTTATGACATGTGAATGAGCGAAACTACGTAATGATGACGTACAGGATATTTATGGAAATCAGATGTAAAAAGAACAGTTAAGTCTCATAGTCTCTGATGGGCAGGAGTTGTGTCACGAATGGAGAATAAAGGAAGGGCATGGAACTTATTATAGAAATGCCAGAGGGAAAGCAATCAGTAGATAGGGCTAGAATTAAGAGGGAATATAATGAGACACTGGAAGCCATCTTGTGGCTTCTATAACAAGTGGACATTTTTAAACAGAATAATTATTTTATTGTATAGCAGTTATGCTTCTTTATTTCGATGTTATAATTAAATTTTTACATTTAGCAATGAGGGACTAATATGACATGAAAAGAAAAATAAACACCTGAACCGGGATTTGAACTCGAGATCTCTAACTCTATACGTTAGCGCGCTACCAACTGTGCCACACACACACACACACACACACACACATATATATATATATATATTATATATATATATATATATATATTCTCCATTATTACTAGATGTCGCGAGAACTCGGTCTCCACTGCCATCTAGTAGCTGACTATAACAAGTAAGCAAATTAAAGAGAATATACATATATATATATATATATATATACACTAGAAGTCCCAGCCAAGCGTTGCTGTGGCTAAGGTATACGTTAAAAATATAAATTAAGTTGCTATATTTCAGCCAGATTACTTAAAAATAATACTTACACAAGAAATTAATAATATTGAAAATAAAATAAACACTGAACACACTTAAATTATGAAATAATCAATATTTGTAATTCAATTGAAATTCGCAGATGCAACAAAAAGCACAGCCATCTGGATCTCTCTTTGTTAAATAATACACCAATTACCTTACAAAATTACCTTACACCGCCATCTGTTAGAATCGTATGGAACTCACAGATAATTACACCGCCATCTGTTAGAATCGTTTGGAACTCACAGATAATTATAACTCTTTGTTAAATAATAAATAAATAATTTGCAATAAAAAAATAATGCGACTATAAATTTAGTCATAAACTACCCTGAGTCTCAGGTTGCATTAAACTGCACACAGCGTGCAAAACTTTATTAAAATCGTTTCAGTAGTTTAGGATTCCATCGCGGACAAACAACGTGACACGAAATTTATATATATATATATATATATACTGGGTATAACTAATTTGCGATCACAGACTTTGAGGACGTGTAGCGGGGACCAAAACGGTTACGTTTAGCATAGGAACTCATGTCCGGAAACGTACCGTTTTCCCGCTACACCCACCCGAAATACCATAACATTTGTTCAATGCTTCCACACTTTCGACGCCAAAGACTCTACACGTTCTCCCAACTTGACCTAGACTACTACCTGTGAGGTTATATAAAATCCGTGATTTACGAGACCCCTTTAGGATCCTACCAGCGCGAGTTATGGCTGCGGCGGATGTTGCAGGACCAGGGATGGGTGATTTTGTGTACCAGAACGTGGTACGGAGGTACCGTATCGGAGCTGACGTAGGTGGTCATCACATCGAACTGTTCTTATAGACCCAGACGACAAGCAGCAGGCGTCAGAGGAAGAGCAACGTCTGATGTGGTATTTTGCATGTAGCGGGAAAACGGTACGTTTCTGGACATGAGTTCCTATGCTAAACGTAATCGTCTTAGTCCCCACTACACTTTCTCAAAGCCTGTAATAAGAATTTCATTACACCCTGTGTATTTCTCTGGAAGGAAAGGAGATTACAAATATTTGAGAATGAAGTACTTAGGAAAATTTTTGGACCAAAGAGAGATGAACAGACAGGTGAATGGAGAAGGCTACATACAATGAATTACATGGTCTTTAGACTACGATGGGCAGGACATGTTGCACTTATGCGGAATGAAAGACTGGCATGGAGGCTTCTTGTAGGAAAACCAGAGGGAAAACACCCAGTTGGTAGACCAAGAATGAGGTGGGAGAATAACAATAACTATGATTTGAGGGAAGTAGATTATACAGGGTCTTACTTTAAGGGAGGAAAGGAGATTACGAGTATTTGAGAATAAAGTTCTTAGGAAAATTTTTGGACCAAAGAGAGATGAACTGACAGGTGAATGGAGAAGACTACATTAACAATGAACTACATGGTCTTTATAGGAAGCCAGACATAATAAGAACAGTTAAGTCTCGTAGACTGCGATGGGCAGGACATGTTGCACGTATGGGGAATGACAGACGTGCATGGAAGCTTCTTGTAGGAAAGCCAGAGGGAAAACGCCCAGTTGGTAGACCAAGAATGAGGTGGGAGAACAACATTAACTATGATTTGAGGGAAGCAGATTATACAGGGAATGATTGGAAAGCATTAGCTCAGGATAGGGTTGTATGGAGAGCTTATGTCCGCGCGGCCATGAATCTACGGGTTCGATAGTGCCAGGGAGTAAGTAAGTAAGATTATACAGGGAATGATTGGAAAGCATTAGCTCAGGATATGGAGAGCGTATGTCCGCGCGGCCATGATCCTACGGGTTCGATAGTGCCAGTGAGTAAGTAAGTATATTTCTCCTTACCCAAAATCTCTTAAATTTTATCCACTGAAGAGGAGTAAAAAGAACTAGATTTAGTGGAAAAATTACATGATTTGCAGCACTGTTATGAAGTTAAAAGTAATTTATTTTTATCTGTTTACCCCTGAAGAAATTCTTAAAGCGCACATGTTTGTTGGCAATGATCCTATTGTCACAGTGTCTCTAATGAGCTAGAAACATGGAGGAGGTACAGACGATTGTCATTTGCATCTGTAACAGATGATTACACCCCCCTTTGGAGGCTTAATGGTGTGGGCAGAACGTTAAAATGAAAAACATCTAACAAAAAAATCTTCTCCAGAGGGTATATTAATATAACTTTGTGAGTTCACTTTTCTCTTGCTTCACGAACCGTTTAAATTATCAGATGTCATCACATGTTACCACTTGGCAGACTGTATCAATTTAACATATTCATGATGGGTTGTTTCATTCAACAAGCTAAGATTGTAGGAGGTTATTGCTGCTGTAGACATGTTTATTTTTCCTTTCCGTATTAAAATAATATGTTATATTTGACTAATTCATTAGTTTGTTTTTTTCAAGCTTACTTTAAGAGAGATTATTATGAGGTGCTGAAAATTACTATCATAGATGCTTATAATTGAGTAGAATTTTGTGCTGTTTAACGATGAAATGTTTGTGGCGTTAGAGAACATTAAAAAAATAGTCCCCCACGCAGAAACTTTACAATAAAATACCTTCCAGGAGTTTGTAAAATGGCGGATGCCTTGAATACCTTCCAACACACGAAGAGTTTATTTACAGATCAATCTTTATTAGGGGCCTATTAGAGCTTTTGTAGTTGTTTCAGTTTGCACATGAATGTTGTGTTTGTCTCGTGATTGATTAATTAAATTATCACTGCATCTGTTGGAATTAGTACTTACAAGGGAACTGGAAACCATTGCATGCCGAAACCTACATTAAAAAATGGAAAGAAAAATGAACGCATGTTCCTGGATTTGAACCCGAGACCTGCAACTCCGTACGTTAGCAGCACACTAATTTCTCCTCTGAAGCATCTTCTTCTTCTTCTTCCTTTCCAGGATTAGGTCAATGCTACCTGTTCCGGTCTCAAGCCCATCGTTTCCTTGGCCGTCCCGAAGATCTCTTTCCATGTGGTTTGTAGGTGTTGATCGTTTTGGATAATCTTGGATTGTCCATTCTGTCTAAATGTTATTTCGATTGGTATTTGCGCTCTTCTAGTTTATCGACTATTGAAAATATCTTCAGTTAATTTCTTACTGATTCATTGTGTACTCAATCCATGCGTGTACATCCTTTTACGGATCTTAAAAATTTCATTTCAGCGGCTTGGATATGAGAGATAACTTTTTTGTAAGTACCCAAGATTCAGATCCATATAAAAGAACAGGAGCAGCTATAATTTTATAAAACCTGAGCAGAGTTTCTCTTCGAGTCTTCTTATGGTGCCACACATCATTTGATATCGGTTTAATTTATTATGTATATCTCAATCGTAGCTGTACGTTATATAGCATCCCAGCACAAACATCCATTTGTCTTCCTTCGTCTTCTTCTTCTTCTTCTTTTCCAGGATTAGGTCAATGCCAACTTTTCTGGTCTCAAGTCCATCGTTTCCTTAGCCGTCTCGAAGATATTTTTCCATGCGTTCTGTATGTGTTGATCTTTTTGGGTAATCTTGTATTGTCCATTCTATCCAAATGTTCTTTCCATCGGTACTTGTGCTCTTCTAGTTTATCGATTATTGAAAATATCTCCAGTCTTCCTTATGTCTGATTTTTTTCGAGGTTAAGTAATTGGATTTTCAAGATGCAATATGTACAGAGGAAAAATTAAAGGACTAAACGTATCGTGTCAGAAGTGAACTGTCAATCATTGCAAATTCTTCCAGAGAAGCGTTGTGATGTATAAAGGCTGTATCCAATATATATATATATATATATATATATATATATATATATGTAATACAACTCCTGAATTGGCAGATTGGATAACCATCACTATCCGCCGTCCGTGCCGCGTCCCTCTTCACTTCACTCAGTTCATACTCATGGAGGGAGGCCATCTACTCCGTACTGTGGTTTGACATTGATGGATTCTAGCTTCGATTTCTGTCATGATCTCCTTTATCTCCTATCAGAAGCATAAGGTATCCACAAAGCGCGTCACCAACGGATCCTATTCTAAGCCAACTTCTTCACTTCCCTCCAGATTTTCCCCTCCTTTGCAATTTCTTCAAAGTCTGTTTCGGTCTGCCTCTTGCACTGTGTACTTGGAGGTTCCAATCCAATGCATTTCTTTCAATCGAATCATCGTATTTTCTTAGTGTAGGCCTATGTTCTATCCAGTTCCATTTTCGCTTTTTTTTTATTTCTATTTTAATTTTTTTCTGGCGAGTTTTTCCCCCATAATTCTTTATTTTATTTTGCTTGTGTCATTTTATCCTTAACCCATTCGCTTTAGGTTCAAATGTTCAATGCATTTCCCCTGAAACCGGATCTAAGTTACTGTAAATTATATTGTCCATGTTCAGACATTCAAAACAAACAAAATATAACGGTACTTGAGATCACATTAAGGGTGAAGGCAAAAACACATTCCTCTACCACTAATAAATGTTAACAAAATATTACTCTGCTAAGAGATGTACAAAATATTGCAAAATGTATAACAACAGAGTTAAGCGAGTGTACCTCGTCTTCTGAGGTGAAGGCCATTTAACTGCCGGCGAGTCTACCTCCTCTTTTAAGGCGAATCGGTTAATATTTTATTTAGACATCTATTTATACGTACTTGCAATTTATTATCCATGATGTTACTAGTTTTCCAGGTTTCACAAGCACATAATAGCACTATGATGTACATGTACTGTATCAGTGTTAATAAAATTCATTGTTTAAAACCGTTGAGGTGGATAGTCATAAAATAAAGTAAGTTAAAATGTACCTTCTTAGGTCGGAGCCGTGTCCTCAACTCATAAATATGTGTGATGTTTTGTCTGAAGGCCTTTCGGCATCTCCATTCCATCATCAGTTGGTCTTTCTTCGCTACATTACTTGATGTTCTCGGTGTACTGGTCCTAATGTAGTGTTGTACGTGGCTAAATAAACACAACAACACTGCATTAGGACTAGCACCGAGAACATCAAGTAATGTAGCGAAGAAAGACCTGCTGAAGATGGATTTTATGACATGTACTGTATATGAAGGCTACTTACCTGAGCTACATGATCTTTATGAGAAACTAGTTGTAGTAGGAACAGTTAAGTCTGTAGTCTACCGATGGGCAGAATATATGATTCGAATGAGGTACGGAAGAAAGGCATGGAAAATTATTGTAGGAAAACCAGAAGGGAATGCGTCAAGAATAAGTTGGGAATAGTATATTACGATGCGAGGTTGGGAAGTGGTTTTTACATAATCGAGGGAAATGTTTAAAAACCGAGCGATAACGATGTTTTTAATTTCCGAGATTCTGTAAAACACTTCACAAACGTGCGTTGTACATTATTTTTTTGCGCGATGGTGTTTTTAAAATAATAAATAATAGTAAAATAATAACATATTTGTTGAAAATATTTCCTTTCATTATAAACAATTGACTAACGTTAACAGTGTGGGCAATGTTTATTAGTTGAAACAACAGGAGGCCTTGAGAACAATTATTGATAACATGGTCGCAAGTACGTATTTATTGTTTTATATTGTTTCAAATAAAGTTGAGTTCATTTAAAATGCAGTCATTTGTTTCGTATAATGTATATTAACACTACCTTTTGGATATTTTCTGTATATACATTGTACGTAGTATACATAGAGGGCAGTGGATTTACTTCCCGCACGTGGGTGTAAATGTAATATTACAGTATAATTATTTAGGTTGGCAACCCCGAAATGTGGGAAGTTGAACTTTCAATAATGGTCGCCATTGCTGGTGAGTACGACAAAACGCACTATCTCGCAAAAAATAATATTAATCAATTTTTAGTGAGACAGTTATACAGAGAATGAGTGGAAAATATTAGCTTAGGATAAGAAAGTTAGGAGAGCTTATATCGGGGCGGTCATAAATCTCCTGTTTGATGATGCCAGTAAATAAAATCACTTTATCGGAATAAGCTTACTCTAAGAATTGTATTTATGGCTCAATAGGTTTTTGTTACAGCTGATCGTAGTGTTCCCCATTATGCAGGGTGTTGCAAAAAGCACCAAGAACAGAGGTGAGGTGGTATATTAAAATATGTTGATAAGTTTTTAATAGTGTACAAATGTCCGGAAATTATACGTTTTCACACTATGAGTAGCTAACTTCTCAAGAGTTCCGTTAGTTAGATTTCAAGACTTAATACTTGGCAATACCGTCACAGTCACATCAAGTTTTCAAAATATCCACCTTCCATCTCATTTCAGAGCCTACATCGGCGGCGTAGTGATTGGCGCACACGTTTAAATACGCCTGGCCTCGTTTGAATTCTTTCTGCAGCAACGTGGATTCTGGCTATAAGATTCATACGTGACTCTACTGGAGTCTGATAAACAGACTTTTTCATGTCGCTCCACAAAAAGGTAGTCGAGAGGGTTAAGATCAGGTGATCTTGGAGGCCATGGGACTGGTCCAACTCTGTAAATCCATAGACCAAATGTCTCCTCACATTGACATCGAAGTGAGCTGGAGCTCCGTCGTGTTGCAGCCACATTCCTTTGTGAAGCCACGTATTACAGGTTCCGTACCTGTGAGCTGTTATCAAGCATCGAGTCTTCAAATCCTTCGAACTAACACTGAACTTGAGACATAATTAACTGATAATAGTGATAAAACGCAACATTTCCGGACATGGGTGCCTTATTAAAAATGATCAACATATCTCAATATACTACCTCACCTCCGTTGTCGGTGACTTTTGCAACACCATGTATATCGTTTGACATAGGTCGAGAGTGTCCACTATACTTCCGTTTCTTACTTTAGGACCATCAGTTTTGAAACACCCTGTAATGTTTCTGCAGAGATACATAATGTAAAGTAGTGCATTTCTTAAAGCAAAGAGTAATGAACTAGGTAGAAACTGTAAATAATGAACTGAAAGTTTATAGACGAACCCCGGACATAAGTTATCTGCAAGGCATCTAAACTTTGTGAGCTTGCACAGTAATTAGATTTAATCTAGATTGTTCGGCGCAACTTTACGCCAACAAAAAACAGTAGTCTTTAATACAAAATCCTTTATCCTTCAAAACATTACACATTTTTGTTGCGGTTAATAGACAAATGCACGAAACAGGGCTGCACAAAATGATTATGAAATTCTCGGTCGAGGAAAAAAATCTTATATTCTTATAAAACACAATTAAGCTGCAACACAAAAATATATGTGGTCCCAGAGATTAAGCTGTTTAATGTAAAATACCTTTTTTTAGGGGAATCACTATTTTAACCCACAGGTGTAGGGAGGGTACATTCATAAATGTTCCTTTGTTGTAGTTAGTACGTTCGTAAAATGTATTGTGGATCCGTGACTTCCATAGTACCTGAACTGTTTACACTAAATACCAAGAAATCCAAACATTTTAACTAGGATAGTACAAGGTTCATAGTTTCTCATAAGTAATCCCACGAGTGATTTCCAATTTATCTAGAGAATTTGGAAATCAAGAGTGGCATTTTTATGACTATTTATCGAATAAAATAAAGCTGTTTACTCACAAATCATTATTTAAATATATTTTTAAATATTTATATAATTAATGTAAACGGCGATGTTTGAAAACAAATGAGAAACGTTATGTTTCACTTGTTCATCACTGTAACCAGATCATATTTATTGCCAATTAGAATCGCAATATTGTAAGAATGCACCCTAATGGAGAAAAAATTAAAAACATAATTACAGGTTATTGATTAATTTCTGATGTCTTAAGAAGTAAATATGTCAATTATATTTTTCTGCAACGTTAATTCCTGGAAAATAATACGTTTAAGAAAGTGCAAACAGTGGTTTATTTTTTGTGGTATAATCAATTGCTACGAATGTTTTTCTATTATATCTCGCAAGCATAATCTGTTTACATTCGTGCACTATATATACAATCTGGAACCCACTTGATAAAACGAAAGCGATAAAATGAAAGTGTTAAAATCGAGGTGAAAAACGACTGTGATTGGTTGTAAATAAAAATTTATTGAAATGTGATTGATCATTGACTGCCATTTGGGGCATGGGTTAAATAGTCTATAAATACTTTCTGGTAAGAAGGAGATGGCTCTAATGGAACTGAAATCTTAACTCTCTGGACAGGCTATTATTATTATTAATTATTAATATTATTATTATTATTATTATTATTATTATTATTATTATTATTAATGCTTTATTTTTGCTGGCAGAGTATTATTATTATTATTATTATTATTATTATTATTATTATTATATTTATTATTATTATTAATTACCATTATTATTATTATTATTATTATTATTATTATTATTACATGGGGAACGCCAAACATCTAGAGAACACGTTACCAGTTGCAGGTACGGGAATGTTTCCCAAATATATGTATTAGGAGGGAAATTAAATATTTCCCACTGACCAACATGTACTGCTGCCTTGCAGTGAGGTATTGGTTTCGAACGGTTAAATGAATAGAAACTTTAAATTAAATCTTTTGGTCCTACAAGTTTGGAGTTGAAGTGATAGCCTAGCTTTTGGTCCTACATAAAAATTAATAATTCTAAAAAAAAACTGAAAGTAATGTAACAACTGTATTGCAGAAATTACCTTAAATTTAGAAATAGTTATTTTACTATTATTATTATTATTATTATTATTATTATTATTATTATGATTATTTTATTATTATTATTATTATTTTATTATTATTATTATTTTTATTGTTATTATTGTCTATGGAAAGCAACGGGAAGCTACCACACCTACACAATTCCCTAGTAAAGCTGCAAGCATAGCATGAAAATGCTATGATTGCAGTGAAGGGCCTGCCTTCGGGCAGAATTACTATGGATGGATGGATTATTATTGTTATTATTATTATTATATTATTATTTTTATTATTATTATATTATTATTATTATTATTATTATTATTATTATTATTATTATTATTATTATTATTATTATTATTATTATTATTATTATTATTATTATTATTATTATTATTATTATTATTATTATTATTATTATTATAAGCAGAATATCAGCTAGCGAAATGAAATTCATGAGATGAAAGCTGGATACACAAAATTAGACAAACAGAAAAAAGTAGACATCCTTCAAAAACTTCAAATCACTTAGGTTGTTATACCATGTAACTACATGTAGAAATAATTGGCTACACCATATTCAGCGTAATGGATCGATCACTCATCCCTCGTCAGATTTTGAATTATCTCCGAGGAAGCAGCTCTCTGGAAAGACCATTCAAAAGATGGCAACAGGACCGTAACTGGCCATCAGGCCTAATACATGGAAGGATGATGATGATTATTATTATTGCTGTTATTATATCCTTCTTCACTACCTGGTTTAGGTATTGATTACCTGTTCCGTCTTCACTAATAGATATAAGACCATCTCGTCCGAGGATGACCGATATTGCTTCTTCCTCTCGGAAAATGTTAGATTTTATTTGGTATTCTACTCTCTTCCATTCTTTCTACATGTTTTTTCCACTGTTTCTTGTTATTAGATATACATTCTTTTATGGAGTAGATCTGCTGATCACGAATATCATCGTTTCTTATCTGGTCCATTCTAATATACTCTTTACTCTTCTTAAAAATTTCATCTCGGCCGCTTGGATTTTACTTTCTTGTTCGGTAGTGTTCCATACAAAAGAACAGGCAACTCTTGCCTAAACCAGGAAGTGAAGAACAAGAAGAAGAAAAGGTTATTATTATTACTATTATTATTATTATTATTCCCTTTACCTTGTCGTGGTGGAGTGGTTTGCGTGCTTAAATGACCCCGAGACCTATGCCGGCACTAGCATTACTGCCGAAAGGGTTACCCATGTCGGTCAGGTCGAAGGCGATAAGCCAGACGAAAAAAGTACCTTGGTCGAAAGAGACGATCTTTAACCATAAAAATACAACCATCAAGAAACGCGGACATGGGTTCCACTGGGGTAAAATTTTCGAGAGGTAAAGTAATCCCCCTGCTGCCGATAGGGTTACCCATGCCGGACTGGTCGAAGGTGATAAGCCAGACGAAAAAAGTACCTTGGGCGAAAGAGTGACGATCTTTCACCGTAAATATACAACCGTCAAGAAATGCGGACATGGGTTCATCTGGTGTAAAACGGGCGGGGACTACTTCAGGGAACCCATGCAAAAAAAAAAGTAATCCCCCATTCGGTTCTCCGGGCGGGGACTACTTCAGGGAACCCATGTCAAAGGCTCAATCACACGGACATGTTCCTAGAAACATGGAATGTTAGGATTTTACATAATAGCGGGGCGCTAGAGATATTAACACGGGAATTAGATAAATTTCCCTTGGATAGGCCTATAGGAGCTTTACAGGAAGTTAGATGGCCAGGAGAAGGTACTCAGGAATCTGGAAGTTTTGCATTATACTCAGGGGGTGCAGCAAGACCTGAATTTGGAACGGAATTTTTAGTGCGAAGTTGCCAGCGGTAGGATATCATATATAATTCTAAAGGGTAAAAAACATGATATTACATTTGTAAATGTTCATGGTCCCACAGAAAATTATAACAAGATCAAGGATGAGTTCTATAAAGAATTAGAATGCATATTTGATAGCCTTTCACGATATCATATGAGAATTGTCTTAGGAGATTTTAATGCAAAAGTGTGGTGGGAAGATATATCCAGGCCGACAGTTGGCAAATTCAGTTTTTATGAAGATAGTAACGGTAATGGAGTTAGATTAGTCACTTTTGCCTCATCAAAGAATCTTATTATTATTATTATTATTATTATTATTATTATTATTATTATTATTATTATTATTATTATTATTATTATTATTATTATTAAAGAATTTTGTAATATGCCTTATATAATATACCAAATGGATATTATTGCTTAATGTAGTATTTTATGAAGATGGTTTATCTGACCGGAGATGTACAGCCCTTGTACAGTTGCTGGAGGCACGTTTACACGGTTATGACGCATTACACAAATTCATCAGCCGCTCTGATTTTATCGGCGCCCCCTCGTGTAATCAAACACCTGTTTAGACGCAAGGTGTGTGTCTCCTTTTCTATTATGCAAGCATTGCAACTTCTCCGTACCAATCGGCTATCTCTTGTCCTCCATGTGCATTTTTCCTCTTTCAGACTTTCTCTCATTTTTTGATTGAGTTTCTCTCTTTATTCATCTCAATGTGTGTAAATATTCGATTCTCTTCTTACTAGGTTTTAGAGTTCAAATCTGGCCATCTCTACTAATCTAATCAAAAAAAGATTAGAAATGTTTTTAACATCTAGTAATAATTTGTAATTTGGTGAATGGTGCAAGCTGCTAAATTTAATGAAAATCCTGTTTAGATGCTCATTTGTTACGCTCTCGTCGATCCAATCCCGAGTACACGCAGGGTCTACGATGTGGAAAATCCCATCATTAAGTGTGCGCACCTTGGTCTTCCTCTTGAATGGATAACTAACACTACAGGAAGTCGGAGCGACTATTTTCATGGGATTAGATCCCAACTAATGGAAGGTCATTTTGAATAGAATCTTCAATGTTTTGTGTCTGATCATTTGTCCATCTCAAAGCATAATTATACACAATAGGACATATGTTAACGGGAAAAATATCAGTAATACTCTCGCACACTATGTTAATTAAAAAAATCGTCCTTTACTGTTTGCTAGCTAGTTAGTTGTTATTTTCATTAAATGACACTCTTTAATAACACTGGTCAACATGATTTTTGTCTCATGAGTACCAATATTTCTACTTAATGCAGATTTTTTATTGTGTTTTCAAATATGTATTCGGAATTTCTCCATCACCCACAGTTTTTTTTTTATTTCAATTTAAATTATTGGATTTAATTAATTATTTTTTAATAAACGTTTTTTTCGTCCATTTATTATCTTGGCGCAGTGAGCGATGAGCACGGGGAACACTTTTTCAGCTATGGAAAAGAGATATCAAGGCAAATGAAATCCTAATATGCTGGCCGATTATTGTTGGACCATCAAGAGGTACGCTCCACAGGCAAAATATAGCAGAAAATCGTCATTTCTTACTTTCTAGGTGAGTCCGAATGTACGAATATTGTGTAGTTACGAATGTAGAAAATATTAATGTGTTTGAAATTATAAATGCATGCCACTCGGAAACCTTGCGTGATGGAGAAAACCCGACCGATATCATATTTGAAATCAGGAGAAAAAAATACTGCTAGAATCACATATTTTTCTTTCTGAAACAAAAAAGTTATTTTTTGTTGCTCAGTGTAACTTATAAATAACATGTAACATAGACTGCGATGGGAAAGGCATGTGGCACAAATGGGAAATGAAAGAGAAGTATGGAAGCTTCTTGTAGGAAAACCAGATGATAAACGCCAAGTTGGTAGACCAAGAATGAGGTGGGAGAATAATATTAACCATCGTTTGAGGGAAGTAAATTTTACAGGGGATGGTCGGAAAACGTTAGCTCCAGATAGGGAAGTATGGAGAGCTGATGTCCGCGGCCACGAAACTTCGAGTTCGATAGAGCCAACGAGTTAGTTATAGCTAAATAACTCCCTGCATTATCGAACCCGTTATTTTCGTTTCAGGTGAACTCCTACACCTAATTGTCCGATTTTTTAACGAAAAAAAAGAACTGCGAATGTCCGAGTCAGAGGAAGATCTTGCACGAATTCTGGCGGCAGCAGAAATTATTAAGCACACACCAGGTCTTGTGTAGCGTGTATATTACCGTAAAACATGCGTCGCAGGTACACTTCGTATTTTTTATCTCTTCTCGGGGTCCCCACGTGGAACCACACTTGTAGTACAACCCCTAGAAGTCAGTAACACTTATTCTGAAACACAAGCCACACGATATCAATCCATTGTGTTTCGATCTTCAAACCTATTTTATAACCCTAGCAATGATTCCTGACGAATGAAATTTGTAATGAGAGCTTAGATCCGAGTCCTGTACTAACCAGATGTAGGTCTCAGCCAATAGGAAGTATGACCACACGTCATTGCTAACTCCCTCGCTAGCGAATATCAAATACAGTCACTGCTAAACATTTTTAAAATCTCACTACAAAAATTAAATAATATAGGTAATCTTTATCGTAGACTGCGATAGGCAGGACATGTGGCACGAATGGGGAATGAAATACGTGCATGGAAGCTTCTTGTAGGAAAACCAGAGGGAAAACACCCAGTTGGTAGACCAAGAATGAGGTGGGAGAATAACATTAACTATGATTTGGGGGAAGTAGATTATACGGAGAGCTTATGTCCGCGCGGCCATGAACCTACCGGTTCGATAGTGCCAGTGAGTTAGGGCATCTTTATCCGTGGAGGAAGTATATTCGCTGTATGTATATATATATATATATATATATATACAAACACGCACACACTGTAGTTGGTTTATATCACACTTTTAATGTTTTAAATAACCACTAAATGCCACTTTAATTTAAACAATTTATAATCTTCCCCGCGCCGTAGCCATGTGATTAAGGCAAGATGCCATGGCACAGGGCTACGAGACTTGCGCTGGTTCGAGTCTCTACGGGGGAAGAATGTTCTCAAGTAATTCTGCCAGTATGGACCGATGCCCACCCAGCATCGTGAGGCATTTGGGTAGCTACAATAAGTAGCGGCTCTAGGTTGAGAAGACTAGCTATAATGGCTGGGGGACCCGACATTCACATTGCACTATAATTTTAAGACTTCAGGCAGCAAGTGTTCAAAATATTATAATTAAAGTCTACGGTTTAAAATTTAAAATCAACACATCCGCGTCTCACTATAATTCTCTATGGACTGTACATATTTTTGTAGAGGAACGGTTTTGTTTGTACACGTGGCAGACAGGGAATTCACAGCTCAGCAGTCTTGATAGGCTCTTCCATTGGATTTACGGTCAAGGACATTCTTCAAAGTCCCTTGCGCGACCTATACATCGAAATGGTACGTTTCCAGACATGGGTTCCTTATCAAAACTGTGTCTACTAAGTCCCCTCTACAACTCCTAGAAGTCTATAATACTTATTGTCTTATCACTCTGTATGTTATGTACTTGTATTGAGTGTAGAGAAAAGTGTAGGATGATTGTAAAAAGGTGTGTTTGTGTATAGAAATATGTTTACTGTAAGTGTTTGAAGATAGAAAAAGTCAGCGTTTCTAAATGTAGTTAAACCGTTTATAAATAAAATGGAGTAAAAAAAACTCCAGAGCTATAAATATAACAAAATTAAACATTACAGTTTGAATGATAGCTGTTCATTTGTCTTGCTAAAAGCTGAAGAACGACAACACACAAAGAATTCTAAACAAAAGCGCATCCATGTGTCCCTTTGGGCATTATACAGCAAACAGTTGACTGTTGTGGTCTGATAAATATTTGAATGACTAAAGTTTGATACATTAACAAAAGAAGAATGCATGTTGCAGATGGTGTTGCGTAGAGATCCAAAGAGTAATGAGTGGGGGGTGCAGGAGTCCTGACACCCTCAGGCCTTCACCCACTTAATTTGATACAAAATTTAGTTTAATGTCTCTTAATACAGCTGGCGCTTCTTCCTGATGACGATGATTACTGTAATAATCATAGTTACAATAAAAATAATCATATGTACATAATAGTGCATAAAATACCAACTTCACATCAATTACTTTGTAACTAAAATAAATTTTTAAACATGGAAGTGATCAATATATATAATTAACTTAATAATAGATAATCATAATCTTATAAAAAGCGGAAGTTAGTTAAATATATCACATGTTTCTGTAATAACTGAAGAAAATACATTTTTTGAAGTTACAATTTTATAATTACGGTAATCTTTAGAGGGTGCAAACAAGCAGACAAGTTAATAATAAAAGTGCGTCACGCAGGAATTGCATAAAGTAAGCGAATTCCTCAGAACGTCGAATTTATGGTCCTGTTTTTCTGGTTTATGGACCATATAGTATATATTTCTTTTGTTAAACTTTAAATTGGCGAAACTCTACAACTAGTAGGTTTTGTTGTGAAAAGTTGAAAATTGCGACCGCTATAACGATTTTTAATTTTCGTTTCAGGTCAACTCCTACTATTAATGGTCACATGTTGCTTTTTGACGAACTCTTAGTTTTTTAACTGTTTGTAATATGCCGGGTTTGTTCCCGGAAAATAATTGCGGCCGCTAGAGTGTGAAGATTTGTATTTATTAAATATTTTCACGAGTAGAACTCAATAGGTTTATTTAAAAAAGTAGTATTTTTGTTGAGGTAATTCACTTTTTTTGCACGCTTTATATTAGCTTGCCCTGTATCTGTCCATCTATGTAACGGAATTTTCTACACGATTTTCACCCACTTCAAAACATTGGATTGACTTGAAACTTTGTATACTTGTAAAGGACCAAAGACAATACAATAATTTCATGATTTTTTTCGAAGATCCTGGCCAGGATCATCAGGACATCAAAAAAAGTGTCTGTATATCTAAGTAACGGAATCTTTCAACACGATTTTTACCCACTTCAAAACTTTGGATTGACTTGAAACTTTGTATACTTGTAAAGGACCAGCGACAATACAATAATTTGATTTTTTTCTAAGATCCTGGCCAGGATCATCAGGATATCAAACAAAGTGCCTGTGTATCTATGTAACGGAATCTTTCAACACGATTTTCACCCACTTATAAACATTGGATCGACTTGAAACTTTGTATACTTGTAAAGGACCAGTTACAATACAATAATTTATTAATGTTTTCTAAAATCCTGGCCAGAATCATCAGAAAATAAAAAAATAAATAAAAACCGGTATAATACGTTGCCGACTTATCAACTTTTTAGTCAATCGTTATAAGAGCTCTGTTGGTAGAGCAGTGGACTGTAGTGGTATATAATTTCAGTAATCCATAGGTCGCTGGTTCAAATCCGGTCCGGAGGATTTTTTAGAAGAGTATTATTTTTAACTCATACTACAATAGTATCGAATTTAAAGATATTTGCATTTTTATCTTATTCTGTAAAATATTAAAACTAAAAAATAAAAAAAATAATTAATAGTTTAAAAAACCTAAAACAACACGCTTTGTTAGAAAACCGAACTAAAAAATGAAAAATAATTTTAATTTCCAACACGCTTGGGATAAAATTAAAGTGGTCAACAAAAAATCAACTCCAACACATATAGAATAAAACTACAGTTATCTATAAAAAAATTACCATCAAAAGCGTGGGGTGTTTTTATTGTTTTTACATTTTCTTCTTAGAGACTTTAATTTTACCAATATCTGTTTATTATCAAATATATTAATTGATATAGAGCACCCCACGCTTTTGATGGTAAAATTGTTTTTTTTTTGTGGATACTCTAGTTTTATTCCAGACGTGTTGGAGATGATTTTTTTGTTAACCACTTTAATTTTATCCCAAGCATGTTGGAAATAAAAATTAGTTTTCATTTTCTAGTTCGGTTTTCTAATAAAGCGTGTTGTTTTAGTTTTTTTTAACTATTATTTATTTTAAAATTGAATTTTATTTGCAGATTTAATTAGTCACAAAAATAATACATGACTATACAATTCCGGCGCTTTCCTGAATGAACAAAGTCATACTTGTTTCTTCCCCTGTGTCCTTCATATAGGATCATTGGTCTTACTGTGGTTTTATACATTTTTGTATTACCAGAGCCTCACTTTAATTTCGATTTTATTTTATTTTATAGTTTCATGAAGAATGCATTCTAAATTTTCAATAAATTCTATAAAGTAGCTATAAATCTGAATTTTATTTATATATAGATTTTTAAAACAAAATTAAACATAGGCTCAATTCTGGAAATGCGTGCTATTATGCATTGCAGAGACTCTTGATGTCCCAACTCCTTTCAAAAAACGTTAAACTCAAAATATATAAAATATTATTCTACCAGTTATATAGTATGGGTGCAAAACATGGACTCTTACTTTAAGGGAGGAAATGAGATTACAAGTATTTGAGAATAAAGTACTTAGGAAAATTTTTGGACCAAAGAGAGATGACCAGACAGGTGAATGGAGAAGACTACATAACAATGAACTACATGGTCTTTATAGGAAGCCAGATATAATAAGAACAGTTAAATCTCGTAGACTGCGATGGGCAGGACATGTTGCACGTATGGGGAATGAAAGACTTGCATGGAAGCTTCTTGTAGGAAAGCCAGAGGGAAAACGCCCAGTTGGTAGACCAAGAGTGAGGTGGGAGAATGACATTAACTATGATTTGAGAGAAGTAGATTATACAGGGAATGATTGGAAAGCATTAGCTCAGTATAGGGATGTATGGAGAGCTTATGTCCGTGCGGACATGAACCTACGGGTTCGATAGTGCCAGTGAGTGAGTAAGTAAGTAATTAAGTATAGATTTTTAATGTTTACACATCTTTCTGTGCCAAAAGTTTTGTTTTGCTTCTCCACTCGTCTGTATCCTTCCACTCCATGTCCTCCAGCCCTCCTGTTCTCATTACGGTTCTTATGTCTTGCATCCACGAGTTTCGAGGTCTTTCTTTCCTTCTTCTTCCAGGTGACACCATTCCAATGCTTTCCTGGGCAACCTTTCTTCTTGCAGATTCCTGTGTTTTTGTCGTTTTGATTTATTTCTGCCCGGCTTTAAATCTTTAGGCATTTTAGCATTGTTATATATTTTGTGACGAACAGGGAGCTGGCCTGTTGCATCAACCCTCAACCTGGAGGACCAGGTGATTTTTGGTCAAGATTTTCTTCCTCTAGTCATAATCAAACCAATGACGATCTGCAAGGCAGCAGTATCTGTACCCAAGATAAGGGGCCCTCATAGATTACTATCAGCCGGACGTACTGAACCCTGGTTTTTTAACGATGTTGTTACTCCTCCCCCTCCCCCTTTTGTAACCTGACTTGGTACAGGCTTTGGCGGGTTTATACATCTGAATAAATATATAAATAAATAAACATAATACCTAGATTTGTATTAATTTACTATTTGTAATTGTTAACTGACAAATTTATTCTTATTAACATTAATTTTTACATTCCATCTTGTAAAACCTATCATTTCTGAAACTCTTGAAGCTAAGATTTTCTCTTCACACTCAGAAACTGGGAACACATTTTGAAAATTTTATTGTTTATGAATATCGTTATAATATTGCACTTTCCGCAAAATTAGTCAATTTCGCTTCAAATTAAACTTTTCGCTATAATTCCTGAAAATAATATCAGTATTTTCACTTGTCACAATGACACGAATTGTCAAAATAACTTCAAATCGCTTCAATATATAAAATATATTTATTTGTTCATTGCCACCAGGTTGCCTTTTATGACATTTCTGGCTTTCTCCCTAGGTATTGGCGGAATCGTAATCCATTTCTTAGGTTGAGGCACCTGGAAGGCGGAGTACATTACCCCGATGATATGATGGGTGATAAATGATAATGAAGCGCCAGGAAAGTTCTTAACCTAAACTTAACCTAAATTCCACACCATGGGCAACCACAGGAATAATTCCCTTTAAAGAAACATGGCATGTGACCCGACTGGGAATCGAACTCTGGACCTCGCGAACTGTAGTCAGTAACTCTGACCACTAGCCCGTGAGGCTTGTTCGCTTTAAAATATTTGTTTGTTTTTATTGTTCATGCGAAAAAATGCCTCTAATAGACTGCAGCACTCTGCATATATCAAATAAAGAAGTTTCCTGTGTCGAATTATAGATGGTGCTATGATATGTTGGAGTAACATATGGTTCGATAACAACTAGGGTAATTTATCTCAATGTAATTTCCGTCTAGAATTTTCTAAAACGTAACAAAAGTAGGCCTATTAGAGAAAATTTGATATTCATTCATTTTGAGAATTTTCCTCACCATTGAGGGTTTTCTCCAACCACTCTTAGTAATTAACATGATATATATAGGCCTATAAATGACTACGGACTTATAGACTATGAGTTTGCAACAAATATTCACAAATTTCCCTTAATTAAAATTCTCCATCGTTCTCTGTCCTCTGTGTCTTCATCTGTTACTCCAAATTTCCTCGTTGAATTCTGAATGTCATTCTTCCAGGTTGTTCTAGGGCTTCCTTTCTGTTCCTTCTTTCAATTTTCCATGCATAGACGGCCTTTGGTAGTCTCACATCTTGCATTCTTCTTACGTATCCATACCATTTTAGCCTTCTGTGTTCAATCTCATCCATTATATTTCTTTCTGCCTTCATCCATTTTCTAATCCCTGTATTTCTAATTTTTTCCAGTCGAGATTTTCTGGCAACTCTTCTTCAGAAATCCATTTGATCTGAAGTTATTCTTTTGACATGTTGTTGTGTAATTGTCCAAACTTCCGATCCATGTAACATTATACTTTCTAGTATGGACTTATAAATTAGTTGTTTTGTTCTGTTAATTATGTTTTTACTCCATCACTAGGTTATGACATTTAATTTAATTATGATAATGATATAAATAATAAAATAGCAACATTTCAGGGAATATGTGGTACGATAAAACGATCACTAAATAACAAAACAACAAGAGAGACCCAATTGAAATTTTATAAAACGTTGGCAGTACCGGTACTGCTCTATGGTTCAGAAGCCTGGATACATAAAAAACAAGATCTAAGTAGGATAACGGCGGCAGAAATGAAATTTTTGAGATCTGTTAAAGAGTGCACTAAGGAAGATAGAATCAAGAACACAGAAATAAGACAGGAACTTGAAATATTTGCAATAACTGATAAAATAGATACATATAGACAAAAGTGGTAACAGCACATAGACAGAATGAATGAAGATAGATATCCAAAAAAAATAACAAAATACAAACCTAAAGGCACCCGAGATGTGGGCAGACCTAGAAAGAAATGGGCTGAAGTCGGAACGGGTCAACAGACCTAATCCATGAATGCAGATGATGATGATGATGACTCCATCATAGTACATTCACGAATTTAGGCCATTTGTTGACCTGTTTCGGCCTCAAGAGAAACACCACCCAGAAGTCTTTTGAGTGGACGTCCTGGTCTTCTTCTTCCTGTAGGTTGATATCTTAACATTAGTTTGGGTATTCTGTGATCTTCCATTCGATGAACATGTTGTATCCATCTTGACTTATAATCCATCACTTACTAAATATTATTTTTCTCATTCTATCAATGGTGGGATTACGTCGTACATGAAATTATATATATATATATATATATATATGTGTGTGTGTGTGTGTGTGTGTGTGTGTGTGTGTGTGTGTGTGTGTGTGTGTTTGTGTGTGTGTGTGTGTGTTTGTGTGTGTTTGTGTTTTTGTTTGTGTGTGTGTTTTTGTTTGTGTGTGTTTGTGTGTGTGTTTGTGTGTGTTTGTGTTTGTGTGTGTGTTTGTGTGTGTGTGTGTGTGTGTTGTGTGTGTGTGTGTGTGTGTGTTTGTGTGTGTGTGTGTTTGTGTGTGTGTGTGTTTGTGTGTGTGTGTGTTTGTGTGTGTGTGTGTGTGTGTTTGTGTGTGTGTGTTGTGGTTGTGTGTGTGTGTTTGTGTGTGTTTGTGTTTGTGTGTGTGTGTGTGTGTGTGTGTGGAATATGGGAGCTGTACGTTTGAATACTTGGTACCGGAAAGTGTTATTGCAAAGTTTTATCCGGTTGAAACCACAAGCCGAGCTTTCTGGTTGTCTGGACAAGCGTTCAGCCGCAAACCACAGACTCTGTTTGGTTTCCAGAAGAAATACAACGACCCTGACCATCCGTGTCTTCGTTCCGTTCATTCAAATACACAACATAATAATCAAATCGTAACAGATACACGATAATCACAGATATTACTTGAACATTACACATCTTAATACGTTATAGAAACAGAGGTAATTAATATTAATTACTATTACTGCTATTGCTACCACATCTGTCACTGCTACTGCAACTGCTACCACTACTACTGTAGCCTCCAGTACTGCTGCCGCTGCTATTACTACTCTGTTGCTATCGTCATCATCATCATCTTATCCACCACTATCACATACTTCTCAATTTATGACAATCTATCTTCATCATCAACATCAGCGATTAGACATTTAGGTCTGTTCAGATCGCATGTTAATTTTGGTATGTCCATTTTTTTACTGGGTCTTCCTACATTTATATTGAACTTTTATAGGAAAAAAATCATTATGAGGTTTAATTTAAAATTAAATTAAAATACTTCATACCTCACCTCATATCCATTCTTCTAATTATACTGCAGTTTCGAAAGCCTTGCCAGCTTCATCTTCAGTAATTTCTCGTCGACTCATGTTATGGAAGTAGTTCTTCTGATCGACATAACATCAGTCGACGAGATATTGCTGAAGATGAAGCTGCCAAGACTTCGAAACAGCAGTAAAATTAGAAGACTGGATATGAGGTGAAGTATGAAGCATTTTAATTTAATCTTCCTTCCTGCATTTCTTCATCCTTTGGATAATCTGTTTCGGGATTCTGTTGTTATCCATTCTATTGATGTGGTCCATCCATTCGTCTCTGTATTGTGCAATTCTATCTAATAGCTTGAATATATTTCGTTCTGTTCTCGCTGTGGTCTCGAGGTAGCGTGCTGCCTTGTCACGTAGCGGGTCCGGGTTCGATCCCCGGTCGAGACAAATTTCCTGGGTGATTTTTTCGGGATTTTTTCTCACCTGTAAGACAAATGTCAGGAAACTTTAAGGCCCAAACGATCCCTAGACATCATCTGGCCATCATTAACATATTCATTAAATTTAGGATTAAGGGCTCTTCTGGCGCTTCATTAGCCTCATACCACATCATATATCATCGGGACAGCGTAACTCCAACCTCAGAAGTGAATTACAATGACGTCATGCCAGGAGATAATACCAAAATATCGAAATGACAATGTGGTGGCATTGAACAAAAAAATAGTCTTCCTCTTCTTCTTCTTCCTTTCTAGGATTAGGTCAATGTGACCTATTCCGGTCTCAAGTCCATCGTTTCCTTGGCCGTCCCAAAGATCTTTTTCTATGTGGTTTGTAGATGTTGATCTTCTTCTTCTTCCGTATGCAGTATTGGGTGATGATGCCCGTTCTGCGACTACAAAAACTGATCTTTCCATCGGTTGAAGGGTCTTCCGAGGTCTCTTTTGCCTTTAGGGTTGAGGTGGTAAATCATCTTTGGTAAACGGGAATTTGACATTCTCTGGACGTGAGGAACCATTTAATCTGATAATTTTGTATATGTTCCACCATTTCCCTACTATTCCACTGCATCCTTATCTCATCACTCTTCATTCTATCCCTTAATGTTACTCCTGTTAGTGATCGGAGGAATCTCATTTGTGAACTATTAATGCGGGATTTATCTTTTGCTCGAAGTGTCCAGCATTCACTTCCGTATAGTAGAGCAGGTTTGGCTATGGCATTATGAAATCTCAATTGTATTTCTTTCCTCATTTGTTTTCCAAAATTTCTCCTAATTACACCATTTAGTCTGTTATATTTTTCTAAATTTGTTTCCACATCTTTTTGATTATGAAACTGTGATATATTATTACCTAAATAATTAAAGTGTGTTACTTGTTCTATTGGTTTATTATTTATTATTATTTTTACTCTCGAAAGTCCCTTTCCAGTGATTGCCACGGATTTGGTTTTATTTTCAGATATTTTCATGTTGTTTTTTTTTTTTCAGGATATTCTGCAATTTAAACACTGATCTCTGCAAATCATCTTCATTCTCTGCTAGAAGTACTTGATCATCTGCGAAGATTATTGTTTGTATTTGGTTTCCTCTACATATTCTTACTCCTGGTGGGTTTAGTTTTTTCCACTCCTGGACAATTTCATTCAGATATAGAATAAACAGTAATGGAGATAGTCCACATCCCTGTCTTAAACCTTGGTTAATTTCAAATTTGTCTATTATTTTCCCATGATCTAACTTTACTTTTATAAATGTGGTTTCATATAAACTTTTTATAGCATTTATTAAATTATTGGGGACTTGGTAGCTTTCCAATATTTTCCACATTATGTCCCGTTTGACTCTATCATAGGCCTTTTCAAAATCTAAAAATAATATATATAGGGGGATATCAAATTCTTTCCACTTCTCAATGAGTTGTTGATCTTTTTGTAGATGTTGATCTTTTTGGGTAATCTTGTATTGTCCATTCTGTCTAAATGTTCTTTCCATTGGTATTTGTGCTCTTCTAGTTTATCGACTATTGAAAAAATCCAGTTCATTTCTTATTGATTAATTGTATAATCTATCCATGCGTGTGCATCCTTTTACGGATCTTAAAAATTTCATTTCAGTGGCTTGAATGTGTGAGATATATTTTTTGTAAGTACCCAAGATTCAGATCCATATAAAAGAACAGGAACAGCCTTAATTTTATAAAACCTGAGCTGAGTTTCTCTTCGAGTTTTTCGGAGGGTTCTTCTTTTGGTGCCACACATCATTTGATATCGGTTAAATATGTTATGTATATCCCAATCGTAGCTATATGTTATCTGTCCACCGCTGTGGTCTCGAGGTAGCGTGCTGCCTTGTCACGCAGCGGGCCCGGGTTCGATCCTCGGTCGGGGCAGTTTTTCTGGTGAGGTTTTTATCGGGGTTTTTCCTCACCTGTAAGACAAATGTCAGGAAAAGTTTAAGGCCCAAACGGTCTCCGAAATCATATGGCCATCATCATCATCATCATAAATCATCCTTTACCGGTGTGGAAAGCAACGGGAAGCTACCACAGCTACAATTCCATAGTAAAGCTGCAAGCATAGCCCTCGGGCAGAATTACTATTGATGGGTGGATGGTTATAACTGAACCAAGATAGTTAAAGTGTGTTATCTGTTCTATTATTCATTTTTGGTTACTATTTTTGCTCTGACTGGCACTTTGCCCTGAAAATCCATAATTTTAGTTTTTGAAGTTGAGACTTTGAGATTATAATAGAGTCCTGATTGATTCAACATGTAAATGGCTCTTTGTAAATCATCCTCTAACTTCTGTATATTTACCAGATCGTCTGCATACATTAAAATATTCATATATATTTTTTATTAATTTGTATTCCTATTGGACTTGATTTGTTCCATTTTCATATAACTTCGTCAAAATATATATTAAACAATGTAGGTGATAATGTACACCTTTGTGGTTAATGTTCGTATATCTTCATTTCGTTTCCGATCTGCTATTTCCTCATTTCCGAAGTTATTATTCTTCACTCCTGGTTTCATAACAATACATGTAGGAGACTAGTGTATCTATTACGATAGAATTTCATTACACCCTTAAAAAAACCATAAGTTTCAATCTCTTAACGTTATTTTTTATCAATATTAACTCCCCAAAAATTGTACAGTCGTTAAATCTGTATAATCCAGAACTTTAAAGTAACGAAAAGAAAGACTGCTATTGTTTTTCGTGTCCTACGTTATTTCAGTTGTGCAACATGTTTAACACGAACAAAACCAACTATAATTTTTCCTAATTTTATATTATTTATAGACATTTAACATCAAGTTCTTATCGCGTCTTATGATCTTTAGCAGTGTTGATATAAAAATGTTCCTACAGTATAGAAAATTGAACCTACGGGTTCGATAGTGCCAGTGAGTAAGTAAGTAAGTACAGTATAGAAAATATAACTATAAAATTTATTAGGGCTCCAGCTGGTTTTTTAATAATCCTAGTAAAGTTTTCAAAGCAAATCATTTTTTTTTTTTTTTGTTCTCGGGGTATAATTGAAGAGTAGATGGGCAGAGGGAAATCTAGATTTATCATATTTACGTCAGAGGTATTTTAGTATTGTATGCTGTTTTGTACAATGTCCACCGCTGTGGTCTCAGGGTAGCATTGCTGCCTCGTAGGCAGTGGGCCCAGGTTCAATCGGGACTAGTTTACTGGGTGATTTTTTTTTCGGTTTTTTCTTAGCCTGTAAGAATGTAAGGCCCAAAATGTCCCTGGACATAAATCTAATAATCATAATCATCATTATCATCGCCATTTTATTGTGAATGTATGAGTGAATGTTTCGCCCTAAAGTTTGTGTTGTCTCTGAGGAGGCCCTTGATTGAGCTGATCACTCATTCGGGAGGACCTCCGTATCCTGAGTAGTAAAAAAATAGTATGTGTTTGATCTAAAGTTGAAATTTCTTTTCCTTACAGGTCGTGTTACTGTAAATTCTGTTTGGCGTGGGGAGAGGTTAAACTACGATGGAGAAGAAGAAAAATGTAAGTAGGGCCTATATATTAAACAAAAGTATCTTTAAAACTAAAATTAATAAGTACAGTTTCAACATAACATTAATCAGCACAGAATGTTCTTATACAAGTCTGCCTCATAATGGAGATTCCATTACGCTACCTATTACGTCATATCTCTCTTCCTTTTGTATGTACCGAGGCAATTGTAACTTGCCAGTTGCTGCGTTATAAACAGTGTGTAACATTCATCATAGGCGAATGTACAGATCGAGTCCAAGCTCTGTGTGTTTGCGGGGAGAAGTGTGGGGAGTGGGAGGAGGTACACTTCTATGCTTCTCATAGTACAAACAGCTGAGACAGCAAATTCCTTTCGGACACACGGAGCTGGATCCCGAGCTGTATATTTCATATGCAATTGCAATTTTGGTAAATTTTAAATTAATATTTATGCTATTTATTATACAAGTATTCACCGCTGTGGTCTCGAGGTAGCGTGCTGCCTTGTCACGCAGCGGGCCCGGATTCGATTGCCGGTCGGGACAGGCTCATGGGTGAGGTTTTTTTCGGTGTTTTTCCTCACCTGTAAGACAAATGTCAGGAAGCTTAGGGCCCAACGGTCTACGAAAATCATCCGGCCATCATCCTTATCATTATCATCATCATCCTTCACCGGTGTGGAAAGCAACGGGAATCTACCACACCTACAATTCCCTAGTAAAGCTGCAAGCATAGCATGAAAATGCTATGGTTGCAGTGAAGGACCTGCCTTCAGGCAGAATTAATATGGTTGGATGTATATACATATTATATTTGCATTTTCGGTTAACATTTGTGACTGTAATTATTAGGAACGTCTGAGAAAACGTGTGAAAAAGTGTTGTAGCTTTTAATCTATACTAGCTGATTACAAAGATGTAATAACAATTAATTATCGTAGAATTCGAAGGGTGGAAAATATGGCAGGAATGGGGAATTGAAAAAAGGGACATGAAAGCTCTTAAGAAAACCAGAGGAAAAGCGTCTAATTGGCAGACCAAGAATAAGGTGGGAAAATAATATTAACCGTGATTTGAGGGAAGTAGATTATAAGGTGGTAATTAGAAATCATTGGAAGTGGCTGAATTCAAATACCTAGGAACAATAATCGCAAATAGGAATGAGATGCACAACGAAATTAAACATTGGCTCAATTCTGGTAAATGCGTGCTATTATGCATTACAGAGCCTCTTTGAGTCTCCTTTCAAAAAAACGTTAAATTGAAAATATATAAAACTATTATTCTACCAGTTATATTATATGGGTGCGAAACATGGACTCTTACTTTAAGGGAGGTAAGGAGATTACAAGTATTTGAGAATAAAGTACTTAGGAAAATTTTTGGACTAAAGAGAGGTGAACAGACAGGTGAATGGAGAAGACTACATAACAATGAACTACATGGTCTTTATAGGAAGCCAGATATAATAAGAACACTTAAGTCTCGTAGACTGCGATGGGTAGGACATGTGGCACGTATGGGGAATGAAAGACTTGCATGGAAGCTTCTTGTAGGAAAGCCAGAGGGAAAACGCCCAGTTGGTAGACCAAGAGTGAGATGGGAGAATAACATTAACTATGATTTGAGGGGGGGGCACGCCGTAGCGTAGTGGTTAAGGCACTGCGCTACAAGCCGGAAGGTCGAGGGTTCGAGTCCCGGTGGGGTCAGGATTTTTAAACTGACCCAAACCTTCTGGCGGCACTATGGCCCTGGGGTCGACTCAGCCTCTAACTGAAATGAGTACCAGACGCTTGTTCTGGGGTAAAGGCGGCCGTCACGCAGGGCTGACAACCCGGCTGACATCAAGTGCCGATTGTCAAGAAAAAGTGGGAGCCTTAACCTCCTACTACCCCAAGGGCCTCTTGAGGCCTGTAGTGGGATCACTTTACCTTTACCTTTATGATTTGAGGGAAGTAGATTATACAGGGAATGATTGGAAAGCATTAGCTCAGGATAGGGATGTATGGAGAGCTCATGTCCGCGCGGCCATGAACCTACGAGTTCGTTAATGTCAATGTGACCTCTCTCTTTCTATCTATCTATCTATCTATCTATCTATATATATATATATCCATCCATAGTAATTCTGCCCGAAGGCAGGTCCTTCACTGCAATCATGGGATTTTCATGCTATGCTTGCAGATTTAGTAGCGAATTGTAGGTGTCCACACCGGTGAAGGATGATTATGATGATGATGGCCATATGATTTAGGGGACCGTTTGGGCCTTAAACTTTTCCTGACATTTGTCTTACAGGTGAGAAAAAACCCCGATAAAAACCTCACCCAGAAAAACTGTCCCGATCGGGGATCGAACCCGAGCCCGCTGCGTGACAAGGCAGCACGCTACCTCGAGACCACAGCGGTGGACACACACACACACACACACACACACACACACACACATATACATTCTCTAAGAAAAATGCTAGTAGAAACACTCGCAATGCCCCATTTTGATTATTGTGATACTCTTTTTACTGACCTAAATACTGTTCTTACCCAAAGACTTCAACGTGTTCACAATTCTTGCATACGTTTTATTTGTGGTATACGTAGATTTGATCACGTTACACCATCCCTGGAACAATTGTCATGGCTTCGTCTTCAAGATCGTAGAACCATCCATTCCCTATGCCTACTCTATAACATATTACACACATCTTTACCTTATTATTTATCACACCGCTTCACTAAACTCTCTGATACACATAACTTAGATACCCGATCCCTTGAGCACAGTGTCCTTTATATCCCTCCTCATCATACTACCTATTATTCGAAATCTTTTACAGTTTCTCTTGCTAGAACATGGAATTCACTTCCACCCTATGTCAGAGACTGCCAAACTTTACCATCTTTCAGAAATAAATTGAAAATAAAATCACTAACAGAAACAACTCACTAATACTACTTTTAAAGAATTAATAATGCGTTTTTGCATTATTTAATAAAAATAGACTTAGGATTTGTTAATATATTTACCTAATGCCTTGTATAAAAAAGCGTAGATTAATTCATTGTAGTGTTTTTTTTCTCTTCTTTTTATGCATAGTGGATTCGAGCTGTTATTCCTTTTTTATTCATTGTATCATTAATTTAATTTTAATTGTATTTAGTTTCATTCTATTATTAGACATTAATTTCATTATTATTCAATATGACAGATAATGAATTGTTCAATAACTATTATTGTATTTTTTTTTTTGTATTCATATGTAACATATGCTTGTTCTGGTGAGTGGAAGAGAAGGCCACATGGCCTTAACCCCACCAGGCTAAATAAATAAATAAATAATAAATATATATACAATTGATTAAGGGGCACGCCGTAGCGTAGTGGTTAAGGCACTGAGCTACAAGCCGGAGGGTCGAGGGTTCAAGTCCCGTTGGGGTCAGGATTTTTAAACTGACCCAAACCCTCTGGCGGCACTATGGCCCTGGGGTCGACTCAGCCTCTAACGGAAATGAGTACCAGACGCTTGTTCTGGGGTAAAGGCGGCCGTCACGCAGGGCTGACAACCCGGCTGACGTAAAGTGCCGATTGTCTAGAAAAAGTGGGAGCCTTAACCTCCTACTACCCCAAGGACCTCCGGGTCTGTTGTGGAATCACTTTACTTTACAATTGATTAAAACATGTAAGTAATGCGTTTGAACTCTTGTCGATTAAAATATCTTCTTAGCTAGGATACGGTACATTGGATAGGTGTGTATATCTACATCTTAAACAGCAAGCAATTCGTGAAAGATTTCGAAGCATTTTCAAATTTTCCCATATTGCTTGCAGTGCAGCGTCATCTGGCGGCATAATGCTCATGCTTTTCACATTCCTTTCCGTTTTTTTCTCTGCTCTCATCCAGGTCAAACATCTGACTTGCGCTCTACCTTAGACATTACAATGAGTTTTTTTTATTATTTTTTAATTAGGTCCTTTGTGCTTTGTTACCAGATAAAGATGTATTCCTGAAGTAGTTACAATGTATGAAAATCGATCATAAAATTCATTAGAATCATTTAATACAGAAAAATGAAGACGACTTACAGAAATCAATGCATGCATTAAATGAAATATGTAAATTATACGATCTAAAGATTTCTGTAAGGAAAACGAAGACCATGGCTTTTAGAGGAAGAGATCCAGTGAGATCCAAAATTATTTTAGAAAATCAAATTATAGAACAGGTGTCTAGTTTCAAGTATTTGGGCTGTGATATTGGCTACAATGTGGAAAGAGATATTGACTCCAAAATAAATAAATTTCAGACGGTGTGTGGAACAATACAGAGAACATTCAAAAATAAAATTAGAAAAGAAACCAAGATAAAAATGTATAATGTTATGGCGGTTCCCACAATATTGTATGGATTTGAAACTTGGGCTCCAGTGAAAAAAACAGAAGGATAGAATACAGACGGCGGAGATGAGGTTCCTAAGACAAGTAAAAGGATGTACAAGACTTGATAGAATAAGAAATGAGGATATAAGAGAAGAATTGACAGTACAGCCTTTATTGGATGAAGTCACGAATTACAGACAGAAATGGATTGATCACATGGATGGAATGAGTAAGGAGAGATATCCATTGTTAGCAAGAAATTATCAAGCAAGAGGAAGACGTGATGTTGGAAGACCTAGAAGACGTTGGGCTGATGCATTATGAAGTCGGAACGGGCAATTGCCTAATCTCTGGAGTGATGATGATGATGATGATGATCATTTAAACGAATTCTATATTTACAGTATATTTACTTTATATAGAGCTATTCAAAAAGAAGGAACAAATTTCAAACATTTATTTCTTCAAAACTACAAAAAAATAAAAACACAGTTCTAACGTTCCTGGAAAGACAAAATTTCAAATTTCGCTATTCTATGCATTCAATATGAGCACCATGTGTTAAACGACAAATACCAAAACGGTGCCTCATTTCTTGCCACACATGAATCTCTCTCTAGTTATCGAATTCACAGCTTCAACAATTCGATGTCGCAGATATCGAAGAGTGTCAGGCATAAGGGAGGATAAAAGCACAGTCTTTTACGTAACCCCACAGATAAAAATCACAAGATGTTATTTTATATAACAAATTAATTTATATTGACGATTATATGTTTAATAACTGCTTTTTGGTTATTATTATTATTATTGTTATTGTTCCTAGTGTTGTTATTATTATTATTGATATTGTTCATCGGAGGATCCTGAGTCGTTTAAAAGGAACGGCCCAGGTGGTGGATAGGGGATTTTTTTTACAGATATAGGAGGCAAGAGGGAAATTATATAGGCATACTTCCCCCGACTTGGCGGTAAGTCATTGGATTGTTATGGTTAAAGGAAGGGAAACTTGAAAAAAAAAATCTGGTCCTCCAGGTTGGGTGCTGTGGAGATAGATCGTACAAAAATGAAGAATGCTAAATACAAAATAGTTAAATTCGTTGAGGCATAAGTTTACTTTGGGTTAATGGAAAACTGCAGAATAGTATAAATTTCCTTAAACAAAAAATATTATTATTATTATTATTATTATTATTATTATTATTATTATTATTATTTTCTCTCTGTATCCGTGTAACTCCACTTGGAGTAAAATTGCTCCCTTGCAGGAGTTATTTAACCCAGCTAATTTAGTTGCGCTTATTTTCCTGAAATTTCGGGATGAAGGAAGCTAGGGGAACACACGCGTCACAATACCAAGCACGCCTACTGCGTAAACTAAGCAAAATCCTTTGTAAGTCGAATTTATGGACTCACTTTTTTCTGTTTAGAGAATATATTTTCTTTTTCTTTTCTTTCTTTTCTTTTTTTTTTTACTTTTATATTATTCTTTCGCTGCGCATAGTATAGTTTGTCGACCAATAAAACTCCACTGAAGTTTTAGTCACAAAATTAAAATTATAATATAAAATTATAAAATTGTTACCTTATAGATGCGTTTCCTCAACTTTGTAAAGGATTCTTTGTAGACCTTTCGGGACTATTCACATCATCATCAGAAGGAGGAGGAGATAAGTCTGTATCTACTGCATTGTATTGTGGATCAGTAGATAAAACGTATCTCCTGCTCCTTCTGCTGATGATGGGACTAGTCCCGTAAGATGTACAGAGAATTAATTTTGTCCAAAGTTGAGGAACGAATTTATCAAGTAAAACATTTATAATGTCATGTTATAATTTAAAATTTGTAATGTAGTTTTAGTTAATGCAATCCGCCATGACGTAATATGCTGGGTAAGACATTCCTGTTTTTCGCTTTCTTCTGATCTGCGGGTGTACATATGGTTGGTTACTCAAA
The DNA here is from genome assembly GCA_030220185.1 of Diploptera punctata. Lineage (NCBI taxonomy): Eukaryota > Metazoa > Arthropoda > Insecta > Blattodea > Blaberidae > Diploptera > Diploptera punctata. Next base: position 1,859,554 of record JASPKZ010003878.1, read on the forward strand.
AGAAGGCCATAACGGCTGGAAAGTTACTTGTTTTATATAAACACAGTCACGTGTGTGTCCCCTTTCCGACTACTGATAATAGGCTATTATCCAAACTATTTGTATTTACAAAAATAGCGTAGGAACAAATTTATTTTGACATGTTAAGATCATGGAAGCAAATGACGACTGGGGGAATTAACGTAGGAAATATAGTAATAAAAACAGAAGCCTTTGCAGATGGCCAGATTTTAATAGCAAAAACAGAAGACGAACTAAAAGAATGTTATATAAACTAAATGAAATATACAAAAAATACAACATGGAAATATCATCAGGAAAATAAAAAACAATGGCCTTCAAGGGCGCTCATCCAGTTCGGACAAATATTATATTATAAAATAAACCAATAGAACAGGTGGTAAGATATAACTTCCTAGGTTGCGAAATATCATACGCAGCGGAAACAGATATAAATAACAAATTAAATAAGTTAATTATATGACAAGAACATTAAAAAGAACTTCGAAAAATAAAGCCAGGAAAGACTCTATAATAAAATTATACAAGACAATGGCAGTGGCTATTATTACTTATGGATCCGAAACATGGACAGTGACACAACAATCTGCCAGAATACAAGCTGCTGAAATGAAATTCCTCAGACCAATAGCAGGATATCAAAGAACAGACGAAAAACATAATACAGAAATAAGACAACAACTAAAAGTAGAGGAATTAAACACAACAATAGTGAAATACAGAACAAACTGGAAAGAACACTTGGTAAGGATGACCGAGAATAGAATACCAAAAGCAGCATACACCTATTCACCACGAGGAAGAAGTCTGGGAAAACCAAAGAAAATATGGAAAGAGCAGCAATTTGGAGCCGGAACAGGCTAGTAAATAAACCTAAACCGTGACGAAGAAGAAGGAGAAGAAGAAGCGTAGGAAAAACAAATAAATAGATTATTTATGGAAGATGATATTTTCTTTTATAGTTAGATACTTGTTCATATCATAGTAAATTACTTACTCGCTCTCTTCAGTCTCCGCTACTCTTCTTGTGAAAGTTGGAGGTTAAACTAAGAGAGATATGGAGTTAAATTAAAAATATATCTTGTGTTAAATTTTTATAATTAATTATAAGAATAAAAACTTCAGTTGCAGACTTACAATTTATTTTGTATTCTGAAAACTAATGAAGATTTTTATGCTTAAGAAGTTGATAAGTTATATGGATTATTCACGAAAAAACCGCCATTTTTCTCGTGATATTAACTTGTTATTAATTATCTGAGAGCTTAAGTTTACGTGACTGGTGCGGCGTCCTTGAGAATTCTTAAATAGCTGAGCATCTTTTAATTTCTGGGTTATGATGCAATTTTTACCCTCCAGCGTTTTCTGTACCACAGCATCTCTGAGAAATCTCTAAAATCTAACGAGTTTCAATCTTGTAGATGCAAGACAACACGGTAGCTCACTAACTTACAACATACGAAGTTCTTTTCTTGGTAAGTCTGCTATTAAACTTGACCTTTGAAGACAATATCGAATTTACGAAATGTAGTCTAACTTCGAAGACTTTCAAGGCCACAATGCCACGAAGACGACGAGAAAAAATCATGAAAATGTACTCCTTCGGAAAGGAAGTAAATACTTAGTTCCTGCGCCAAAGATTTATGGCACGTAAAAGAATCTCAAGCCTAACATAATATGCATCTGAGCATTAATTTTATGTCCTTTCGCACTGACATTTGAAATATGATGCTAATGTCCTGTGCTATTTAAGACTCAACTCTGGAAACGCATGCTACTATACATTAATGGTCTCTTGTCATCCCAACTTTTCTAAAAATTGTCAAATTAAAAACATATAAAACTGTTATTGTTCCAAATATATTAATGAATTTTCGTATCAACGGAGGAGCAAGTAGGCCCATTACTAGTATTTAATAACAAATTTCTTGGGAAAATGTTTGGACCAAAGAGAGATAAACAGATGAATGGAGAAGAATACGTAAGTGAACTACGTGATCTTCATGGGAAACCAGATGTAATAAAACAGTTAAGTTTCTTAGACTGCAGTGGGCAGGACAAGTGGCACGAATGGGGAATGGAAGCGATACATAGTAAATGCTTGTAGAGAAATCAGAGAGATAATGCCCTGTAGGCAAGCCAAAGAATGAGATGGGAGAATAACATTAACCAAGATTTGAGGGAAGTGATCATGTAGGGAATGATTATAAAACATTCGCTTCGAGATAGGGATGTATCGAGAGCTTATATCCACGTGGCCATGAACCTCCGGGTTCGATAATGTCAATGAGTTAGTTGAAAATAATAATAATAATAACAATAATAATAACAATAATAACAATAATAATAATAATAATAATAATAGTCCTAATATTATTATTAAATAATAAAAAGCGACAATAAACTGCGGAGTAAAACAGGGGTGCCCACTTTCGCAATAATTTTGTAATGTATATGTTGACGATGCAATACAGAATTGGCAAATTGTTTTAACTGAACATTTGAAACTAATGATATTTTATTAGATACTTTACTTTTTGCAGACGATCAGGTTGTGATATCTCATACAGAAGAAGGCTTACAACGGGCAATTTATAAATTAAGTAAAATATGTGAAAATATCTACTCCAAGAACAGAAGTTTTAGCTTTTCGACGGTGTGAGCCACTAAGAATAAAAGTCTCATTAGAGATTAATACAATAGAAGAGGTGAGCGATTTTAATTACGTGGGATACAATATGTCCTATAGAAAAAAGTGAAAGACATTGTAAACAAAATAAATAAATTTAATTACAAAAGGAAATCTCAAGGGAACTAGAAAGGAGACATTTTAAAAATTCTATAAAACAATGGCTGTTCCAACTCTACCATATGAATCAGAACACTGGGTCTTAACCAAAAACCAGGAACGAAGAATAGAAACATAAACAAATTATGTTTTTGAGGGGTGTGGCTGGCTGTACAATAGCAGATCGAAAAAAAAATACACGAACAGAATTAGATATATTCCAGTTATTAGATAGAATTTCACAATACAGAGACGAATGGATGGACCACATCAAGAGAATGGATAACATCAGAATGCCGAAACAGATTCTCCATTAAGACGAAGAAATGTAGGAAGACCCAGTAAAACATGAGATAGGAATGTACCTCAAGTTTAATCCTTGATGCTGCTGATGATGATAGTCCTACATACGTAGAGTCCAGTCTAAGAGCAGGTCTTTCACAGCAAACTCAGTATTCCCCATTCTTTCTTTATCTCACCCTTCCTTTTTGTATCCCCATATAAACCATTCATTTTAAAACTGTCTATCATCTGATGTATTTTTTTGTCTCTAACTTTCTTTGAGTTGACCATTCCTTCCAGGGCATCTGTCAGCAGGCAGTTTCTTCTTAGCCAGTGGCGAATCCAATTTCTTTTCCTGTTCTTTATGAGTTCGCATTGTTCTTCCTTCACCCACTCTCTACAGCACATCTTTATTTTATCTATCCATTTTACACTCTCCATGCTTCTCCATATATGCATCTTAAAAGCTTCCAGTCGCTTTTCCCCATTCCGTCATAATATCCAAGTATTTGCACCAATAATAATATTTAATATATATATTTCTATTTATATATAATATATAAAAATATATATATTTATATTTAATATAATTAATTTCTTTGACATCGTCCGATTCCCAATAGCCAATTTTGTCGGTCCAACCAATCTTCTGGTTGTAGATGTTTCTCCTTCATCTATAAATATATTACCTGACTCTAGGAGGTTTTAGGTCTTCCTCTGCCTTGTCTTCCCTCAGGTTTCCATTCCAAAACACATTTTGGTAGCCGATCCTCTTCCATTCGCTGTACATGTCCGTACCATCTTCATTGCTGAGTTTTAATATAATCTAAAATAGTGTTTTCAGTCTTCATATTCTCCCTTATAACTGAGTTCCTATTTTTTTTCTCTTCTTGAAATTCTTTTTGCCCTTCGTATAAAATCCATTTCCGTTGCCAAAATATACTTATTTGTTTTTGTTGTCAATGGCCAAAGTTCTGCTCCATAAGTAATGATGTTTTTAACAATTTTAACATTGAGGCAAGCAATTGCAAATTTTCCTAAAATTCCTGTATTATTCCTATTTGTTATTTCCTCTTCATAACTCCCAATTAATTTATTTTAATTCCTAAATATGTGATCTCACTACAAGATTTTATTGTTTCTCCAGTCTCCAAAATTAAATTTTGTTCTGGTTTACCAATTCATAAATATTTTGCTTTTTCATGTTCAAAATTAATCCCCATTTTTCATATTCTTCTATTAATTTTCTAGTCATATATTCTAAATCTTCATAATCTTGTGCAATTAACAATTGATCATCTGCAAAATGTAAGTTGTATAAAGTTTTGTTGTTTGAAATAGGAATTCCCATATAATAATAATAATAATAATAATAATAATAATAATAATAATAATAATAATAATAATAATAATAATAATAATAATAATAATAATAATAACAATAATAACAATAATAATAATAATAATAATATTAATAATAATAATAATAATATATTTATATACAGAATTTTAATGTTTACGCATCTCTCTGTGCCTAAAGTTTTATTTTTCTTCTCCACTCGTCTCTCCCCATCCAATCCATGTCCTCCAATCCTCTTGCCCTCATTCCAGTTCTTATTTCCTGCATCAACGAGTTTCGAGGTCTTCCTCTCCTCCTTCTTCCAGGTGGACACCATTCCAATGTTTTCCTGGGTAATCTTTGTTTTTGCATTCGTCCTACGTGCCCATACCAATTTAATTTCTTATACCGTATATAATCTACTATTGAATAACCAATATTCATTTTTTCTCTTATGACAGTATTTCTTATTTTGTCTAATTTTGAACATCTTACTGCTCTCGTCAAGAAATCCATTTCCATCGACATAAGTTTTTGTTCTAAGTTTTTGTTGAATTTCCAAACTTCAGCTCCATATGTGACAGTACTTCTCACTATTGAATTATATATTTGTAACTTATTTTTTCTGGTTAAATAATAATAATAATAATAATAATAATAATAATAATAATAATAATAATAATGAAAATATGTTATGTTAATATATTTAATTATATTTTAAACTATCATAAATTAAGTAAGCTAACATAAAAATTAATAAGTGGTTAAAATATAGAGTAGTGTTTTAAAATTCTAAACTGTGGGCATTGTTTTTTGTATTCTATTTCCGTCACGTGATATCGTTGCTCCTTATAATACATGTGTTATGTTTCCCTTGTGAGGGTGGATTTAAGCTTATGGTTATTAGACTGTAAGAGGGGGGGTGGGGGTTGGGAATGGAAATGTCGGCATGTAATAATGCACAGTGAGGTAACAGTCGCTTTCCCAGGGGTGTAGAGTAATTCATTTAATCAGGTCGTGTTTGTATAGTCCATATTATTGTTTGCAATTAATACAAACAATGGGATATCGGGGTATAAAAACACTCTCCAGTAATTCCAATTACATAACTGTAGCACTAGCTATTCTGTTGTTACTAATTATCTGCAATTTCGTTACTGTAACTAATAAAATTATTGCTTTAACGCATTTAATACTCTATAATTCAATATAATATTCTGTATTAAATGAGTATTATTACATAAAGTGAGACAATATTCAGTTTCATAATAATAATAATAATAATAATAATAATAATAATAATAATAATAATAATAATAATAATAATAATGCTTTATTTATTCTGGCAGAGTTAAGGCCATAAGGCCTTCTATTCCACTCAACCAGCACAAATACAAATAAATATTTGACAAACTTTCCTCATTAGAGGATTGCCTCAAGGACGAAGTGATACAGACAATTAATTTTTGTAATTGATGAAATACATTTTGTAAATATATTTTAAAAAATTCAACTTGTAGGCCTAATTGAAGTATACATACTATAAAGTAATTTTGTAAATATGGTTTCTTAAAATTGAAATTGATCCTCTAATGGCAGCGATGGCAATTCTAGAAAGATACACCCTGTCCAATTCTAAGGAATACACTATACTAATTATAAACAGTTAAAGATGCATTACATGTAGCAATGTAAATTTCATGTACAAACAACATTTTCTACGATAATAACAATAATAATATTTACGATAATATAATAATAATAATAATAATAATATAAATATATAAATATGATAAATTATACGAGAAACACCAATTAATATATATATATATATACCTTACACTGGGTAATAATGAAGTCGAGGTTAGAGCAAATATAAATTTAGATTCTTTTAAAAGATGCCAATCTCCGGCAGCCTCTTATTTCTTGTAGTAGGGAATTCCAGTTGCGAGAAGTGAAGATAGTATATGACATGGAGTGATGTAATGTCCTATGTTGCGGTATATTAAGTAAGAGACTATGTTGTGATCTTGTGTTTAAGTTATGGTTTGAGAATAGATACTGGAAACGAGATGATAAATAATTAGGAATCGAGGTATGTAGGATCTTAAATAAGAGAAATACACAGTGCGATTTTCTTCTCTCTTTTAGATGTAGCCATGACAATTCATGGAAAAATGCAGAAAGTGATATTACCGACTTGCTAATACCCGGTGTGCGCTGCTACGCCTAAATAAATTATCTGTTTTTACGTTTAGTTGAATAAGTAGAAGGAAAAATAATTATACATTTATATCATTATTTTTAGATACCCCGTACTGATTACACGGCATTGCCCGCGAATCTACGTATATCCCGATGTATTTGGCATAAATGAGCTGAAATACAAAATTCGTTATTTCGAGATATCCGTGCTGCTGCTCTGCTTGCCCGGGAATCTACTTATCCCGATCTTCTTGGCATCAATAAAAGACAAAAATGGTTATTGTGAGTTATCCATAAAAGATAAACATATGCTGTCGCAGGTTTTTTTGTAGAGGTTTTTGGGATATTCAATTCTGCGTACATTAATTTGGTGTATTTGTTATGTTTTAGGCAGCGTAAGCAGTTTAAGCGTACAAAACGCCACATTTATTTGACTTTTTCACTAGAAAGGGCGATTTTAAGGGTGAAGTAGGCCTACTTGGGCATTAAAACTCTCTTATAGCCTATAACCTTCCCGGGAAAATCCTGAACATTTTGCAAAAAGCCCCATCACTATCGGATGACGCTTGTCCGGAAATCTACTTATCCCGATCTCCTTGGCATTAATGAAATACAAAAATGGCTATTGTGAGTTATCCGTAAAAGATAAACAATGCTGTCGCGGACTATTTTGTAGAGTTTTTTGAGATATTCAATTTTGTGTAACTTAATTTTGTGTATTTGTTATGGTGTTGGCAACCTAACCCATTTAAGCGTCAAAAAATTATTTGTTCACGTTTTTCACTACAAAGGGTGATTTTTAAGGGTGTAGGAGTTGAGTATCACAACTCTCTTATAGCCTATGTTCATCCCGATAATCTCCTGAACATTTTGCAAAAAGCCCCATCACAACCGGATCAACGGTATGATAAAAAACCATTATAAAGTAACACCAAACTGAAGAAAGTAATTAAATGAATTAGGTAATAGAGTAATATAAATTAAAATAAATTTGGGATACAATTCCAGAATTAAAACTCACTCTAACGTACAGCCCACAAATAATTAATGCTATGGAGAATGACTGGAAAACTTGTACAGTTTCTCTTGCTAGAACATTCTCTTCTACCCTATGTCAGAGGCTGCCAAACTTTACCATCTTTCAAAAACAAATTGGAAATAAAATTATTAACAGGAACATCTTACTAATATTACAATTTTAAATATTAATATATTGTTTTTTTTAATTATTTAATGAAAATAGTATTAATATTTGTGAATATATTTACATAATATCTTATATACTACGGGAAGCTACCACACCTACACAATTCCCTAGTAAAGCTGCAAGCATAGCATGAAAATGCTATGATTGCAGTGAAGGACCTGCCTTCGGGCAGAATTACTATGGATGGATCTTATATATAAGCGATAGATCAATCCATCCATAGTAATTCTGCCCGAGGGAAGGTCTTTCACTGCAATCATAGCATTTTAATTCTTTGCTTTGCAGCTTTACTGGGGAGTTGTAAGCGTGGTAGCTTCCCGTTACTTTCCACACCGATGAAGGATGATGATGATAATGATAAGGATTGTAATGGTGGCCGGATGATTTTCGGGGACCGTTGGGCCCTACGCTTCCTGACATTTGTCTTACAGGTGAGGAAAAACCCGAAAAAACCTCATCCAGGAGCCTGTCCCGACCGCGAATCGAACCCGGGCCCGCTGCGTGACAAGGCAAAACGCTACCTCGAGACCACAGCAGTGGATTATTTATATATTTGTTTTGCATTTTATACGTAGTAAATTCGAGGTTCAATTTTTCATTAGAAAAAAATGACTCGTGATATTGTCGCTCTTGTTTTTTTTTTCAGAAAAACACAACCTCTTGTTAGATTATTGTTGATAATTGCAATCTACAGAAATTGATTTTTAAGACAATCTGCAGGATATATTGACTTAGACTTTCACGGCCGGAGTTACTATGATGATCTTGCAGAAGATTTCCGGGCTGTTGTCCGTGGTCTTGAGGCTTGTAGTTCCCCAACGTTTCGCCAGAGACTGCGTCTCAAGACAACCCTTGAGGATTCCAGACGCAGTCTCTGGCGAAACGTTGGGGAACTACAAGCCTCAAGACCACGGCCAACAGCCCAGAAATCTTTTGCAAGATCATCGTAATCAGCAGGATGTTTTAAATTAGACAGGATCAGAAACAGGATTATCATAAGTAATGCCACGAGTGATTTCCAAATCATCGATAAATGCACGACTCACGAAGTGAGGAGTGGATTTATCTAGAGCATTTGGAAATCAAGAGTGGCATTTGTTAGGATTATTTAACGAATAAAATTAAGCTGTTTATTCACAAATCATTATTTAACTATACTTATTTTAAAATATTTATATATTTAATGTAAACGGCGATGTTTGAAAACAAATGAGAAACGATAGGTACGCTTCACCTGCTTCTTTTGTTTATCACTGCAACCAGTTCATACTATTTATTGTTAAAGGAACGCAATATTGTAAGAATGCTCTCTAGTGGAGAAAAAATGAAACACATCAAACTGTATATTAATTCATTTCTGATGTCGTATGATTTAAATATGACAATTATATTTTTCTGGATTCTTACCTGGGAAAAAATACATTTAAGAAAGTGCAAACAGTGGTCTCTTTTTTTGGTGGTATAATAAATTGCTACAAATGTTTTTATATCAACTCCTGCAAGCGCTATGTGTTGACATCTATGCACTATATATACAATCTGGTAGCCATATTTCTTCCAGGCTCAGTCACTGCAAAATAATGGTCAGACCTGTTCAGAATATTAAAAAGGAGGAGCTTTCTTTAATATGGTAAATTTAACACTGATAAATATTTCGTGAAACACGACTGTGATTGGTTGTACGAGTAAAACAGAAATCATTGAAACGTGATTGGTCATTGTCTCCCATTTGGGGCATGAGTTAAATAGTCCGAGAAAACATGAACTTTAACGAAACAATTATGCAATTTTTGGGAAATAAACGATTACAATGGTTTGGACACGTGAAGAGGATGAATAAACATACATATATTGACAGTTAGGAGTTTGGAGTGGATTCCAAATCGGAAGAAAATAAGAGGGAGATCTAAGAAGACATGGATATTGTGAATTATGAATTTGATGAAGGAAGAGGGCTGCAGGATGGTGGCTGGAAGTATAGACATGAATGAAGGAAACATTTAATATTGGGCACAGGAAGATGTTGTATACATTTTAACCTGTTAAATAAATAATGTTAAGTAGATTTTTATACAATTTCGGTGCTATCTAACTAACTAACTCACTGGCTCTATCAAACCGAGCGGACAAAAGCCCTCCATACATCCCTATCCTGAGGTAATGTTTTCCAATTATCTCCTGTATAATTTAATTCCCTAAAATCAAATCATGTATAATGTTATTCTCCCACCTCATTCTTGGTCTACCAACTGGGCGTTTTTTCCTCTGGTTTTCTTACAAGAAGCTTCCATGCACCTCTTTCATCCCCCACTCGTGCCATATGTCCTGCTCATCGCAGTTTACGAGACTTAATTGTTCTTATTATATATGGCTTCTTATAAAGACCATGTAGCTCACTGTTATGTAGTTTTCTGCATTCACCTGTCTGTTCATCTCTTTTTTTTTTTGTCCCAAAAAATTTTCCTAAGAACTTTGTTCTCAAATACTCGTAATCTTCTTTTCTCCCTCAAAGTAAGTGTCCATGTTTCGCATCCATATAATATATCTGGTAGAATAATAGTTTTATATATTTTCAGTTTAACGTTTTTTGAAAGGAGTTGGGACATCAAGATTCTCTGCAATGTATAATAGTACGCATTTCCAGAATTGAGCCTATGTTTAATTTCTTTGTGCATCTCATTTCTATTTGTGATCTGTGTTCCTAGGTATTTGAAATCAGCCACTTCTTCAAAACTGCCCTCATTAGTCATTAGTTGTCCATTTCCATTATATAACGCATTTCTATGTGCGAACATATATTCGATTTCATTGATGTTTACTTCCAGTCCCAATTTCTGAGTGTTACTCAATAGAGTGTGTGTGTGCGTGTTGGCCCTTAGTATATCCTCGTTATCGCTCAATAATACCACATCATCAGCATAAACTAACAGCCTATTAATACCATTGAGTTGTAGGCCTTTTTCATTCTCCAAAGATTTGATGGCATGCTTTAATATAAAATGAATAGTAGGGGATATAGTGCATCTCCTTCACGAACTCAAATAAATAAAAATGAAATAAAACTTAATTTTAAATAAAATAATAAAGAAGATACATCGCACCCAAGAAAAATTACACAAAAAAGCATTCTCATAAATAAAATTCTCGCATATTCCGCTAAAAAAATTAATGCAAATCCCCCTTTAACCCAATGTGAATTTTAAAAGTATCCGAAAACTGTTTGCCTACACGCACCCTACTCTCTGTGCCAATTAGACACATTCGTATAAGTCTAACTTTTTAGGTGTTCCAAACTCCAGAAGGATACTATATAACAATATCGGTTGTACCCGATTATATTTTGGGAAATCGTTAAAACTCTAAAAATTAATAGTGACAGAAGTAAAAGGTGCTTTAATGATGGCAATGTAATTTTTCAAGGTATTGTGCCGAAAGACATACAAACGGAGCTACTAATGGAAAATTCTATAAAAAAAAAAGGTTTGAGGTCCATAGCCGGAAGCTGGAACAGGTACAAGACGCAATGCCTTCAAGGAACACCACATGGTTTGCTTGCCTGCTGCGAAGGGTGAACAACACGCACCACAAAATCAAGTCAGTTAGCGATCAGTCTAGTCTTCTCATCTTCCAAGATTCTAGTTCAAATAACTAACTGGCTCTATCGAATCCATAGGACATAAGCTCTCCATACATCCCTATCCTGAGCTAATGTTTTGCAATGATCACCTGCATAATCCACTTCCCTCAAATCGTGATTAATGTCATTCTAACTAACTAATTCGCTGGCTCTATCGAATCCGTAGGTTAATGCCCGCGCGAATATAAGCTCTCCATACATCCATATCCTAAGCTAATATCTTTCCAATCAATCCCTGTATAATTTACTCCCCACAAATCATAATTAATGTTTTTTCCCACCTCATTCTTGGTTTACCATCTGGGCGTTTTCCCTCTGGTTTTCTTACATGAAGCTTCCATGCACATCTTTCATTCCCCATACGTGCCACATGTCCTGCCCATCCCATTCTACGACTTATCTGTTCTTGTTATATCTGGCTTCCTATAAATTTTACTGTTCTGCAGTTTTCTCCATTCACCTGTATGTTCATCTCTCTTTGGTCCAAAAAGTTATTCTGCCACCTCTTTCTTGGTCTATCAAATGGGAGTTTACCCTTTGGGTTTCGTACAAAAATTAACAGCAGACATAGAAAAGAGTAGACTAAAATGTTTTGTACATTTAAAAATAACGGACTGTTGGATCTCAAGATACAAGGAAAAAGACCACGAGGTAGACCTTGAGACAGATGGATTAACCAAGTGAAGAAAAGACTACGACTGGGGAGAACTAAAAAGAAGCAAAGCATTGGAAGGTAGAAATGGTTGGAAAAAAGGTCATGAAGATTACATGCATCTCTCTTATTTTCCGTTCGTGCCACATGTCCTCCCCATCGCAATCTACGAGACTTAATTGAATAATTACCCTAGAACAGATCTAACCCATAAACTGCTATCCATGACTTGACTTCTTCCGCCATTTTGTTACTTGTAGGGCCTAAATCACTATTCACTTGAATGTCAACTTTAAAAACAAATAAAACAGGTCTGGAAGAGAGCAGGGATAGTTTTCAATGCACCATGCCGTGATATTCTCCGGATATATCACTAATCCACTGGAAACTCAAGTTTTGAATTTTTGTTGGTTAGATCTCTTTTCAGGCAACTATTCAACTGTTCTTATTATATTTGGCTTCCTATAAAGACTACGTAGCTCACTCTTACGTATTTTTTCCATTCACCTGTCTGTTCATCTCTCTTTGGTCCAAAATTTTTCCTAAGAACCTTATGCTCAAATACTCGTAATCTTATTTCCCCCCTTAAAGTAAGAGTCCATGTTTCGCATCCATATAATATAACTGGGAGAATAACAATTTTATTTATTTTCAGTTTAAGATTTTTTTAAAATAAGTTGAAACGTCAATAGCACGCATTTCCAGAATTGAGCCTATGTTTAATTCCTTTGTGCATCTCATTCCTATTTGTACCTGTTTTTCCTGGGGCACGCCGTAGAGTAGTGGTTAAGGCACTGAGTTACAAGCCGAAAGGTCGAGGGTTCAAGTCCCGGTGGGTCAGGATTTTTAAACTGACCCAAACCTTCTGGCGGCACTATGGCCCTGGGGTCGACTTAGCCTCTGACGGAAATGAGTACCAGTCGCTTGTTCTGGGGATAAAGGCGGCCGTCACGCAGGCAGACAACTCGGCTGACATTAAGTGCCGATTGTCCAGAAATAGTGGGAGCCTTAACCTCCTACTACCCCAAGGGCCTCCTGAGGCCTGTAGTGGGATTACTTTACTTTACTTTACCTGTTTTTCCTAGGTATTCGAATTCAGCCACTTCTTTAAATTTCCCCTCATTTGTCACTAGCTCTCCATTTTCATTACATAATGTATTTATATGTGTGAACATATATTTAGTTTACTTCCTGTCCCAATTTATTAGTGTTACTCAATAGAGTATGCGTGTTGGCCTTTAGTATCTCCTTGCTATTTTCCAATAATACATCATCAGCATAAACTAACAGCTTATTAATACCTTGAGATATAGGCCTTCTTCATCCTCTAAAGTTCATATATTGTCGTTATTTCACCCTTAAATTAAATATATAACAACTGTGGATATTTTAATAATAATAATAATAATAATAATAATAATAATCATCATCATTAACAATATTTATGTTGGCAACACAAGTTTCCTTGACCAAAATATGCAGTATCTTTTTCTTCCAGTTCCCCCAACATATCCAAATTCATTTTTAAGACCCCTTCATGCACACAATCATTTTAGTCCTTTAAAATGCCAATGCATCCTATAAGAAACTCTTTTTTTTTGTTCAATGCCGCCACATTGTCATTTTCGACATTATGGAATTTTCTCCTCATGGCGTTATTGTAACTCTCTCCTGAGTTTGGGCGCCTCGAAGGTGGGGTTAAGTTGCCCCGATGATATATGATAGGTGATGATGATGGTAATGATGCGCCAGGAGAGGCCTTAATCCTAAACTTAATGAATATGTTAATGATGGTCCGATTATGTTCGGGGACGTTTGGGCCTTAAAGGTTCCTGACATTTGTCTTACAGGTGAGGAAAAACCCCGAAAAAACCATCACCCAGGAAACTTGTCTCGACCGGGGATCGAACCCGGGTCCACTGCCAGACAAGGCAGCACGCTACCTCGAGATCAGAGCGGTGGACAGAAACATTGTTATAGCCTAATACTTAATATTTTTCATAAAACAAAAGAAAGTTTAATTTATTATCTAACTTTTTGTCGAGTTCACAATATATAGTTTTAATTTATTTTATTTTCTTTGCGGTCTGACACATTTAAATAAGTAACACGAGAGATTAATGTTTGGCTAATTTAAGGGCTAGCATCCTTATTCGTTGAAGGTTGATCATCATCATCATCTTTACGGTATAGGCTCCATGGCCTGTTCCGGCTCAATACTCCATCTCTTTCTTGGTCTGCCAGAATATCTTCTCCCTCTTGGTTTGTACATCCAAGCCTACTTCGGAAATCTGTTGTTATCCATTCGTTTCAGGTGTTCAGTCCATCGCTTCTTGTAGATTTGATCTATTATTGGCATTACTCCTAGTTCTTCTCTTATAGTCTCGTTCCTTACATGATCTAGTCTTGTACATCCCTTAACTGCACGTAAAAACTTGTAAGATATTCTAAAAAATTAGCGAAATCCGATCATTAGATGCAGAGGTTTATCTGAAATTCGAAATTAAAAATATATTTTTTTAATTCGTTCCGACTTTTTAAATAAGCCGGCAACAGAAATTGAGTTTTTTTTTCCAATTTAACAAAATTAATATTTATTTCGTTACCTACAAAATTATATCATAAATTCAACTTACTGAGAAATTCACTTAGTTTACGCAGAACCAACGTGACAGCGATTTTCTTCTTTAATCTTCTTCTCCTTCACTTCATGGGCTAGGCAAAATGTCTGTTCCGCCTCACAGTTGTTCTGTCCATCTTTTCACTTTTCCTACATTCCTTGAACCTCTTGGCTTGTAGTTAAATGCTACTTTTGGTATTCTTTTTACGTTCATTTTTTCTACATGTCAAACCATTGTCTCTGTATCTTTTGATTTTATCATTTAATGGATATATATTTAACTGTTCTTATATCTTCATTCTTTAACCGATCAATTCTTGTGCAGCCTTTTGTTCTTCTAAGGAAGTTAATTTCTACACTTTGTATTCTACTTTGTAATTTTTTTGTGATTACCCAAGTTTCACTCCCATAAAGTAATGCAGGAACTGCCAATGTTTTATAAAACTTCAATCTAGTATCTCTTCTTGTTTTGTTCTTTAATGTTTTATGTATAGTTCAACATATCATTTGAAATCTTGACAGTTTCACATTTACGCCTCTTTCAGTTTTTTGTGTTTATAGTAAAATTAGAACCGAAATAATTAAAATTTGTTACTTGTTCCAGAGGTTTGTTGTCTATTATGATTTTTTATCTTATATGTTCACTTCCCCCAAATGCCATTATTTTTCTTTAATTGATAAAGTAATTCGTTCGAGCCATCATTCTATTATAACCATTTTCTCTTAGGAAGTAAATAACGGTAGATTCACTTTCGATATTTCAAGTACTGATTTGTATTTATTATGCAACCGAATAATGATTTTGTCAACCAGCTAAATCAGACTATTAGAAGTGGAGGTTCAACTGAAGCGAATACTTAAAACTCGCTCTAGTGGCCGCAATTATCAATTTTTAATTCAACAAGTAGAATTGATATGAACATGTTAAAAGAATGCCTACAGATAGAATCCCCCAGCTGTTATTAAAGTACAAACCAATAAGACGTAGACGTTTTGGGCGCCCATTTACTAGATGGGAATATTCATTAAATCCCACTTGATGTGAAAACAGGTCAGAAGGTCAATTTCATGAAGTAGAAGAAGAAGACGATGATGATGATGATAATAATTAATTTTTTTTGATTATTCCGGCTTTTACAATGAATATACATTTTTCCGGTACCCATGTTCACAGTTAACTACACATTTGTTTCAACACATTTTTCCATTCTTGTCTGTTCATCCATATATCTTCTTCTATTTCCCATTCCCTCTTAGTTTCATTGATTCCCTGAATCCACATAATATTTGGTCTACCCTTCTTTTTCCTTCCCTGTGGTACCCAATCTATGATTATCTTAGGTAGTCTTCCTTCCTTCCATCCTTCTAATGTGTCCGTACCAATTTAATTGTTTCTTCTTTATAAAATCTAATAACTTATTGAATATTGTACCTGCATTTTTTCTTTTATACATGAATTTCTGATTTTATCCTTCCTGGATATTCTTGCAGCATGAATAATATAATAATAATAATAATAATAATAATAATAAACATAATATATGTGAACAATATAATCTCAAAATATCCATAGAAAAAACTAAGGTAATGGCATTCCAAGGGAAAAATCAAATCAGATCGAAAATAGTAATAGAAAACAAAATCATAGAACAGGTGAACCATCTCAATTATCTAGGATGTGACATTTCATTTAATTATGATAATGATATAAATAATAAAATAGCAAAATTCCAGGGAATATGTGGTACGATAAAACGAACACTAAATAACAAAACAAGAAGAGAGACCCAACTGAAATTTTATAAAATGTTGGCAGTACCAGTACTGCTCTATGGTTCAGAAGCCTGGATACATAAAAAACAAGACCTAAGTAGGATAACGGCGGCAGAAATGAAATTTTTGAGATCTGTTAAAGGGTGCACTAAGGAAGACAGAATCAAGAACACAGAAATAAGACAGGAACTTGAAATATTTGCAATAACTGATAAAATGGATACATATAGACAAAAATGGAAGCAACACATAGACAGAATGAATGAAGATAGATATCCAAAACAAATAACAAAATACAAACCTAAAGGCACCCGAGATGTGGGCAGACCTATAAAGAGATGGGCTGAAGTCGGAACGGGTCAACAGACCTAGTCCATGAATGAAGATGATGATGATGATTTATATTTCATTTTAATAGTGATTAACAAATTATTTATTGTCATTCTAGAATTAAGTTAGAATACTAATTATTTTTTATGCGAAATACGTTTTGAAAATTAGGAGATTAAATAAATAGTGGAAAGAACTTTACCAGCAATAACATTGTTTTCGTTACACCCCTGACTTCAGCAGGTGAAAGAACCGATAGGTTACAGAAACATTATCGTTGAGCTACCTGCGTCATCTGGATCCAGAAATTGGATTTCAGAACCATCCATCTTGTCCACTTGCTTCTAGTCATTATTTTTTTTTTCAAACATCATAATGTTCTGTCTCGATATTTTGACAAAAAAGTTTATTGTTAAAAACGAAAATAGGTTCAAAACCATACATTGAAGACAAGGCATACACATTAGAGAACAATTCTAACGATATTACAATATATATATATATATATATATATATATATACAAGGTTCATTTTGTAATTTGATGGCAGTTTTTCATTTCCTGACATTGTTTTTTTCAATTTTCTAAAGAAATGATTTAATCATTATGTAGGTTTAACATCAGTAAAACACACACAGAAATGTAATGAACAATTAATGACAAATTAAGGAAATTTTGAAGAAGTGGCTGAATTCAAATGCCTAGGATCAATAATCATAAATAGGAATGAGATGCACAAAGAAATTAAACATAGGCTCAATTCTGGAAATGCGTGCTATTATGCATTGCAGAGACTTTTGATGTCCCATCTCCTTTCAAAAAACGTTAAACTGAAAATATATAAAAATATTATTTTCGCAGTGTCAATTACAATTTAAAAATTTCAAAGAATAAAACTAAGATTTTAGCATTTAAAGGACATGATACTCTAAGAGCAAACATAGTAATTGTTAAAATGTTAGAGCAAGTGGACAGTTTTAAATACCTAAGTTTCAAATTATCATACGTTAAAATTGAAGATATCAATGAAAATATAAATACATTTATTCTAATGAGTGACACTATTAAAAGAACCCTTAAAAATACAAGAAAAAGAAACAAAAATGAAATTTTATAAAGTAATGGAAGTTCCTGTATTAATGTATGGATCAGAATGTTGGACGATCACTAAAAGACAAGAAAAAAAGACTGGAAGCAGCTGAGATGGGATTTTTAAGAAATATAGCAGGATATATTCTGCTGGATAAGAAAAGAAAACAAGATATAAGAAAGGAACTAAATATTTTCAAACTTACAGACCGAATAATTAAATATAGGAAAGCATGGAAAGAACATGTTGATAGAATGCCAGAAGAAATATTTCCAAAATTATTGCTAAATTATAAACGCACTGAAGGAGAAATCTTGTACCCCACACAGTAGATGGCCAGAACAATTTTAACAATTCTAGCCTTCATGAAACCGGAACGAGCCAACAGGCTTAATCCCTGGATGATGATGATGACGATGTTATTCTCCCAGTTATATTATATGGATGCGAAACATGGACTCTTACTTTAAGGGAGGAAAGAAGATTACGAGTATTTGAGAATAAAGTTCTTAGGAAAATTTTTGGTCCAAAAAGAGACGAACAGACAGCTGAATGGAGAAGACTACATAAGATTGAACTATGTGATCTTTATGGAAATCAAATGTAATAAGAACAGTTAAGTCTCATAGACTGCGCAGGTCAGGGCATGTGGCACGAACGGGGAACGCAAGAGGGAAAGAAACTCTTAGGCGAAGAGCCCAGGATTTAGGCTAAGATTGAGAAGAGCCAATAATTTTAATCATGATTTGTAGGGATGATCGGAAAAGTCGGCTCAGGATAGGGAAGTATGGAGAACTTTTGTCCGCGCAGCCATGAACCACCTAAGGGCTCGATAGATTCAGTGACTTAGTATTTTTTTAAACTGAAAATGTTTACAAATTGCGTTCATTTAACCAGATGACTCCCTATACTGTCACCTGCTAGACGAAAATAAATAGGCTAGGGCCAAGGTTGATGCTGAAGATTGACTTTATTTCGCCTAAGGAGCAACATGCTATTGTATAACATATTTTATAATAATGGTAAGACGAAGAATCATGGAAATGGTGAATCAAATTTTTCTAATACCTAAAAGGCATATTTCGAATTATTCATATTATTTTGAACCCTACTAACTGCAATTAAGGGTAATTTTCAAATTTTCTTAATTCTTCACCTAAATTACAACATTTTTGTAAAATATCCTTCAAGCATCCCTTTAGGTGAAATGTATAAAACATATTTTAATTGGAAACTGATATTTGGCCTCTGCTCTGTTATTTCACATCTCCTACTTTCACTTCAACACTAGATTGTGATTTTCGTGATGGCAGATTGCGTTTCTATTATAAATTCAATGAAATCGTTTTCACGGAATAATGATTTACCGTTTTGTGCCCTGTGTTACCGTAGGGGAAGTATGAACATAGCCTGAAGGGCGAAATATCTGGAATTATCTGAATATTGTCCTGGTTAAAAAAAAAAATCAGCCATATGTTGTATACCTGGACCCACGCGCTTACCCCAGGCTACACCATATGGCTACTAAACACCCCCTTTCCATCAGTGATTTTACTCCCTCTTTCAAATTTTCATTCCCCAGTCAATACAGTTTTTTAAACAACTGAACTTTCTTCTCTCGTGCTTTCAGTGTAAAAATGCTGTTAACACAAACATTCTCAGAATCATTGTTTAATTATTAACTTAATACTATTATTATTATTATTATTATTATTATTTTATTATTATTATTATTATTATTATTATTATGGTCGCGAGTTCAACCCGGCCGGGGTCGATGGATTTTTTAGGATGGAAAAATCCAAGGAGCAAGTCCTCCGGGAGGGACTTTAAGCCGTGGGTCCCGAGTCGGAAGATTTTGAGGCTCGTAAAAGATTCTTAAGCCTGAATGAAAAGGCCTCTAAGCAAAATTTACCGAATTTTGCCGTCCTAGTACTACCTTGGTTTCCTAGATGTCAGTATGAGGCGGAACGCTGATCACGGACCACTCAAATGACATCTGTACGAAAACAAGTGTAATAAAATTAGTATGGTTCAAATTCTTCCCTGTAGGGGGAGAGCGCCTAAATCTCTGTTAAGGGAAACATGGGCTTACAAGAAGAAGAAGATTATTATTATTACTATTATTATTATTATTATTATTATTATTATTATTATTATTATTATTATTATTATTATTATTATTATTATTATTATTATGGTCGCGGGTTCAATGGAAGTTTTAGGATGGAAAAATCCAAGGAGCAAGTCCTCCGGGAGGGACTTTAAGCCGTGGGTCTCGAGTCTGAAGATTTTGAGGCTCGCAAAAGATCCTTAAGCCTGAATGAAAAGGCCTCTAAGCAAAATTTACCGAATTTTGCCGTCCTAGTACTACCTTGGTTTCCTAGATGTCAGTATTAGGCGGAACGCTGACCACGGACCACTCAAATGACATCTGTACGAAAACAAGTGTAACAAATTTAGTATGGTTCAAATTCTTCCCTGTAGGGGGAGAGCGCCTAAATCTCTGTTAAGGGAAACATGGGCTTACAAGAGTATTATTATTATTAATATTATTATTATTATTATTTTTCAAGAAGAGAGAAAAATAGAAATTATGTTATAAAAAAGAACATGAATGTGCAAAACTCCATGTTATAATTTATCCAAGAAAAACAACTAAAATGGTAGGGGTATATTAAGTGAATGGAGGATGAAAGATTACCAAAAAGAATAATGGAATGGACACAATCAGGAACGAGAAGGAAAACACGACCAAATCTCACGTGGATCCAAGGGATTAGAGAAACGTTGAAGTACTGGGAAATAGAGGAAGAATTATGGTATAATAGAGACGAATGGAGGAAAATTATAAAACGAAATTAAAGACAAATCATTGGTGCCGGAAAAATGTGTCATTGTTAAAATTGGAAATATATTATTATTATTATTGTTATTATTATTATTATTATTATTATTATTATAAATCCGCTAAAGCCTGTCCCAAGCCAGGTTAGAAAAGGGTGAAGGGAGGAGTAACAACCTCGTTAAAAAACGAGGGTTCTATACGCCCGGCTGATAGTACACTGTGAGGGCCCCTTATCTAGGGTACAGATACTGCTGCCTTGCATTTCGTCATTGGTTTGTAAAAGGCTAGAGGAAGAGAACCTTGACCAAAAATCACCTGGTCCTCCAGGTTGAGGGTTGATGCATCAGGCCAGCTCCCCTGTTCATCACAAAAAAAAAAACATAAACATGCTAAAAAGCCTAAAGATTTAAAGCCGGACGGAAATAAACAAAAAGACGAGTGGAGAAAGAAAATAAAACTTTAGCCACAGAAAGATGTGTAAACATTGAAAATCTGTATATAAATAAGTAAATAAATAATAATAATATAATTTACTATTATTATTACTGTTATTATTATTATTAATATGATTATTTTTATTATTATTATTATTATTATTATTATTATTATTATTATTATTATTATTATTATTATTATTATTATTATTATTACAACTAACTAACTCTCTGGCACTGTCGAACCCGTAGGCTCATGGCCGCGTGGATATAAGTTCCCCATACATCCCTACCCTACGTTAAAGTTTTCCAACTATTTTCTACGTAATCTACTTTCCTCAAACCATGATTAATGTTATTCTCCCACCTAATTCTTGGTCTACAAACTGGGTGTTTTCCCTTTGCTTTCCATGCTCCTCTTTGATTCCCAATTCCTACCATATGTCCTGTCCATCGCAGTCCAACAGAGTTAACTCTTCATATTAAATCTGGTTTCCTATAAAGATCTATTTATCCCTCACTATGATGGTTGTCCAGCGGCTCACTTTGTTTCCCCGCAGCTGTTATATGTAATTAAATACAAAGATGCCGTCTACTGCCACTATAATAATTACGCATCTTAATCATCCTAGTGCAGAATCTTGTGTTGCCACACTTCGATTATTGTGACATTATATATAATGATCTAAACCATGGCTTGTCGCAAAGATTGCAGCGTGTTCATAATGCTTGCGTTCGATTCATTTTCAATATCCGCCGTTATGACCATATTTCCGAACACTTTAATAACCTCTCTTGGCTCCGTCTTACTGACAGACGTAAACTGCACTCTCTTTCACTACTTTTCAAGCTTCTGAATTCCTACACTCCTACTTACCTGGCGTCCAGATTTGAGAAGTTATCCTCTTACCACAATATTGACACTAGGTCACAAGATAGCAGTCTGCTAACAATTTCTCTTCATAGCACTTCCTCTTATTCTACTTCCTTCACAGCAGCCTCTACCCGTTACTGGAATTTCTTTTCTAAATATATCAGGGGTTACGACACACTTGGCACCTTTAAGTCACGCTTATACAGTTACCTGTTGTCTAATAATTAATTTCTCTTTATTTATTTAAATTTATACTATGTCATTAATAATTTTTTCTCGTTTTTTTATACCTTGTACATATTATATATTTAATTCGTTAAATTTTGAGTAAATCAAAATAGATTATAAATATTGATTGTATTGTATTGTTTTTATAATGTGTAATTGTTTATGTAGTTGTAAGACTGTTTTTTTTGTACTTTTTTAAAAACCTGGTTGTGTGGCAGACAAGGCCTTAAGGCCTTAACTCTGCCAGGTAAAATAAAGCTATTTATTATTTATTAATCAGTGCCAAGCATTGTCGCGCGGCTCCCGCTTTTATATAAACGGACAACCTTCTTAGTGAGGCTACAGTAGCTCATTGTTATATTATTATTATTATTATTATTATTATTATTATTATTATTATTATTATTATTATTTTTATTATTATTATTATTATACAAAAATGTGAGCTGTATGATATCTATGGGAATCCATATATAGTATTAAGAATACTTATGCAATGGCCTGTACATGTGGCACGAAAGGAGAACGAAAGAGGGACATGTAAACTACTTGTATGAAAACCAGAGAGAAAACACCTAACAGACAGGCTAAGAATGAGGTGGGAGAATAAAATTAACCATGATTTGAGGCAGGTAAATTACACTGAGCAACAAAAAATAAACTTTTTTTTTGTCTCAGAAGGAAAAATATGTGATTCTGATAGCATTTTTTCTCCTGAATTAAAATATGATATCGGATTTTCTCCATCACGCAAGGTTTCCGAGAGAGGAATTTATAATTTCAAACACTTTATTTATTTTTTCCCCCCAAATGCCCCAGGTTTGTCTTTCGACATTCCTGGTTTCTCTCCTGGCATGGCGTACTTGTAACCCACTTCTGAGGTTGGGGCGCCTGGAAGGCGGGGTTAAGTTGCCCCGATGATATGATGGGTGATGATGATGATAATGGTGCGCCAGGAGAGTCCCTAATAAAACACTTTAATATTTTCTACATTCGTAACTACACAATATTCGAACATTCGGACTCACCGAGAAAGTAAGAAATTACGATTTTCTGCTATATTTCGCCTGTGGATCATCCCTCTTGATGGTCCAACAATAATCGGCCAGCATATTAGGATTCCATTTGCCTTGATATCTCTTTTCCATAGCTGAAATCTCCTGAGTTGGCTCATTTGGTTTTATTATACAATGGACAAACGGATGAAAAAAACGTTTATTAAAAAAAATCATTATTTAAATCCATTAATTGAAATTGAAATAAAAAAAAACTGTGGGCGATAGAGAAATTCCGAATACATATTTGAAAACACGATAAAAACTGCATCAAGTAGAACTATTGGTACTCATGAGACAAAAAACATGTTTTTACTAGTGTTATACACGAAATAATTGATAACATGGCAGGATAAGGATGTAAGGAGAGCATATATTCGCGCGGCCATAAATCTAAGGGTTCGATAGTGCTATGAGCGAGTGAGCGATTTAGTTAATTATTAATAAATATCATCAGCCTCATTAGTTTCGTTTGTGTCCCATTCTTTAACACTCTTGCGCCAATCCTCTCCTCCGTCTTTCAACATTACTTTGGATTGCAGTTCATCATTAATATTTGTACACGATCGTATTTCATTCTTTGCGTATGTTGTTTCCTATAATTTCTACCGTGTTTTATTGTTTTATTAATTCAGAGATGTTTAGTTCATTACTTGTATCTTCACTTATTTTTTATCCAGTAGAGTTATGTCCCCCAACAGATATAAGAAATCTCGTTTTCACTACTTCAATTTTTTTTCTTTTTCTTTTATCAGTACACAAAATTCCAAACCATGAGGCAATATTTGCACTGCCATTACTATTTATAGAATTTAATTTTTATTTTATTTTTGGTGTTTTTAGGGGTATGTAAAAACTCCGCATACATATTGACTTAGTTTTGAATATCATCATTCTTCTAAAAATAAATATAACTTATGTGGATCGGAATCGATTTCTTGAGGAGTGGAAAAAATAAGAAATAAAGTCATACGAGAAAAAAAGAAGAATATTAGATATTCAATAGTATATTATATAAGATATCCATCCATAGTAATTCTGCCCGAAGGCAGGTCCTTCACTGCAATCATAGCATTTTCATGCTATGCTTGCAGCTTTACTAGGGAATTATATGTGTGGTAGCTTCCCGTTGCTTTCCACACCGGTGAAGGATGATGATGCTAAGGATGATTATGATGGCTATATGATTACGGGGACCGTTTGGGCCTTAAAGTTTTCCTAACATTTGTCTTACAGGTGAGGAAAACCCCGATAAAAAGCTCACCCAGAAAAACTGCCCCGACCGGGGATCGAACCCGGGCCCGCTACGTGACAAGGCAGCACGTTACCTCGAGACCACAGCGGTGGACATATAATATATAATCAGTTAAATTGGTATAGGCACGTACGACGAATGCAAGAAGTAAAGTTACCCAGAAAAACATTGGAATGTTGTCCACCTGGAAGAAAAAAGAAAAAGAAGACCTCGAAACTTAAGGATGCAAGAAATAAGAATTGAAATGAGAACAAGAGAACTGGAGGACATGGAATGGATGGATAAAGACGAGTAGAGAAGAAAAATAAAACTGTGTCAACATTGAAAATATATATGTTTAAATAAGTTATGTAAATTTCAATAACTAGGAATAAAATAATTCAAACAATATTATATGCTGATGATCAAATAATACTATCAGATTCCGAAGATAGCTTACAAATAGCAGCATATCAATTATTCAAAATTGCCAGCAAATATAATATGAAAATTTCCACATCAAAATCCAAAACAATGGCAATGTGTGGAAAAAACATACAACGAGTGAAAATTGAGATTGATGGAAAAATTATAGAACAAGTGTCAGATTTCTCTTGCTTAGGAAGTGTATTTGCAGAGTATAAGAGTGACATTGATTCAAAATTACAAAAATATAATAAAATGAATGGGGTAATACGAAGACATTTTGGTAAACAGATGAGGACAGAGACAAAACTAAGATTACATAACGTCACATCAAAAGCTGCTCTAAAATATGGAAGTGAAATTTGGATTTTAAATAAAAAAAACTCTCATAAACTTCAAGTAAGCCAAATGCGCTTCTTACGATCATTGTTAGGAGTTAATAGACTGGATCACCAAAGGAACACTATTATCAGAGGAAAACTTGGAGTAACAAGTTTAAATGAAGATATACAAAGATACCAACAAGAATGGAAAAATCATCTGAGAAGAATGGCAAGAAATAGACTTCCAAAATTGGCATTCCAATATACTCCAACTGGACATAGGGACCAAGGAAGACCAAAACATCGGTGGAAAGATCAAGACCATCTTCGCTAGGTTTACCGTACAGGCCACATGGCCTAAAACGAATTTGTTCATGATGATGATGATGATGATGTAAATAGTAATAGGCCCATTTTGTTTTAGAATTTTGATAACACACATATTGTACTGTGACATGTCCATACGTTATGGAGACATATGGTCAATCTGTCGGCTCGGTTTATCGTTAAAATTTACATTCGGTTACAACAAAGGCGGTGGTCAGGTGTTGCTAATTTAAAAAAAAAAAGTAGTAAAAGGGAGGATCTCAGGGCGTAGTGGTCGGCACAGATGAAACTAAGCATGACATCCTTCTCGAACAACCCTTACTGTCGAGAATTAGACCATTCGACCCTCGGGGTGTCATTATAATATCATTAAGGGGATAGATTAGGGTTGTAAGGTGAGAAAAAACAAATGGCTTGAAAATGACAGTGGCAGCTAATCGTTTGAAATAGGACATTTTGTCTCCGCTACCCAACTGTTGAGAATGTTGTACTGCTTCTCTGTAGTGGAAGTTGACTATTAGAGGAAGGTGAGAAAATATCATACGCTATTAAAGGGTTTTTACACAGATAGCGTTAAAACTTAAGTTGGCGACACACTAAATTCCTCCATTCATTTTGAGAATTTTCCTCAACATTGAGGATTTTCTCCAACCAATCTTAGTAATTAACATGAATTTAAAATAAATACATAAATGACTACGGACTTATAGACTATCAGTTTGTAACGAACGTTCACAAATTTTCCTTAATTAAAGTTCTCAATCGTTCTCTATCCTCTGTGTCTTCATCTGTTACACCAAATTTCATAATTGAATTTTGAATGTTATTCTTACAGGTTGTTCTTGGTCTTCCTTTTCTGCCCCTTATTTCAATTTTCCATGCATAGACAGCCTTTGGTAATCTTTCCATCCTGCATTCTTCTTACGTATCCATACCATTTTAGCCTGTGTTCAATCTGATCCATTATACTTCTTTCTGCATTCATCCATTTTCTAATTTCTGCATTTCTAATTCTTTCCAGTTGAGATTTTCTGGCTGCTCTTCTCCAAAAATTCATTTCAAATGCAGTTATTCTGTTGAAATGTTGTATCATTGTCCAAACTTCACTAAATTCTCATGCCAATTGTTTAAATATGTCGGACCATAGTGAAAATAAAATAGTGAAAACCCGTACATATAATTACTAGGGCAAGGATTAAATGCACTGCAACACAGATTATATATATATTATTAAATTGTTTCTGTGTGAAACCTAGACAAAGGACAGTCAGAAGTCTAACTTCTCATTATAATATTCAATTGTTTCTGCGTGAAACTAAGACAAAAGACAGTCAGAAGTCTAACTTCCCATTATATTATTCAATTGATTCCGTTTGAAACCAAGGAGAAAGACAGTCAGAAGTCTAACTTCTCATTATATTATTCAATTGTTTCCGCGTGACAAGACAAAATACATTCAGAAGTCTAACTTCTCATTATATTATTCTTTTCTTTCCGCGTGAAACCAAGACAAAAGACAGTCAGAAGTCTAGCTATTCATTATATTATTCAATTGTTTCAGTGTGAAACCAAGACTAAAGACAGTCATTATATTATTCAACTGTCTGTATGCGAAACCAAAACAAAAGACAGTCAGAAGTCTTACTTCTAATTACACTATATGAAACCATAACTTTTAGTGCATTAAAATCCTTGCCCTAGTAATTACTGTATATTGTGCAATTCGACACAAATTAAAGTAATTTTTATTCGTCGTGTTCCACGCCATAGTTGTCTAGTTACGGCAATGTTCCTTGGTGCGTAGCTACTTGCGCTGTTTTGGAACCGACGCACATCTAGCATCATGAGAAATTTGGGTAGCTACAGTATGTAGCAGTCCCAGGTTGAGAAAAACCAGCTATAACGGCCAGGGCTTTTTAAGACCTGTCAAAACATTGGGTTTAGTTTTTATTTACCTGATTATAAAATGAACACTTTTAAATTCATATTAAAGCACCGTTGAGGTTATGTAAATATAAAATTGGTACCTGTTAGGTCAGTCGTCCTCAACTAAATTATTAAACTTGATTAAGCAGTTCCAATATAATACGTTCCATTGGAACAACTTAATGAAGTTTATTAATTTAGTTGAGGACGACTGACTTACCAGGTACCAATTTTATGTTTAATATATTATGAAGATTTAGAATATATGACTAGAAAATTAATAGAAGAATATGAAAAATGGGGATTAAATTTGAACACGAAAAAAACAAAATATTTTTCAGTTGGTGAACCAGAGCAACATTTAATTTTGGAGACTGGCGAATCAATGAAATCTTGTAGTGAGATCACATATTTAGGAATTAAAATACATAAAAATGGGAGTTATGAAGAGGAAATAAAAATATAAATAATAAGGGAAAATTTGCAATTGCTTGCCTCAATGGAATATTGTGGGATAAAAATATAAGTAATAAAAATAAAATGAATATATATATATATATATATATATATATATATCATACAATTGTTAAAAGCATCATTACTTATGGAGCAGAACTTTGGCCATTATCAACAAAAACAAGTAAGTACCTTTTGGCAACGGAAATGGATTTTATACGAAGGGCCGCAAGAATTTCAAGAAGAGAAAAAATTAGGAACTCAGTTATAAGGGAGAAAATGAAGATTGGAGACACTATTTTAGATTATATTAAAATTCAGCAATTAAGATGGTACGGACATGTCCAGCGAATGGAAGAGGATCGAATATCAAAATCTGTTTTGGAATGGAAACCTGAGGGAAGACGAAGCAGTGGAAGACCTAAAACCTCCTGGAGTCAGGGAATATTTTTATGTATGAAGGAGAAACATCTACAACTAGGAGATTGGATGGACCGACAAAATTGGCTATTAGGAATCGGACGATGTCAAAGACATTAATCAACCGATGATCTATCTATCTATATGATTATAGAAGTATTATTTTCTAAATGTATTTATTTACCTTCTTAAGTTTAGTATTATTTGTTCTATTAATCAAATGAAAGTAAAACGTAGTTTTATTTGATTTTCATATTTATACACCAACTCAATTGATTATTAATTGTTTTGTTTATTTTATTCTCCTTTGTATTAATTTTGTTTTATTTATTTATGTGCCAACATTTAAGTTAAACAGATTAACTAACTAGCTAACTCTATGTCACTATCGAACCCGCAAGTTTATGGTCGCGCAAACATAAGCTCTCCATACATCCCTATCATGAGATATTTTCCAATCATCATCATCATCATCTGCGTTCATGGATTAGGTCTGTTGACCCGTTCCGACTTCAGCCCATCTCTTTCTAGGTCTGCCCACATCTCGGGTGCCTTTAGGTTTGTATTTTGTTATTTGTTTTGGATATCTATCTTCATTCATTCTGTCTATGTGTTGCTTCCATTTTTGTCTCTATGTATCTATTTCATCAGTTATTGCAAATATTTCAAGTTCCTGTCTTATTTCTGTGTTCTTGATTCTGTCTTCCTTAGTGCACCCTTTAACAGATCTCAAAAATTTCATTTCTGCCGCCGTTAGCCTACTTAGATCTTGTTTTTTATGTATCCAGGCTTCTGATCCATAGAGCAGTACCGGTACTGCCAACATTTTATAAAATTTCAATTGGGTCTCTCTTGTTGTTTTGTTATTTAGTTATCGTTTTATCGTACCACATATTCCCTGGAATTTTGCTATTTTATTATTTATATCATTATCATAATGAAATGAAATGCCACATCCTAGATAATTGAGATGGTTCACCTGTTCTGTGATTTTGTTTTCTATTACTATTTTTGATCTGATTTGATTTTTCCCTTGGAATGCCATTACCTTAGTTTTTTCTATGGATATTTTGAGATTGTATTGTTCACATATATTATGTAGTTTAAAAATATTCCTTTGAAGTTCGTCTTCTGTATTTGCTATTATTACCTGGTCATCAGCGTATAATGTTTTCAAGTAGTGTGTTTTATCTAATTTTATTCCTTTATTTGTTTCTTCGTTCCATTTTTCTTTTTCCAATCATCTCCTGTATAATTTACTCCCCTCAAATCATGGTTAATGTTATCTCCCACCACATTCTTGGTCTACCACTGGGCGTTTTACCTCTCATTTTCATACAAGAAGCTTCTACGCCCCTTTTTCATTCCCCATTCGTGCCTGCTGCCCTGCCCATCGTAGTATATGAGACTTAACTGTTCTTATTAGATCTGGTTTCCTATAAAGATCATATAGCTCACTGTGAATTAAACAGATTAATGGAGAAAATGTTATGATACATTTGATAGTTACAGCGTCGTTTGTGTGCATGTCGGAATATCAGCTAAACGAGGGGAATTTTGGTTAATACAAGTAATTCTAGAATTAATGTTTAAAGTATAAAATATAAGAGACACGATATGAAAAAAGCTTTTTAAATGATGTGGGAATGTTAATTGTCGCGTGCATGCCCAGCTTGCGTGCTCAGGGTTGCGGTTTTTGTCACTACTGTCTCACACACACGCAGGGCTTACATGTCCACTTTTGTCATTTCAAATGAACCTCTTATTTTTTATAATCAACCGACATTAAATAATACCACAAATTATCTCTCGGAATGATACGTGCAAGATGATTGTTCACAAACAAAAATCATATACAAAGTGTTCCAGTAACCTCACGTATTAATATAAAGTGTACTCAATTTTAGATTTACGACCAAGTGGTGATTACTCAGGACACGGAAGATGGATCATACATGACAAGGAAATTAATTGAGGAATACAATAATTGGGGATTAAATAGAAATGTTAAGAAAACCGAATATCTCACGACAGAACTAGAGAATGAAGAGAAATTACAATTGGAAATGTGGAATTTAAAATATTTAGGGTCAATTTTAGAATCAGATGGGGAAAAGTTATAGTGAAATTGAGAAAATAATTATTGAAGGAAAAAAGTAATTGGAATGTTAAATTCAGTGACATGGAGTAAAAATATTACAAATAAAACCAAGCCATTGATATTTAAATCATTAGTACAAAGTGTTATGTCGTATGCTGGAGAGACCTGGACATTAGGTAGACAGCAAGCAAAATAAAAGCATTGACAATAGTGATGGAGCATCAAGAAAATCAAGAAAGGAGAAAGTTCGGAACCAGAAAATTAGACAAGTAATGAATGTTAAACATAATATTATAGAAGTAATAGAAGAGCGAAGATTGAAATGGTATGGACATGTGAAGAGGATGGAGAATAATAGAATCCCAAGAATGATGCTGGATTGGAATGCTGAAGGCAGGAGGAAGAGGGGGAGACCCAGGGAACAGTGGATGGATGAAGTGAGATGAAACATGATCGGCAGATACATCAAAGAAAAAGATGCTGAGGATGAAATCTGTGATTGAGCAAAATATATTTGGGCTGAAGGATAACTACTGTAATATAGAGAAAATCCTTAATAAAAAATAGATTGCAGTAAATAAGAAGGTACACATTAAGGGATAAAATTAATGACTCAATCAGAAAAGACTTGGAATATTTAATAATGGACATAGGATTGCATATGGAAAGGATTAGTTGCCCTATCCACATTTAGAACGGATGTAACCGCATACAGCAGCAAATAGGCGAATGAATATTATACTATAGGCCGAATAGATTAATTAAAACCAACAAAATGAAAATATTGACGAAGGCAACAAATCAGGGATTTATCAAATCGATTGCAAAGATTGTGAAAAAATATACATAGGAAAAACATAAAAGGAACTTCAATACAATGTCGAAAGAACGCGTTAGAAATCTTAAAAATGGTGAAATAGAAAAATCTGCAATAACTGCACATGTGTGGTTAGAAAAACACAGAATCGAAACAAAAGCCAAATTACTGAAACAGTTCGATAAATCTAAGGAACTCACAATTTGGGAGAAAATTTACATCCGCAAAGATAGGAAGAAAATAATGAATTTTGAAATTCCCGGAGAAAAAAAATTGATTTGGAAGTTCATGTCAGCTACAGAGGGAGCAGAAATCAATGTACAGGATCACCAACCGAGCATTCAACAGTTAGATAGAATTGATAATGATGCTCAATGCGTCGAAACCTATGTCTTCAAGAAATCTACAAATTTGTTGTGAGTCGTGAATATTCTAACTCATATTATTTAAAATAAACATCATAATGTCACTGTCCACCGCTGTGGTCTCGAGGTAGCCTGCTGCCTTCTCACGTAGCGGACCCGGGTTCGATCTCCGGTCGGGACAGTTTTTCTGGGTGAGGTTTTTATCGGGGTTTTCTCTCACATGTAAGACAAATGTCAGGAAAACTTTAAGGCCCAAACGATCCCCGAAATCATATGGCCATCATCGGTGTGGAAAGCAACGGGAAGCTACCACACCTACAATTCCCAAATAAAGCTGCGAAGCATGGCATGAAAGTGTTATGATTGCAGTGAAAGACCTGCCCTCGGGCAGAATTACTATGGATGGATAATGTCACTAGCTTTAAATATGAATATGTACCTATAGGACGCCGTGATATTGGAGAAGACGGATATACGATGTTCCTGTATGAGAGGAATGGATATAAGTATCCACTATGAAGAAGAAGAAGAAGAAGAAGAAGAAGTAAATAACAGGATATCTGATGATCATGAAATTTTCTCATGGAATTTCGGTTTATAATTTATATAAATATATAATTCAGAATTATATCTCCTTCTCCAGATATCGTATCCTTACACAACTCCATAGGGATGGACAGTATTCTCCTTTCGAATAATCCGAAAGATCGATCATCAGATTTCAGAATGATTTAGATTTCAGAGGCATATGTTGTTACTAGTCTCACAAGAACTTTATAAATATTACTTTGATGTTTCTAAATACTAACTGAGGCTTCCCCCCAAATAAAAATCATAAGATCATCAAAACATTTATTCCAAGTTATAATGTATTTCTTACCTCATCTGTCCTATTATTCTTCCAACTTACCTCAGATCCTAAACATATAAAACTACGTACTATTTGAAATTTATATTGTCCAATTGGTAAATAAGGTACTAGTCACTACAATATTTCCTGTTATTATATTATGACACTGGGGTACGTTTATCTCCAGTAATGGAGCACTGTTGCTGCGTCGCACCGACCTAGATACTAACAATGTATAGTCAGGAACAAATAGCAAATGAAGCACTCATCCATCTTACTTAGGGTACCTCGGGGAGGTACTTAGATATAAACCAACATGATATTTTCGCCGAATGTACAGGAAAACCCTCACTGTGTTTACAAAGACGCCTAAAACACGTTTGGGGAAAAGAATTGTATATACTCAACCTAGGATTTAAGGAGAGATCAGGGCTTGCATGGTTTAGGCTAGGGGCATGGAAATTTCTAAAAAATAGCGACGGTCACGATATGCGAATATGTCCAATGTGCGGGAACTTTGAAGATGAGATACATATATTAGGAAAATGTGATGATTTAGAATATTGGAGACGTCAGTTATTACCGGAAAGATTTCTAAATTCAAATCGGGAAAGATTGGCATGCTACGAGTTAATGGTAAATCCAGAAAATTGGATAAACTTGGGTAAATTTCTGGACAAAACGCGGAAAATAAGAACAGCACTCATTCATGAATACATATGCCTATATATGTTATCAAAATGCAATACCATTCATTCTTAATAATTATACTTAACTTAATTGGTGTATAATGCTATTGTATTATTATGTAATTGTAATATTATTGTGTTTTCTTTATGTAATTTTAATGTTATTGTTTTTTTGTTTTTCTTTATACTGTTACCAATTATTACTTTATTGTAACGGACTGTCAACAGCACGTACGGCTTACTGCCCGTGCGACTCATATTTGTAAATAACATTGTAAATATCGTACTTTTTGTCTAATAAAGTCCTACTACTACTTAGGGTAATAGCTACAGTCTGCTTAACGCCACAGATTGACGTGAAGCGAGTGTACGCGGCATAACACGGAATTAGTTCACAAATCATCCACCAACGAAACAGGTCAGGGTTCCGCTGTGTCGTATAGTAGCTATCATGTGTTTGGTTTTGTTCTCATTAACAAACAAATATATTTTATAAGCTGCTTTTTGCAAGCTAATAGAAGCAACCTTCAAAACCGCCTAAATTCTTGTTATAATATCTACATCATCAGCATATACGAGGATTTGAATACTTTATACTACCTAATGTATTCAACTTTTATAGTCCTGAAAGCGCTACAGTTAAATAACTAATAAAGTTGAGGAGATGGACCTTTCAGGTAAATACTCCATAATTTTACACTTTAATGTATTCAGTTACTTTCTTCAGTTTGATATTAATTTGTTATGTGATGTTTTGTTTATATCATTCTCATTTTGTATTAATTCTTTTTTGCGTCAGAGTGCATTTTATATTTTGAATTTTTTTCCAAAATTTGATTAGTTTTTATATTATTTCTTAACGTCTTTAATTACCTTCCTAAGTTTGGTATTAATCTATTCTATATTGTTTTGTCAATTTTATTCTCCCTTTCATTTTTTTGTGTGACTATTTAAATCATGCCCCAAACGGGAGTCAATGACCAATCGAGTTTCAATGAATTTTGATTTACAACCAATCACAGTCGTTTTTCACATCGATTTTATCAGTTTAATTTTATGATATTAAAATCAAGCTCCTCCTTTTTAACATTTTGAATAGGCCAGAGCATTATTTTGCAGTGACTGACTCACCAAGAAATACGGCTACCAGATTGTATATATAGTGCACGAATGTAAGCAGATACTGCTTGTAGGATATAATAGAAATACATTCTTATAATTGATTATACCACAATAAAAAGAAACCACTGTTTGCACTTTCTTAAACCTATTATTCCCCAGGAATTTACGTTCCAGAAAAATATAATTTACATCATAGGACATCAGAAATTAATTAATAACCTATAATGTTGGTTATAAACAGTTTGATGTTTCATTTTTTCTCCTAGGGTGCATTCTAACAATATTGCGATCCTTTGGCAATAAATAATATGATCTGGTTGCAGTGATGAACAAATCAAGCATAACAAACGTTTCTCATTTGTTTTTAAACATCACCGTTTACATTAAATGTATAAATAATTTAAAATAACTATATTTAAATAATGATTTGTGAGTAAACATCTTAAATTTATTCGTTAGATAGTCCTAACAAGTGCCATTCTTGATTTTCAAATTCTCTAGATAAATTGAAAGTAACTCGTAGCATTACTTATGATAAAATTTATTTTATATTTTGAAACTGACTCCTAAAACTGCTAAAACTTAAATTCATATTCTCTTTTGTTTTTCCTCTCTCTTTAACTAAAAGTGTGTAATGTATTTACTCTATTACGTTTTATTTCTGTAAGTGAACTGCAACCGAGCACAAGCACTTGCTCATTCGGGTGTCAATATTGTGTACAACATTTATTTCTTAATAAAATGTATTCTTCTTTAAACATAGCTGTGAAAAGGGCGTTTGTAAGTACTTTGAAGAAAGAGATAGGAAGCAGGAAGTCTGGCGACAACGCGAATGTTCCGATTGGCAATAATGCATCTCCCATTAAGAAAAGCCATTCACTTTAATTATAGTCAATTATCGACAGCCATTTAATAAAAACTTTGCCTTCTTTGACTACTGTAAAATTAGCTTAATATTTGTATTTCCAGTTTTGTTTTTCTCTAAATTTGTTTCTACTTACTGTCATAGATTTTGTTTTCTACTAAATATATGTTTACACATAGACATATGTAATGGAAATGGACAGTTAGTGACAAATGAGGGAAATTTTGAGGAAGTTGTTGAATTCAAATACCTAGGAACAATAATCACAAATAGGAATGAGACGCACAAAGAAATTAATCATAGGCTCAATTCTGGAAATGCGTGCTATTATGTATTGCAGAAACTCTTTCGTCTCAACATCTCTCAATAAACGATAAATTGAAAAAATATATATATATAAAACTGCTATAGTCCCAGTTATATTATAAGGTGGCGAAACATGGATTCTTACTTTAAGGGAAGACAACAATTTACGGGTATTTGAGAATTAATTTCTTAGGGAAATTTTCGGACCAAAGAAAGTTGAACAGTCAGGCGAATGGAGAAGATTACATAACAATGAGCTGCATGGTCTTTATAGGAAACAAGATATAAAAGAACAGTTAAGTCACATAAACTGCTGCGATGGACAGGACATGGTGAACTAATGGGTAATGAAAGTGGGACTCTGAAGTTTATTATGGGAAAACCAGAAGGAAAATGCCCAGTTGGTAGATAAAAAATGAGGCCAGAGAATAACAATGAAACATGATTTGAGGGAAGTAAATTATCTTCTTTCTTCTTGTAAGCCCATATTTCCCCTAACTGAGATTTAGGCACTCTCCCCCTACAGGGAAGAATTTGAACCATACTAATTTAGTTACACTTGTTTTCGTATAGATGTTATTTGAGTGGTCCGTGGTCAGCGTTCCGCCTCATACTGACATCTAGGAAACCAAGGTAGTACTAGGACGGGAAAATTCAGTATATTTTGCTTAGAGGCCTTTTCATTCAGGCTTAAGGGTCTTTTACGAGCCTCAAAATCTTCAGACTCGGGACCCACGGCTTGAAGTCCCTCCCGGAGGACTTGCTCCTTGGATTTTTCCATCCTAAAAAATCCATCGACCCCGGCCGGGTTTGAACCCGCGACCCTCGGGACCAGAGGCAAGGAGCATAACCACTAGTCCACCGCGGCCGATTCTGGGAAGTAAATTATACTTACTTACTTACTCACTGGGACTATCGAACCCATTGGTTCATGGCCGCGCGGACATAAGCTCTCCATACATCCCTATCCTGAGCTAATGCTTTCCAATCATTCCCTGTATAATCTACTTCCCTCAAATCATACTTAATGTTGTTCTCCCACCTCATTCTTGGTCTACCAACTGGGCGCCTTCCTTCCGGCTTTCCTACAAGAAGTTTCCATGCGCGTCTTTCATTCCCCATACGTGCAACATGTACTGTCCATGCAGTCTACGAGACTTAACTGTTCTTATTATATCTGGCTTCCTATAAAGACCATGTAGTTCATTGTTATGTAGTCTTCTCCATTCACCTGTCTGTTCATCTCTCTTTGGTCCAAAAATTTTCCTAAGAACTTTATTCCCAAATACTCGTAATCTCATTTCCTCCCTTAAAGTAAGAGTCCAAGTTTCGCACCCATATAATATAACTGGTAGAATAATAGTTGTATATATTTTCAGCTTAACGTTTTTTGAAAGGAGTTGGGACATCAAAAGTCTCTGCAATGCATAATAGCACGCATTTCCAGAATTGAGCCTATGTTTAATTTCTTTGTGCATCTCATTACTGTTTGTGATTATTGTTCCTAGGTATTTGAATTCAGCCACTTCCTCAAAATTTCCCTCATTTGTCATTAGCTGTCCATTTCCATTATTTAATGAATTTCTACGTGTGACCATATATTTAGTTTTATTGATAATTATACAGGAGATAATTGTAAAACTCGAGGTAAAGTGCTGCTTTGTAACGCAGAGGGCCCGGGTTCGATTCACGGTCAGGACAAGCTTCCTGGTTGAGGTTTCTTTCCCGGGGTTTTCCTCACCTGTAAAAGAAATGTCGTGGAGTTTTAAGGCCCAAAAGGTCCCTGAACATCATCTGGCCATCATTATCTCTGTAAACCAACGGAAGCTACCACATCTATAATTCCCTAGTAAAGCTGCAAAGCATAGCATGAAAATGATATGATTACAATGAAAGACCTGTCCTAAGGGAGTACACTATAGAACAGAATTGGAAAACATAGCTCAGTATAGATATTTATGAAGATGTTATGTCCGTGCGAACATGAACCTACGGGTTCGACAGTGCCAGTTAGTTAGTTTGTTTGTTTGTTAAAATTATATAGATGGATAGATAGATCATCGGTTGATTAATGTCTTTGACATCGTCCGATTCCTAATAGCCAATTTTGTCGATCCATTCATTCTCCTGGTTGTAGATGTTTCTCCTTCATGTATAAACATATTCCCTGACTCCAGGAAGTTTTAGGTCTTCCTCTGCCTCGTTTTCCCACTGGTTTCCATTCCAAAACAGATTTTGGTAACCGATCCTCTTCCATTCGCAGGACATGTCCCAACATAGGACATCACATCACTCCATGTCATATACTATCTTCACTTCTCGCAACTGGAATTCCCTACCACAAGAAATAAGGGGCTGCCGGACATTGGAATCTTTTAAAAGAAATCTAAATTTATATTTGCTCTAACCTCGACTTCATCACTACCCAGTGTAAGGTACATATATTAATTCGTGTTTCTCGTATAATTTATCATATTTATATTATTATTATTATAACTATTATTATTATTATTATTATTATTATTATTATTATTATCGTTGTTATGAATACATAGTTCTTTATATAGATTTTTTATTGTTTTATAGATTATTTTAATTATTCGAGCAAAGTCGTTTGAGATGGAGTTTAGACATTCAAAGTCTGTTGAGATAGAGTATAGTTCAGAGCAAAGTCTTGGTTAAGCTATCTGTAAACATCCCTACATTTAGTTCATTGGAATGTTAGTTGGTACAGTTATGGGTGACTTGAGGTCATTTTTGAATATATAACACTTGAGAAGTGAGGGTCTCGTGTCTGTCTGTGTGTGTAAACGGCTGAAGGGTAAGTCACCGACCATTTTTCTTAATAATGTAGTCCATTTCTTTTATATTTGTATCAAGTACCATTAACATTTTTGAAACTATAATTTAGAAAAGGGATCTAACATTTTTAATCATGTAGATTTGGTTAGATTTAAAAATTCCACAACTCCCTCTTCTCAACCCCCCCCAAGAAAGTACTGTAGTTTTTAATATAGGCTTAGATTAGATTAGGGCTAGACTACTAAGGGTTTATAATTATTTATATTTTAGTAATAAAATAGTTTAAATTAAGACTCCATTTGTTTATTTCAAAACATGTATACTGTACCTCCTCATGCTAACGCTCGGCTAGATAAACGCTACCAGATTTTCCAAGTCCCGAAGGTCCTTTAAGCCTAAGAAATCCAGTTGGGTTTATAATAATCGTAAGTATTATTATTGTTATTATCGTATAAAATGTTGTTTGTACATGAAATTTACATTGCTACATTTAATGTATCTTGTTTTTTTGTATATGTCCGTACCATCTTAATAGCTGAGTTTTAATATAATCTAAAATTGTGTCTTCAATCTTGATTTTCTTCCTTATAACTTAAAATAAAATAAAATAAAATTGTAAAGGAATCTGAATGTGAGATGTAGATTTTTGTATTTAATTGGGGGCAGATATCAGGAATGTATGGTTATCTGTGAAGTTGTCAAGTTAAGTTTTAATTTTGTCTGAACTTGTCATGTTGAGGCGGGGACCTTCAAGCTGACGAGATGCAGCCCCCCTTGGAAGTGATAACCTGGGGTCAGCTACTGAACGCTGTCTGAGGGCCAGGGTATGTTCTGGCTAACCTCAAGTGTCGCATCCCTCTTCCTACCAACCTGACAATTCAACATGCTCTTAGCTGTTTCTTGTGCCTGTAAATGAGATAATAATCACGTACCCTGGACGATTTTTAGCAAATGGGCAACCCCAGTAGTCCCCATAAACAGGGGTATCCAAAATAATAACTAGAAGACTCTGTTTGCGATCATGCAATTTTTCTTAGGTCCTAAGCAGGGTTGAAAGGCATCCCGATTTAGGCGGGAATGGCCCTACCAAACGCTAAGCTGGATGGAAGGAGACAGGTTAGGAGGCCTAGGTTACTATGGTTGGATGATGTGCAGGCGGACATAGGCCTACCGAAGATTGGCATAACAAATTGGAGAAATAAGGTCATGGGAATGAAAGACTTGCATGGAAGCTTCTTGTAGGAAAGCCAGAGGGAAAACGCCCAGTTGGTAGACCAAGAATTAGGTGGGAGAATAACATTAACTATGATTTGAGGGAAGTAGATTATACAGGGAATGATTGGAAAGCATTAGCTCAGGATAGGGATGTATGGAGTGTTTATGTCCGTGCGGCCATGAACCTACGGGTTCGATAGTGCCAGTGAGTAAGTAAGTAAGTAAGGTCATTGACAGAGGATAATGGATGGTTGTTATGAGGGAGGCTAAAGTCAAACTAAAAATACCGTCACGTCAATGATGATGATCATGATGATGTCCCTATTTTCCTGCTGGATTCTTGAATCGCTATTAAAGCTATTCGGGATTTACATTCAGCTTTTTACCATCTGAAATTATAGATTTTATAAAAAAGTCGTCGCGGTGGACTAGTGGTTATGCTACTTGCTTCTAGTTTCGAGGGTCGCGGGTTCAAACCTGGCTGGTGTCGATGGGTTTTTTAGAACGAAAAATTCCAAGGAGCAAGTCCTCCAGGAGGGACTTTAAGCCGTGGGTCCCGAGTTTGAAGATTTTTAGGCTCGTAAAAGAATTTTTTTAATATCTTGGCTCAATAATTACAAGTTTAGGTACCTGTGAGAGAGATGTACAGACTAAAATTGCAGTGGAAAAAAATGCAACTAAGACATTACATGGAATAATTTGGAATAAAAATATTACAAAGGAAACTAAAATGAAAATTTATAAGAGCATAATACAGAATATTTTGTCATATATTTTGTCATATGGATGTGAAACTTGGTCTTTGACGGAATTACAAAAGAATAATATTAGAACAGTTGAGTTTAATTATTTTAGAAGAAGCCTCCAAAAAACAAGACAGGATAAAATAAGAAATGAATTCCTTTGGAGAAAAATGAATGGCACCACATCTGTTGTTAAGAGGATTGAAAATCAAACGCTTAAATGGTATGGCCATATACAAAGAATGGAAAATGAAAGATGGCCAAAATATATATACCAATGGTCACCCCCTGGAAGAAATAAACGTGGCAGACCAAGATGGAAATGGAAAACCTATGTCAGAACTATAATGGATGATAGGAATTTGGAAGAGGGAGATTGGAATGATAGAGATAAATGGAAACTGAAGACTGCAAACCTATAAGTGGGGGAAAGCCGAAAAAGAAGAAGAAAATATCCTTAAGCCTGAATAAAGAGGCATCTAAGCAAAACGTCCTATTAACACCTTAGATGCTGTTAAATGTCTCATTGAATCAGTGTGTTGACCGCATGCCATTCTGACATCTATGAGCAAATAAGGTAACTAAAAAATTAACTTGGTCTAGTGATTCCCTATAAAGGAGAGGCTATAGCTTAACAATGGGCTACACTATAATAGAATAAATAAAAAAAGACTTATAGAAAAACATAGAGAGTTTAATGTAGAAACCCACATGGCCTTTATAGACCTAGAAAAAGCCTTCAAAGTGAACCGCCCTTTATTATGGAAGACAATAAAAAAAAGGATACCCGATACACCAAATAAAAACTATTCAAAGTTTATACGAGTATCAACATATAAAAATAGTAATTGAAATAAATGGAAAATTAACAGAAGAAATTAGAACTAACTGTGGTTTAAAACAGGGGTGTAAGCCTTTCCCCAACGCTTTTTAATACATATTTAGACGACGTTATTGATGAATGGAAACAATTAGTTCATACGGAATTAAAAATCGGACGAAATGAATCATCGAATACATTATGTTTAGCAGATATGATATAGTATTAATTTTTGACAGAGAGGACAAGCTACAAAAAGCAGTCCATCAATTAAATAATATGTGTAAGAAATACACGAGCTCAGGATAGGGATGTATGGAGAGCTTTATGTCCGCGCGGCCATGAACCTTCGGGTTCGATAGTGCCAGTGAGTAAGTAAGTAAGTAAGTAAGTAAGAAATACATGATAATTTCAAAATTCAAAACTAAAATAATGGCGTTCCATGGAAAGTACCCAGTAAGAACAAAAATCAACATTTATAAGTTTTGAATCCTGCTGATGATGGGACTAGTCCCGAAAGCGCTACAGGTAAATAACTAATAAAGTTGAGGAGACGGGCCTTTTAGGTAAATATTTCATAATTTCACATTTTAATTTACTTAATACTTAATACAGGCTTTCCACTTTACAGCAGTTTGCCTTTGATTCCTGTTTTCCAGAGATTCCTATCTTCCCATTGTCCATCTTCCATACCCCTCTTCATCATGGCATCATATATTCCCTATAACATGCTCTTCTACTTCCCCCCCGTCCTTCTCCCTGGTACCATCCAATCCAACACCTGTTTAGGCCATTGGTCTTCCGACATCCGTTGTACATGTCCATACCATTGTAGAGCTCTCTTTGTTATCATATCGATAACAGTCTCTTGTGCATCCATTTCTTGTCTGATATATGTATTTCGAATATGTTGTAGCCTGGATATTCTCATACTTCTCCTTAATCCATCCATTTCTGTCGCCAAGATTCTTTTCTGCATCCTTTCATTTATTGACCAGCTTTCTGATCTATATGTAAGTATACTTTCTATTATTGTCTGCATAATCTCTTTTTTTTTCTGGTCAAATTTCTATTCCATAAAAGACCATTCAGGGATCTAATCGCCTTCCTTGCACAATTTACTCTGGCAATAATATCTTTTTCACAAGTACCAGATTTATCTATTATAGATCCAAGATATTTAAATTCTTCAACACGTTTAATTATCATATTATTTATTTGTAGGTTTTCTGAATTTGCTCCGATTACCATATATTCTGTTTTAATATAATTAATTTTTAATTAAGAACAAAAATAGCAATAGAAGATAAAGTAAAATTGTAGGCTTTCACGGCAGATGCCTTGATTCCTGTTCGGTTTGTCTTTCGTGCTAAATGGCCGTGGTCTAGCTTCCTTAAAACTCAATGTTTCGTCCGAAAGACAAACCCAAGAGGAATCAAGGAGGTAAAATGTTGGAACATGTTTCACACTTCCAATATTTGGGCTGCGATATAACTTATGAAGAAGAACAAGATATAAATAAGAAAATGCAAAAATTTTAACATATTTGTGGAACAGTCAGACCAACACTGAGGAACAAAGTAAGAAAGGATACACAGCTAAGATTTTACACAACGATGGCAGTAAAAGTGACGATGTATGGAAGTGAGGCCTGGGTCCTGAAGGAAAAAATAAATAAATAAAATTCAGGCAACGGAAATGAGATTCCTACGGGCTGTGAAAGGTTGTAGAAGAGAAGAACATATTAGAAATGAGAATATTAGAGAGGAGCTTTAAGTACAACCACTTTTTCAACAAATAGAAGAACACAGGAACAATTGGATAGAACATCTGCAAAGAATGACAGAGGGTAGGATACCAAATATGGCACTGATGTACAATCCTGGAGGACGAAGATCGGTAGGAAGACCAAGAAAGCGCTGGACTGAACAGATGTGAGATCGGAACAGGCAAAGACCCAATCTGTGAAGTTTGATGATGATTATGATGATGATAAAAAGACACATTATCAATAAAACCCAAATCACCAAACCAAAATACTAAAATAGTCAATGAGTTTCGATAGCGAGGCTATCATTGTCAAGAGTAGTTATTGATCGAATGAGTTAGTCTTGATAATGATAGCCTTGCTATCGAAACGCGTTTACTATTTCAATATTCTGGTTTGGTGATTTGGGCTTTATTGACAATCTGTAATATATTTTTATTATCACCACGAAGACCATATTTATTAATATCTGAATTTATACTTGTCCCGCGCCGTAGCCGAGCGGTTAAGGTAGGAAGCCTTGGCGCAGAGCTATGGGACTTGCGCTGGTTCGAGTCCCCATGGGGGAAGAAATTTTCTCATGGTATTTCGGCCAGTATGGGACCGGTGCCCACCCAGCATCGTGAGGCAATTGGGTAGCTACAATAAGTAGCGGCTCCAGGTTGAGGAACCAGCTATAACGGCTGGGGGACTCGACATGCTAACCACATGTCACCCCAACACTGGCTGTTGATCATCTACCTCTGTGATTGACACATGTGGATGTGAAGGGCCAGCAGCCGGCTGGTAAAAGGGCAACCGCTGAAAAGTGGAAAGACCCTCAATCAATCAAAAATTTATACTTCCCAGTTTTGTATATTTTCCGTAGGCTGTATAATAAAATATTTTAAAACATGGAGTTGGACTAGTGGTTATTCTGGTCCCAGGGGTAGCGGGTTCAAACCCGGCCGGGGTCGATGGATTTTTTAGGACGGAAAAATCAAAGGAGCAAGTCCTCCGGGAGGGACTTTAAGCCGTGGGTCCCGAGTCTGAAGATTTTCAGGCTCGTAAAAAATCCTTAAGCCTGAATGAAAAGGCCTCTAAGCAAAATTTACCGAATTTTCCCGTCCTAGTACTACCTTGGTTTCCTAGATGTCAGTATGAGGCGGAACGCTGACCATGGACTACTCAAAATGACATCTATACGAAAACAAGTGAAACTAAATTAGTATGGTTCAAATTCTTCCC
This sequence comes from Diploptera punctata, assembly GCA_030220185.1. NCBI lineage: Eukaryota > Metazoa > Arthropoda > Insecta > Blattodea > Blaberidae > Diploptera > Diploptera punctata. The sequence continues at coordinate 1,903,738 of JASPKZ010003878.1, forward strand.
TGTAGAGGGAGAGCGCCTAAATCTCTGTAAAGGGAAAACATAGGCTTACAATACAATACAATATAACATGGATTCATCTTCAGATAGTGAAACTAGTGACAGTGCTGAATTTACGTTAATGTTTCGAAATAAATAATAATTGGAATATAAATTTAAGAGTGAATGGTGTAGAACGTAACGTAAAGGGAAATACAATTATGGTGCTCACTGTAGGCCTATACATGGAGCAAGTGTTAAGGTATTTTCCTCCGATTCCGATTGAGGGTCTTTTCACTTTTCAGCGGTTGCCCTTTTACCAGCCGGCTGCTGGCCCTTCACATCCACATGTGTCAATCACATAGGTAGATGATCAACAGCCAGTGTAGGGGTGACATGCGGTAGGCATGTCGAGTCCCCCAGCCGTTATAGCTGGTTCCTCAACCTGGAGCCGCTACTTATTGTAGCTACCCAATTGCCTCACGATGCTGGGTGGGCACCGGTCCCATACTGGCCGAAATACCATGAGAAAATTTCTTCCCCCATGGAGACTCGAACCAGCGCAAGTCCCGTAGCTCTGCGCCAAGGCTTCCTACCTTAACCTCTCGGCTACGTCTCTAAGTTGTCATAAATCTATTTACCCAAGATGCCCTAATGGTGAGATCATTGAACAAAAGTGACATGCCGGCAAACCCTCATTAATTCCAGCCACTGAAATGTTGCTAGGTTTTCAGCGTTTTTCTCTTTTAATGATATTTCCTCAGTCTCTGATATTATTTGTTTGTATACTGGGAAAGACGGCAACTATGTAATTTTTTCGTCATGTGCTCAGGAGGGTGTGAGTTGGGTTTAGCTAGTGGAAATGAATCACATGGAAGAAAATATTTTAAGACTTTAAAAAAATTAAACTCAAAATATATAAAACTATTATTCTACCAGTTATATTATATGGATGCGAAACTTGGACTCTTACTTTAAGGGAGGAGAGAAGATTACGAGTATTCGAGAATAAAGTTCTTAGGAAAATTTTTGGACCAAAGAGAGATGAGCAGACAAGTGAATGGAGAAGATTACATAACAGTGAACTACATGGTCTTTATACGAAGCCAGATATAATAAGAAAAGTTAAGTGTCATGAACTGCGATGGGCAGGACATGTGGCATAAATGGGGAATGAAAGAAATGCATGGAAACTTCTTGTAGGAAAACCAGACGGAAAACTTCCAGTGGTAGACCAAGAATGAGGTGGGAGAAGAACATTGACCATGATTTGAGGGAAGTAGATTATACAGGGAATGATTGGAAAACATTGGCTCAGGATAGGGATGTATGGAGGGTTTATGTCCGCACGGTCATGAACTTACGAGTTCGATAGTGCCAGTGAGTTAATGAGTCTTCTTCTTCACTTCACGGGCTAGGCAAATTGCCTGTTCCGCCTCACAGTTGTTCTGTCCATCTTTTCACTGGCCTTCCTACATTCCTTGAACCTCTTGGCTTGTAGTTAAATGCTGTTTTTGGTAATCTTGTTACACTCATTATTTCTGCATGTCTAAACCATTTTCTGTATATTATTTGAATTTATCATTCAAAGGATATATATTTAGCTCTGTTCTTGTATCTTCATTCTTTGTCCGATCAATTGTTGTGCAGCCTTTTGCTCTTCTAAGGAAGTTCATTTTTACGCTTTGTATTCTACTTTGTAATTGTTTGGTTATTACCCAAGTTTCACTACCATAAAGTAATGCAGGAAGTGCCAATGTTTTATAAAACTTCAATTTAGAATCCCTTCTTGTTTTGTTCTTTAATGTTTTACGTATAGTTCCACGCATAATTTGAAATCTTGACAGTTTCATATTTACGTCTCTTTCGGTTTTTGTGTTTACAGTAAAATTACAACCCAAATAATTAAAATTTGTTAATGAGTTATAGGCATATTATGAATTACTTTTTGCCAGTCATCACTGATAAGTCCAAATGAAGTCTGGAAATAGATAATTGATAATAAATTATGAACACTTTGCATAATATTTAAAAGTCCTATGACCGCGTTGTTAGGTTTAATTTGGACCCGTTAGAAAACTGTTACCATGGTAACCACAGCCCACAATTTGGAGACGTTTTGATTCATTGCTTTCTTGTCCAGTATATAATTCAAAAACAATATTTCCTACTCAGTGATCCATTATTCTACCGAAAAACCTGAGTTAGTGGAACATTATAAATTCTAAAGACAACCAGAACACTACTTGTCTAGGTTAGTACTGTATAAATACATAAGAAAACTCATAGAGCCACCCCGTTAAATGGGGGATGGCCTGAGGCCGGGGCAGGTGCCGGACCGACTGTCGACTTTGCGTGCTCCAAGCTGGAATGTACATCCAGTCGCCCTAAAAAACCGGGATGAAGATAATTCCAGTGAAAAAAAAAGAAGAGAGCTTTAATTGTAATAATATTATAATGAGAGGACAGCGTGGTCGAATTAACATACTGTGCTGACAATTAGATGAATGAGTGCTTCATTTTTATAAAGCCACAGGCTATGTTTTTGTGAGTTGATATTTGAGTTACAAAGAAAGACCTGGGTTCAATTGCTGACAAAGCATAATAAGTTCTTTTTTTAATAACTTGTAACCGTCTTAAATAAGGAACAAAACATTCAATTATTGTTACTTTGAAGTGCTGTGTATTTAAATTTACGAAATATAGGCCTAGTTAGTGCTTTATTTTAAAATTAAAGTATAAAATTGTGGAATATTTACCTAAAAGGTCCGTCTCCTCAACTTTATTAGTTATTTAACTGTAGCGCTTTCGGGACTAGTCCCATCATCAGCAGGATTCAAAATTGGTGTTTCACTAAAGATCTGGTAGAGGGGGTTACATGTATTGGGTTCGTTTTCGTTAATCAGATGGTTGTTGTTAACTGCTTTCAAAATTTCCATCTCCTCGAATATGTTTATCTTCGCTGGAAATGAAAATTATGAAAGCAGTTAACAACAACGACCATTTGATCAACGAAAACGAACCCAGTACGTGAACCCCCTCTACAAGATCTTCAGCGAAACACCAGTTTTGAATCCTGCTGTTGATGGGACTAGTCCCGAAAGCGCTACAGTTGTGCAGAGGGGAATGGGAGGTGGCACGCTGAAGTACAGGCCTAGTAGAAAGTTTGTTAGCGGTGCACATTGCAATATGTAAATTATCTTTCTGCCTTGTGAATTAATCACTTTTCTTAGAGACTTTTATGCGTCTCCGTACTTATACAATACAAACGTAGGTCTACAATACAAATTGTTGTATCGACACGAAATCACTGTTCAAGAACGAACGATGTGGTTACAAGTGCTATTAAAAGACAACTGTGATTCTTTCTTCACTGTGCACTGCCTTATATTACGTCCCATGTAACAACAAACAGCGCTTCTCGTTGCGTCCGCCTGCAGAGATATTTTGAATGAGTAATACAAGTGAGAGGTTAAATTAATGTAAACAAAGAAAGAATGAATGTACGAGCAATGTTAGATCATCTATTTAAGAATTTGATTACATCAGTACGCATCAGATATTTTTAGGTGACTTAATTTTAGCGACAGCCATTTACATAAAGAAATAAATGAGCGGAGCGACTGGTTAATTTATGTTTACAATGTGCTTGTAGCTTGAAGAATGTCTGTCATAGGGCAGGTGCGAAGCTAATTGTTCTGTCTACACATACTACTTTGACTTAATTATAACAACGTGACCTCGAATACCGAATACACATTCCCTTTGTTCAACACATGTATGTATGGTATGATAAGAAAAATAAATGCCTGGACGGGATTCGAACCCGGATCTCTGAGTCTGTACCTCATTGTGATATCCATTACACCACCAGACGAATCCAATTCAAGCATTCATTTTTCTTATATATGTATTATATTCTCCATTATTACTAGATGTGAAAATATTCTCTTTAATTTGCTTACTTGTTATAGTCAGCTACTAGATGGCGGTGAAGACCGAGTTCTCGCGACATCTAGTAATAATGGAGAGTATAATACATATATAAGAAAAATAAGTGTTTGAATTGGATTCGCCTGGTGGTGTAATGGATATCACGCTGAGGTACAGACTCAGAGATCCGGGTTCGAATCCCGTCCAGGCATTTATTTTTCAGGCTGGACACCATATGCATAATATCGATAACACCCTCACAATAGTACATAGAGAAAACATTCCAACGAGGATAAATATACTGGAGGAAATCGCAATCCTAAGAGAAATCAACAACAACCTGATTCTCAATGAATACACACCTAATCCACACAATCCTCTGTACAAAATTCTTACAACCAAGTCAGTGCTTCAACAAGGGTCAACAAGAACGGACCTAATGCACTCTGCTGATGATGGGACTAGTCCCGAAAGGCCTACAGAGTTTTAAAAGAACTTAAGTTGAGGAGACGGACCTACAAGGTAACCATTTTATAGTTTTTAACCGTACATTATATTTCTGTGAACTAATACCTCAACGGAAAATCACCATGAATTTTACTAGAAAATAGACTGTCAATAACTACTGTAAACCTTAATAACGTAACATTCATAAAAGTTCGAATAACTCTGTAATTATCAATTTCCGGATCCATGTTGTAATACACTTTTTTTATTGTCTCCATATGAGGAACTCATTCCCGAAATTTTGCCGTTGAGTAATGTTACACCCTGTATATGGCAGTCTTCTTTTTTTTTTTTTTTTGGCGACATTTCTAGCATTTTCTCTTTATTCTAGGGAAACTGGTCTCGAAATCGTTGCCAAATTTGGCATTTGTATGACAGACTGTTATATGCCTTTATGTGTATATGTACATAATCATCTCATATTTGGCATTCGTTGTTAAATATCAAAATCTAATTATAATATCAAAATAAAGAAGCGTTACTGATTTATAAGTAACTATTTTCTTTAATACTCACTTGTTATAGGAAATCATATATATTCTTGTATCTTGTAAGCCCATGTTTCCCTTAACAGGGATTTAGGCGCTCTACCCCTACAGGGAAGAATTTGAACCATACTAATTTAGTTACATATATAATTAAAACAAATACTTGTACAGACTCTTATAATGACACACTTCGACTACTGCGACATATTACTGACTAATCTGACAACTGATCTGACAGACTACAGCGTGCTCATAATGCGTGCATTCGATTTATATTCAATCTCCGTCGTTATGACCACGTGTCTCCTTCATTTCAGGCCTTATTATGGCTACGCCTAAATGACAGAAGAACTTTACATTCACATACCTTACTATTCCAAATTCTGCACACATATTTACCAAGTTATTTAACAACAGGTTTTCAAAGTTTATCGGCTCATCATAATTTAGGAACAAGATCACAAGACTCTTCTTTACTTTTGATACCACAACACAGGACCTGTCTATACTCTGAATCTTACACAATATCTATGACTAGAGCATGGAACTCACTTCCCAGTCATGTCAGGGACTGTCAATCGCTATCATTATTTAAATCCAAATTAACTGATATCTTAAGTTCGACACAATGAAAACATTAACTGCATAACAACTATATAGAGCATTCCATTAATAATCATCAAGGAAGCTACTTACTTTATTTTATATCATTTTAATTTTATTATATTCTATGTTTTTGTTAGTATTAGCTAGTATTAGATCACATCATCATTGTATTTTGTTTAGTTTGTATTTTAATATCTTAAAATTGTAATATGTATGTATTTTTTTATAATGTTACTATTCGCTGGTTGAGTGGAAGAGAAGGCCTTATGGCCTTAACTCTGCCAGCTAAAATAAAGCATTATTATTATTATTATTATTATTATTATTATTATTATTATTATTATTATTATTATTATTATGAAGGAAAATAAATATTTATGCTGGAATGCCTGAGTGGCGCAGTTGAGAGTGCGCTAACTCTTTCAAACCCCCGGTGTAGGCATTTATTTATCTATTCATGTCATATATATATATATATATATATATATATATGACATGAATAGAGATCCGGGTTCGGATCCCGTCCAGGCATTTATTTTTCTTATACCATATATATATATATATATATATATATATATGTTATAATTAAATGTTTAACATTGACCAATGCAAGCTTAATATGGTATGATAAGAAAAATAAATGCCTGGACGGGATTCGAACCCGGATCTCTGAGATCCGGGTTCGAATCCCGTCCAGGTATTTATTTTTCTTATCATACGATGTATATTACTGTTTGTATTGCAATGTCGAAAGAATTGGATTGCGTTTTTAAATCTGTACTTACCGCAGTATTTCCGTTCCTCTTGCCTTAACACTTATGGATAGTACTGGAGGATTGCATGATCGAAGAGATTTTGCTCTGAAGGAGACACCTAGGGGTGTGTTCGTGTGACCAGCATCATGCCTGGATCATGCAATCTTTCCCAGGGGTGTAGCGAGATAAATGTGTGTCAGGGGACACCATGCTGACCGAGGCGAAGAAGTGTGAAAGCGTAGAATGCAAAATTAAGCAAGAGACTGTCTCGAGGAAAGAGGACACCCCTGGGGGTGCTCGAGGCACACACTATCGTGAGTGTGTGGAGACAACTTGGGGAATATTACATTAATATCGTCTGCCCTCTAGCGACAAACAGAAAGAAACATGATCATGCAGACAAATGCCAGCAGCATCATCAAACGCTTGTGTTAGTTGAAAAAAAAGAGTAGGTACTGGGTTGACTACCGTTTTTTTATTCCTGTAATTCTTCATATAAAATTTAGATTTATCTTCTTGTCCTTGGTTTTGTTCTATCACGAGATGATCCAAGACAGTGCTGGTTCTTTTCTCTCTAAAAGTCTGTTTTTTGTACAATTCCACCAGGTTGTGATATGACATATCTGGCATTCTCTATTCTGGCATTGGTGGATTTGTAACCCACTTCTGTGGTTAGGACAGAGTTATGTTACCTCGATGATATATCATTATCATAAGTAATGCCACGAGTGATTTCCAATTTATCTAGAGAATTTGGAAATCAAGAGTGGCATTAACGAATAAAATTAAGCTGTTTACTCAAAAATCATTATTTAACTGTAGTTATTTTAAAATATTTATATTTTAATGTAAACGGCGACGTTTGAAAACAAATGAGAAACGATTGGTATGCTTCATTTGCTTCTTTTGTTTGTCACTGCAACCAGATCATATTATTTATTGCCAAAGGAACGCAATATTGTAAGAATGCACTCTAGTGGAGAAAAAATGAAACATCTAACTGTACACTATATTAATTCATTTCTGATGTCCTATGATGTAAATATAATTATATTTTTCTGGAATGTTATTACCTGGGAAAAAATACAGTTAAGAAAGTGCAAACAGTGGTTTATTTTTTTTGCTGGTATAATCAATTGCTACACATGTTTTTATATTAACTCCCGCGTGCGCTATGTGTTGACATTCATGCACTATATGTACAATCTGCTAGCCGTATTTCTTAGAGAGTCAGTCACTGCAAAATAATGCTATGACCTATTCAGAATGTTAAAAAGGAGGTGCTTTCTTTATTATGATAAACTTTAGTTGGTAAATTCTAGGCGAAACACGACTGTGATTGGTTGTAAATAAAAAATCATTGAAACGCGATTGGTCATTGACTCCCATTTGGGGCATGAGTTAAATAGTCATAAGTAATGCCACGAGTGATTTCCAAATTATCGATAAATTCACGACTCACGAAGTGAGAATAAAAAATATCAAATAAAAATTGAAAACCGTCACATACAAACTGCCTAAACTAATCTATTTTTTTTCGAGTCAATTGCATGGTCTGGTATGGCTGGTTTACGAAACATATATTTCTTTTGTTAACTAAATCTATATGTATTATGTTATGTCACAAGAAAACAATCATGGAGGCCGCTAGAGCGATTTATAAATTACTACTCTCATTTAAACCTCCATTTCTAATAATTACATATACAGAGTTTCGGTGTGAAAAACTGAGAATTGCGGCCAACTAGAGCGATTTTTAAGTATTCGCTTCAGTTGAACTGCGGCTCCTTACTCGGACTTTGCTGGTAAACAAACTCGGTCTTATTTATCTTAATTTATTGCTATATGCCTAGTTTTGTTCCGAAAAAATCGTCAGGTTAATAAATATATAGGCCTATACATTTTCGTTATCCAGTCTCATGGGCTGGTGGTCAGCGTTCCTGACTACTGTTCATAAGGTCCTGAGTTGGATTCCCGGTCAAACCATAGGAATTTTTATTTAAAGATAATTATTCCTGTGGTTGCCCATGGTCTGGATTTTAGGTTAAGTTTAGGTTAAGAACTCTCCTGGCGCTTCATTATCATTTATCACCCATCATACCATCGGAGTAACGTAACTCCTCCTTCCAGGTGCCCCAACCTAAGAAATGGATTACAATTCTGCCAAAGCTAGGAAAGAAAGCCAGAAATGTCATAAAAGACAACTTGTTGGCATTAGACAAAAAAAAAATTCGTTATTTGCATTCGGTAAATTTTGCGATTTTTAAATTTTTATTTCAGGTGAATTCCTACGCCTAATGGCTTTAGAGTATAATAGATAGCGGCTAAACACTCGCTGTACCTGAAAAACTGTAACCTCATCAGCATCCATGCAAGTATTAGGCAATGTGGCCTGTTACGGTCTCAAAGAGGAATTTTTCATCCAGCGCTTTTTTGGACGTACACCTGTCGCGCCAGGAGTATGAGATGGCATTCGTTGAAGATGGGTTTTCCAGTTGTTCTGGCATGTTGTATATGGCCTTTCGTGGGAAATACCCTATACCTAGCAAAATTGTTTTGGACGATGACATTTTAGAACGAGTAAACTAATTTAATTATTTGAACACAAAAAATAAACTTTTTTTGTCTCAGAAAGAAAAATATGCGATCCTGATAGTATTTTTTCTCCTGAATTAAAAAATGATATCGGTTTTTTCTTCACCATGAAAGGTTTCCGAGAGATAGAAATTTATAATTTCAAACACTTTAATTTTTTTCTACATTCGTAACTACACAATATCCGAACATTCGGACTCGCCTAGAAAGTAAAAAAAAAAGACGATTTTTTTGCAATATGTCGCCTGTGGAGCATCCCTCTTGATGATCCAACAATAATCGACCAGCATATTAGTATTCCATTTGCCTTGATATATCTTTTTCATAGCTGAAATCTCCTTACGAAAGTGTTCCCCGTTTTATTTTACATTGGACAAATGGACGAAAAAACGTTGATTAAAAAAAGAATTATTTAAATTCTATAATTTAAATTGAAATAAAAAAAACTGTGGATGATGGAGAAATTCCGAATACATATTTGAAAACACGATAAAAACTCCATTAAGTAGAAATAGTTGGTACTCATGAGACAAAAATCATGTTGACCAGTGTAATTGACATTTTAAGATTCATCTGATATTTCAAAGAAAATCACAAATTTTACAAAAAAACAACGGGGATAATTAGCAGTATAATGCAAACTTGTAACCTGTTTGTACAATTTTTTATCAAAATCGATTGAGTGGTTTAGAAGTCAATAAATCGCAAACATAAACAAGTACGCTTTTATATAAATATAGATTTTGATGGGATAACTAGGTAAAAATCCAGTATGTAAATAATTGGATATTTACTGCTTCTTTGACATCCAGTAACATAATATTTCATAGATATCAGTGGAACATATCAAATGTATGCTGTTTGGAGCAGCTGGGGAGGTAAAATTTAAAGTGAAGGGGTACGTCTTTGTCTTCTTGTATTACTTTACGCAAGTAATTAGAATCTCTTTGTGCAGATTTTCCTTTCAACTTTAAAGTGACGTAATTATACTCTAGAGAGGCTCTCTCAACTGCTTCTGCTATTTGCTTGTAAAATATAAAGTACAAAGACAAACAATATGTGAGACATCCCAACAAGTTCTCGATCAGATGTCACACTCATAGCTATACAAACACAAACAAACTACTGTAAATTGTATTAACCAATATATTTATTATGTATCAAGTATGTATAATTACAAATAGGAATGAGATGCAGAAAGAAATCAAACATAGGCTCAATTCTGGAAATGCGTGCTATTATACATTACAGGGACTCTTGTCGTCCCAACTCCTTTCAAAAAAGTTACACTGAAAATATATAAAACAGTTATTCGCCCAGTTACATGAATGCGAAACATGGATTCTTACTTTAAGAGAGGAGAAATGATCGAGCATTTGAGAATAAAGTTCTTAGGGAAAAATTGGACCAAAGATAAACAGAAGACTACGTAACATATCCTTTATAGCAGAAAAGTTAAATCTCGTAGACTGCGATAGACAGAAATTGTGGTACGAATGGGGAATGAAAGAGAGGCTTCAAATTTTTTTTTAGTTTATTAATTTAACCGCCGTTTTCAGTGCCCCTTTTAACCAATGTTTTATGCTATACTTATGGATTCCATTTTATATATTTGGACAATCATAACTTACAGTGAAATTAACTGATAAGGTAAAATGTAAAAATGTAGCGTATCAGAGACAACCATTGAAAATGTAATGTGAGCTAACATTCGTAAGGTATTGTAGCCATTCTTTAGTGACCTCTCTCTCTGGAGAAGGAAATATTACCATGTTCCTATCTAAAGGAAACATTTTTAATATATCAAATGCGTATATCATAATTACAAGCCTATTTTATTACTTTTTTGGACCTAGTTTTCATGGAAACAATAAAAATTGGGAATAAAGATCATAATTCAGGTTTTGTCTCTGTAATTCACTGGAATGTCAATTTTTCTTAGTTGTCTTAGGAAAAAGTAAATAATGACAAGTGAAATATTGCAGCAATTCAGTTTCTTATTTGTGAATTAATGACTTTAAATTTTGAGTTTTTGTAGTTGTTAAAAATAGATTTTATGTGTTAACTACTCGCACTGAAGATCTGCTGGCATTATATAGTATATATATATATATATATATATATATATATATATATATATGTCCCGCGCCGTAGCTGAGTGGTTAAGCAAGAAGCCTTGGCGCAGAGCTACGGGACTTGCGCTGGTTCGAATCTCCATGGGGGAAGAAATTTTCTCATGGAATTTCGGTTAGTATGGGACCGGTGCCCACCCTGCATCGTGAGGCTTTTGGATAGCTGCAATAAGTAGCGACTCCAGGTTGAGAAGACCAGCTATAACGGCTGGTGATCCGACGTGCTGAGCACATGTCCCCCCTACAGTGGCTAGATGATCGTCTACCTATGTGATTAACTCATGTGGATGTGAGGCTAGCAGCCGGATGGTCAGCCAAACAACTTCTAGGCCTGTCGCGATTGGAATTTATATATATATGTGTATATGTATATATATATATATATATATATATATATATATATATAGTGTGTGTGTGTGTGTTAGAATTAAATTTTTGACATTGAGCATTGCAAGCTTAATATGACATGAAAAGAAAAATAATTTACTTACTTTGATAGGACCTACCAGATGGCAGTAGAGACCGAGTTCCCACTACATCTAGTAATAATTTGAATATAAATATATATATATGGTATGATAAGACAAATAAATGCCTGGACGGGATTCGAACCCGGAACTCTGAGTCTGTACCTCAGCGTGTTATCCATTACACAACTCAATATTAATGGCTGCATATTTTTCAGGTCTTATAGTTGTAGAGGAACATATTACGAATATATATATATATATATATATATATATATTATTATTATTATTAAGAAAGTTTTCTTGGGTTTTGCGCGTCATGGATTCAAGGTCGGCATCTGGCCACTGATTCCGACGTTTCGACATGATCCCACATGCCATTATCAAGGAATGATGTGGGATCATGTTGAATGGTCAAAATCAGCGGCCAGAAGCCGACCTTGAATCCATGACGCGGAAAACCCAAGAAAACTTCCATCATCTTACTTTTATGCGCGAAAATCTACAATATAACATATATTTACACACACACTTGCGTATATGTATAATGGCAGTCGAAATTCGGTGTGTGTGTGTATATATATATACTTACTTACTTACTCACTGGCACTATCGAACCCGTAGGTTCATGGCCGCACGGACATAAGCTCTCCATACATCCCTATCCTGAGCTAATGCTTTCCAATCATTCCCTGTATAATCTACTTCCCTCAAATCATAGTTAATGTTGTTCTCCCACCTCATTCTTGGTCTACCAACTGGGCGTTTTCCTTCTGGCTTTCCTACAAGAAGTTTCCATGCACGTCTTTCATTCCCCATACGCGCAACATGTCCTGCCCATCGCAGTCTACGGGACTGGCTTCCGATAAAGACCATGTAGTTCATTGTTATGTAGTCTTCTCCATTCACCTGTCTGTTCATCTCTCTTTGGTCCAAAAATTTTCCTAAGAACTTTATTCTCAAAGTGTATATATATATATATATATATATATATATATATATAGTTTAATAGTGTATTAAACAATGGAAAATAAATAATAAGTAGAAAAGTACTTAAATTTGTATTGAGTTGCGCAATATACAGTATTAACTTACATTTATACAAGATTAAAAACATAAAGTTAACAAATGAATACTTTACAAAATAAAAATTAACATACTTACATTATTAACCAATTTTAAATCCACAACATTTTATAATATAAATTACTTCTAAAATTTTGTAAAAAGACTTATCCCTACTTATATTAAAGTTAATTAAAAATTAATATATTCACTGCGGTCCGAATACGTTTAATCCCTACTTACCTGGCGTCTAGATTTGAGAAGTTATCCTCTTACCACAATATTGACACTAGATCACAAGATAGCAGTCTGCTAACAATTCCTCTTCATAGCACTTCCTCCTATTCTACTTCCTTCACAGTAGCCTCTGCCCGCTCCTGGAATCTCCTTCCTCAAGATTCAGGGGTTGCCGCACACTTGTTACCTTTAAGTCACGCTTATACAGTTACCTGTTGTCTAATAATTAATTTTTCTCTATTTATTTAATTTTATACTATGTCATTAATCTTTTCCTCGTTTTTTATATATGTTGTATATATTATATATTTAATTCGTTAAATTTAGAGTAAATCAAAATACATTATAAATATTAATTGTATTGTATTCATAACTTGTAATCGTTTATATATATATATATATATATATATATATATATATATATATATATTGTAATTTAGATTTAAGACTATTTTTTTTGTTTGTATTTTTTTAAACCTGGTTGAGTGGTAGACAAGGCCTTAAGGCCTTAACTCTGCCAGGTAAAATAAAGCTATTATTATTATTATTATTATTATTATTATTATTATTATTATTATTTAAATAATCGGCACGAGAAATTAGTGTTTCGCCAATTTAAGGGTTAAAACTTGCAATTACTTGATGTGAGTTTTCAGTTTTTTTACTGTTCACGTGGAAAAATAGTAATATATGATGATACTGCCAGCAATGATACTTATATATATATATATATATATATATATATATATATATAAAGCGTCACTGCTATAAGGTAAAAATATTCTCTTTAATTTGCTTACTTGATATAGTCAGCTGCTATATGGCGGTGAAGACCGAGTTCTCGCGACATCTAGTAATAATGGAGAGTATAATACATATATAAGAAAAAATAAGTGTTTGAATTAGATTCGCCTGGTAGTGTAATGGATATCACGCTGAGGTACAGATTCAGAGATCCGGGTTCGAATCCCGTCCAGGCATTTATTTTTCTTATCATTCAATGTATATATATATATATATATATATATATATGATACTTAATGAGAATGAACAACGAAAGAATACCAAAAAGAACCTTCCTGTATAATCCCAGAGGAACAAGAGATGTTGGCCGACCACGTAGAAGATGGACTCCACTTTTAACTTCGCTGGAACAGGCTGCATAGCCTAAACCTTGTAGTAGAAGAAGAAGAAGACTGCCAGCAAGATTTCACTTATTACCACAATATCTTCTGTAATAATATTGTAAGCTTAGGCACGTATATAAAACCGTGGCAATGGTACACATTTTTTAAAAGTAACGCCTTGGATTTTCAATATTTTGTTGCCATAAAGATAAAAAATCATGAAACAAGAACTTTGATTTTTCAATAGACTGTTTTACCTTAAATGAAACTGAACATAAAATTTTACGATGAACAAATTCATCTGTTACAATTTGTATACCCCTAGCATTGAAGTTTTGTGTATAGAGATATAGAGGCAGTGCAGTCAAATAATGTGAAACCTATATAAATGCAAAGTGGATTGCTTGTGGATTATTCTTTTGAAAATAGCACCATAAACTTGCAAGTGGCGGTCATTCCATGTGTATGGCAGCGTTTTGTTGTTTCTAAAGTAATAGTAACAAAAAATAACTATTCTCTCTCTCACCCACCTCTTCACTTTTTAAATTCCAGGTCTTATTTTTACACCATTTTTACTGCAGGTCAAACCCTTCTAGCTTTTAACTCCAAAATATTCTCAGATTTTTTTCTCCCTTTCATTTTATGATTTCTTATCGCATATAATTTTTTTACTATCCGATTTCGGTTTTACTCTTTTAACATTTATTGTCCTCAGTTAGTTGTCGGGGTTATAGCGAATGAAAGCAATGTCATTAAAGACTAGAATTTAAAACTATAATCTACGATATATATATATATATATATATATATATATATATATATATATTAGTACATTACAATGCAAGGGAGGGAAGTGGTTTTTGCAGAAGTGAGGATATGATTAAAAACCTAGCGATAGCGAGGTTTTTAATTTCCGAGATTCTGTAAAACACTTCACAAACGTACGTCGAACATAATTATGTCGTACTTACAGCAATGGCTACCATGATTGAAAGTTCAACTTCATACATATCGGGGTTGCCAACCTAAATAACTATACTGTAATAAAATAACTATACTGCAATATTACATATTACAAACCACGTGTTGGAAGTAAAACCACTGCCCTCTATGATACTACATACAATGTACATAAAAAATATTCCAAAAGGTAGTGTTAATATACATTTACGAATGATCGGGTAGACTCGGCTGAATTCGGATCTTTTCGCTCATGAGCGAAGTTAGCAAGTGTTTCATTGACTTGTTGAATTGATTGCAAACACGATCATTTGAGCTTATTAAAAAACGTGTTATTGTAGATTGAGGATATATAAAAGTATTTTTATAAGTAATTATTAATTATAAAAAGATTTAGCGACCAAAAATGGCATCGGTAAAGAAAGATTTCCTCATGAAAATATTTTGATGTAAACATTGACTATCGAAATTATGCTGTTTGTTTAACAATGTTAAAATTTCTCGTGGCAGTGAAAGAAAAAAAAAGCAGATATGTATGTACCAAACAAAACTAACTTATCTTTTTTATTTTATTTTTAATTACTTTATGGAATTGATCGATTAACTAACTAACTCACTGACACTATCGAACTCGTAGGTTCATGGCCGCGTGGACATAAGCTCTCCATATATCCCTACCCTGAAGTAATGTTTTCCAATCATTCCCTGTATAATCTACTTCCCTCAAATCATAGTTAATGTTTCTCTCCCACCTCATTCTTGATCTACCAACTGTGCGTTTTCCCTCTGGTTTTCCTACAAGAAGCTTCCATGCACCTCTTTAATTCCCCATGCGTGCCACATGTTCTGCCCATCGCAATCTACGAGATTTAACTGTTATTATTATATCTGGCTTCCTATAAAGACCATGTAGTTCTCTGTTATGAAGTCTTCTCCATTCACCTGTCTGTTCATCTCTGTTTGGTGCAAAAATGTTCCTAAGAACGATCGACACATTTATTAAATGAATGTTATGGTTAGTTAAGTAGGTGTATATTCATACATACGTCGAATTCGTCGAAAACATCTTGGCAAGTAGGTCCATAATATGAAAAAAATGTGACTCAAGAATACAGATACGAACTAAAATTATTATTAATAACAACAATACGAAACTTAAATTATATAAAACAATGGCTGTTCCTTTGTTGTTGTATGGAAGTGAAAATTGGATAATGAAATCAAGGGATAAAAGCAGGATACAGACTGCGGAAATACTGTTTACGTAATGTGAAAGGATGCACAAGAGCGGATAGAATAAGGAATGAAACTATACGAGAAGAATTAAATATATATAAAATTGAAGATAAAATCAGCGAAAATAATAAGAAATGGACAGAACACTTAATGAGAACGAACAACGAAAGAATACCAAAAAGAACCTTTCTGTATAATCCCAGAGGAACAAGAGATGTTGGCCGACCACGCAGAAGATGGACTCCACTTTTAAACTTCGCCGGAACAGGCTGTATAGCCTAAACCCTGTAGTAGTAGTAGAAGAAGAAGAACAACAACATAATAGAAGAAGTTTACTTTTCTTGGCTGCAACCTTTCCTACGACACATGTAAAGAAATAGACATAAAATTGGTCAAATTCCAAAAACTTAATAGGAACAATAAAAAACAATTTTCTCCGAAAAGTACGCCCAGATACAATTCTAAAATTTTATAAAACAATGGCTGTTCCAACTCCATGGCTCTGAACCCTGGACTCTTACTACAGGTAAAATAAATAGAATAGTAGCTGCAGAAATGAAGTTATTAAGACCTTTATCGGGTTATACACTTAATGACTACATGCGTAATGAAGCTGTCAACACACCAGCAATAACTGAAACCATTCAAATATACCAAAATAATTGGCATGAACACCTTAGAATACCAAATAGACTACCTCTGCAGCTATTGAACTACAGACCCAGAGGACGAGGGACCCAGGAAGACCTAAGAAGCGATGGAGGGATCAAATTCTATCCTGAAGTGGAACAGGCCAATGGCCTAATCCATGACTGCAATGGATGATGATTCTAGATTATTTTTTAACGTTGTTGGTGTAAATTGTATATGCTTTTATATTTAAGATAGTTTTTGAATAAACTTCTGACTCACCCTGCAGAGAAATTGGTATTCTTTCACCATAATTTCCCCTTAGTGCAATACGAGAATTAATTTTTTTGTTGTAAAATGAAAATATGGTTATTATATTTGTTACGTGGATTACATTTCGTAATTTTAAGTCAGGTATCCGGCTAGATACTAGCTTATTATCCTGTATCCGGTCGGATAGTATAAAATGAGACCGGATGTCGGGTAGTTACTGGATATCCGTTTCATCCCTAGGTAACTGATTTATATCGCATCCGATCCTCTTGGCATAAATGAGCTGGAAGACAAAAAAATTTAATGTATTTCTTATGATTAGTTGAATAAGTAAAATTAAAATTAATTATAAATGTATATCGTAATTATTTTCAGATTCCCCGTGCTGATTACCCGATGTTGCCTGGGAATCTACTTATCTCGATCTTCTTGGCATAAATGAGATAAAGACAAAATTCGTTATTGTGAATTATTCGTAAAAGAATACCCACATTGTGCTGCTATGCTTGCACAGGAATCTACGTACTTGTCATGATCTTGGCATCAATGAAAGACAAAAACGGTTATTGTGAGTTATCCGTAAGAGATAAACATATGCTGTCGCGGACTTTTTGTAGAGCTTTTTGAGATATTCAATTCTGTGTACATTAATTTTGTGTATATGTTATGGTTATGCAGCATAAGTCATTTAAGCATCCAAAGAGCTACTTTTTTCACGTTTTCCACTACAAAGGGCGATTTTTAAGGGTGTAGGAGTTGAGTATCACACTCTCTTACAGCTTGTGTTCATCCCGGGAATCTCCTGAACATTTTGCAAAAAGCCCCATCACAATCGGATCAACGGTATGGCAGCGCATAAAGTACGAAAAAACAAACAAAGAAACATTTTTATGTATTAGATTAAAGAGCGTCATTAAATTAAATAATATCTGACTACATACGTACTTGGAAGGTCAGTAAGCAAGATTCCTGCATGGATTATACGAACGTACATCCCTGATATTGAATTGACATACTTGGCACGTACGAGAGCCTATGTGAAATTGACATAGAAGTCGGGAAGACGAGACTACTTCAAAAGGGAATTTGTAACTTACAAATTGGATACATTGTTGCCATTTCTGGAATCTATAATTTTATTATTAGCATAGCTCGGAGAGTTAGGGCAGTTTGAAACTTTCATTCAATCAGGTTGTCAAATTGGAAAAGCCACTTCCTCGCTCGGTATTGAATATAAGTTGGATTGCTTCTCGTTCAACTGCGAGAGAAAATGAGATCCTAGAGCACACACAATCTACTTTTCTATTACAAAGAAGCAAACTCTTGTCTTCGGTTTCACAAGGTGTGTACAAAACGTCTCTCACTTCAAGAAAAATTGTACGGTCTAGTGAATACATTATTTCAAAGCTGTCATTCGTAAACTTTCGCACTATTGTTATAATTCTTTCACTTCCTATCTCTCATGTCATATTTAAATCTAACCTGTAGGATGTAAACATCAATAAAATTAATTATAGAATAGATTTATTTAGCCTGGTGCAGTTAAGGCCATGTGACCTTCTCTTCCACTCACCAGGACAAACATATGTTACATTTAAATAAAAAAATACAATAATAGTACATACTAAACAATTCATTATCTGTCAAACTGAACAATAATGAAAATTATGTCTAATAATACAATAAAATTATATATAATTAAAATTAAACTAATGAAAGAATGTATACAGAAAGGAATAAACAGCTCGAATCTACTATACATAACAAGACAAGAAAAAAAATACAAAGAAAGTAATAAACTATGTATAATGAATTAATCTATCGCTTATATACTAAGACATTAGGTAAATATATTGACAAATCCTAAGAATATTTTTATTAATTAATGAAAACACAAATTATTAATTATTAAAAATAATATTAGTGAGGGTTGTTTCTGTTAATAATTTTATTTTCATTTTGTTTCTGAAAGATTGTAAAGTTTGGCAGTCTCTGACATAGGGTGGAAGGGAATCCCATGCTCTAGCAAGAGAAACTGTAAAAGATTTCGAATATATGGTCACACATAGAAATACATTATATAATGGAAAAGGACAGCTGATGACAAATGAGGAAAATTTTGAGGAAGTGGCTGAATTCAAGTACCTAGGAACAATAATCACAAACAGGAATGAGATGCACAAGGAAATTAAACATAGGCTCAATTCTGGAAATGCATGCTATTATGCATTACATGGACTCTTGAGTCCCAACTCCTTTCAAAAAACGTTAAACTGGAAATACATAAAACTATTATTCTACCAGTTATATTATATGGATGCGAAACATGGACTCATACGTTAAGATAGGACAGGAGATTACGAGTATTTGAGAATAAAGTTCTTAGGAAAATGTTTGAACAAAAGAGAGATGAACAGACAGGTGAATAACAATGAACTACATGATCTTTATAGGAAGCCAGATATAATAAGAACAGTTAATTCTCTTAGACTGCGATGGGCAGGACATGTGGCACGTATGGGGGATGAAAGAGCTGCATGGAAGTTTCCTGGAGGAAGACCAGTTGGTAGACGAAGAATGAGGCAGCAGAATGCATTATGGAGAAGATATTTTTAGATGTTTGTTTTACTTGGGCATTCAAATTTAAATTAGATTCTAAGTAAAGTCCCAAGTTTTTAACGACGTCGTTGTAAGGAATTTGTTTGTTATCTAACATGATATGGTTGGGTGGGAGATGTGACCTTTAGGCCCTAACACTGATAGTTTAAATAAAACTATAGTGTCAACATTTAAATATATGGGTACAATAATGAATGGACAAAATTTACTGGAAGGAGAAGTTAAGCAAAGAATTGCAAATGGTAATAACGCGTGTTAAGCACGTTTAACTTACTTACTCACTGGCACTATCGAATCCGTAGGTTCATGGCCGCGCGGACATAAGCTCTCCATACATCCCTATCATGAGCTAATGTTTTCCAATCATTCCCTGTATAATCTACTTCCGTCAAATCATAGTTAGTTATTCTCCCACCTGATTCTTGGTCTACCCACTGGGTGTTTTCCCTCTGACTTTCTACAAGAAGCTTCCATGCAGTCTTTCATTCCCTATACGTGCAACATGTCCTGTCCATCGCAGTCTACGAGACTTAACTGTTCTTATTATATCTGTCTTCCTATAAAGACCATGTAGATCATTGTTATGTAGTCTTCTACATTCATCTGTCTGTCCATCTCTCTTTGGTCCAAAAATTTTCCTAAGTACTTTATTCTCAAATACTTGTAATCACCTTTCCTCCCTTAAAGTAAGAGTCCATGTTTCGCACCCATATAATATAACTGATAGAATAATAGTTTTATATATTTTCAGTTTAACATTTTTTGAAAGGAGTTGGGACATCAAGAGTCTCTGCGATGCATAATAGCACGCATTTCCAGAATTGAGGCTATGTTCAATTTATTTGTGCATCTCATTCCTATTTGTGATTATTGTTCCTAGGTATTTGAATTCAACCACTTCCTCAAAATTTCCCTCATTTGTCATTAGCTGTCCATTTCTATAATATAATGTGTTTCTACGTGTGACCATATATTAATTTTATTTAATATTATTTAAAAATAAATTAATATCTAAATCTACCAAACTAATATTATACAAAACACTAATAGGACCAACAGTGACTTATGGAAGTGAAACTTGGACTCTCAAAGAAACAATCAAATAAAAGTTGTTAATTTTTTAAAGAAAGGTACTTAGAAAAAAATTATGATCCATATAAAGTACCAGACGAAACTTGGAAAGTCAAAACAAATAGTGAATTTAATCTAATGTATAAAAATGAATGTATGTTTGTTTGTTGGTACTTTATACGCGGCCATACCGTTGATCCGATTGTGATGGGGCTTTTTACAAAATGTTCAGGAGATTCCCGGAAGAGGGCTGTGATACTCAACTCCTACGCCCTTAAAAATGTACACAGAATTTAATATCTCAAAAAGCTCTACAAAAAAGTCCGCGACAGCATATGTTTATCTCTTACGGATAACTCACAAAAACCAATTTTGTCTTTCATTGATGCCAAGAAGTTCGAGACAAGTGCGTACGAGATTCCTGTGCAAGCATAGCAGCACATGGCGGATATTCTTTTACGGGTAACTCACAATAACGAATTTTTTTTCTTTTAGCTCATTTATGCCAAGAAGATCGAGGTAAGTAGATTCCCGGGCAACGCCGGATAATCAGCACGGGGTATCTAAAAATATAAATTTAAATATTTTATTTTCCTTCCAGTTATTCAACTAAACACAAAAGCACATTAATTTCCATGTATTTAGGTGTAGCAGCGCACGCCAGGTATTAGTAGCATTATATTAAAAAAATAAAAATATATAAAATTATATCAGTTCTCTTATGATTGGATGGTTAGGTCACATGATAGAAATGGATTAACAGAGATTTTGTAAGTACTTCGTTGCATCTAGGATGTAAAAAAAGTGAAAAGGGAGAGGTTAAGCTAAGTTAAAAATAAAGAAGTGTGTTTATTTATTAGTACATATGAATATGGAGAAGGATGGAGTGTATAAAATGGTCAGACAAATTATAATAATGAAGATGTGCTAGACAGAGTGGGCGAGGGAGTAAGTATGCTGGAATTGATAAAGAAGAGGAAAAGAAATTGGATTGGCCACTGGCTAAGAAGAAACTGCCTGCCGACCGATGTCCTAGAAGGAATGGTCAACGGAAAGAAGGTTAGAGGCAAAAAAAAAAAAAAAAAAAAAAAGACTGATATGATAGACAATATTAAAATAATTGGTTTGTATGCGGATACAAAAAGGAAATCTGAGTTAAGGAAAGAGTGGAGAATGCTGATTTTGCAGAGCACTATGTGTATGTGTATTTTAATTAATTATAAAATCCGAACTATTCTCTCCTGCTCTTGAAGTAGAATAACATGGTCAGAAGAATTGATGAAATAAATTACCATAATATTAAGATAAAACTCTTTCCCTTTTTACCATCTAGCTTTGAATTCTATTAAGCCTTGGACCGAGGTAGTCTCGTGGGCACCGGATTATGAACTCGGTGATGAAGCTGATATCGAAACATTAGAGTGAGAGTATCCGTGATAATTACGAGGAGAGAGGGTTTTTATCTGACGCTGGCAGATGGCAGCAGCGGCATTAGATGACAGAGCGGGCTACTGCATTATTATAATGCACCATTCACCGCGAACATTGATGTAAGCGAAGCTTTCTGTGAGATTAGGGTAAAAAATGCTAGAGAATACTGTTAAATAAGTAGAAAGAATAACCAAGAATCTTAATGTGAAGGAAAGATATGATCGAGTTACGAATTAACGAGAGAGAGAAGATTCAATTTACACTATTTTTTGTTTTAATTTAAATGGAATTTTGTTAAGCTTGAGTGCTTTATTATGCTAAAGTGATATTAAGAATGTTACAACCAAGTGGAATGGCTCATGCGGAGCGTTTGAGACTCGTATTCGGGAGATCTCGGCTTCAAACGAAAGTGTCGACGAATTTGAATTTTTTTACTCGTTTTTTTTTTTCACGAGGGAACTGTCAACCATTGCATGCCAAAACCTACCTTGAAATTTCTCTCAGAGAAGCGTTGTGATATAACAAAGCCGTGTCCAAAAAATATATTTTTTTTATTTAGGGTTTTTCTACATTACAGTATATATCCTTCAACCCAAATATATTTTGCTCCGCCACAGATATCTATCCTCAGAACGTCTCTTTTGTCGTTGTAAGACGGGGAACAAACTCATCGTTACAACCCCCAACCTGGAGGACCAGGTTATTTGTTTTCGAGGTTTTCTTCCCCTAGCCTTTGACGAGCCAACGTACACCTACAATGCAGCAGTGTCTGTTCCCTAGACAGGAGCCCTTAATGGCTAACATCAGCTGGGTGAGCTGAACTTGGGTTTTTTAACGAGGTTGTTACTCTTCCCCCTCACCCTTTTTCAACTTGGCTTGGAATAGGCTAATAATAATAATAATAATAATAATAATAATAATAATAATAATAATAATAATATTATTATTATTATTTATTTTAAAGCTTTATTTATCATCCCATTCATCTCTATCCTTCCAATCACATTCGTGCGGTCCCCTCTCCTTCATGAAATTCATAATTTCATCTATCCATGTCTTCTTAGGTAGGCCCATCTCTCTTTTCCTTCGATTTGGATTCCACTCCAAGCTCCTTAACTGGCAATATTTTATTATACAATAACAACAATAATAAATTATTATTATTATTTTTATTATTATTATTATTATTATTATTATTATTATTATTATTATTATTATTATTATTATTATTATATAAATCTATTATTCTACCAGTTATATTATATGGATGCGAAACATTTAAGGGAGGAATGGACATTACGAGTATTTGAGAATAAATCCAAAAACGTTCAAGATTAAAAGAGTATAAAACACTGGCTCTTCCAACTCTTTTGTATGGTAGCGAAATGTAAATATTGAAACAGAAGGATATACAGAGACTTAGATCTGCTGAAATGAGATACGCTCGAAGGTCTGCGGCATACACACTACTAGATCGTAAAAATATGAAGACATCTTAGAATAGTTGCACACGGTACCTTTAGAAAGCAACATTTCTCATTATAAATCAAGATGGATGTAACATTCGCAAATTAATGAGTCATTTTTTTAACATCTTACCTCATATTTTATGTTTCTTCAAACACGGGAACTATTGCAGCACATAGTTTATTGGAGAATCATAAAATTGAAAAAGAAGCCCTACTTTTAAAACATTTGGAAAAACCTTTAGAATTGACAATTTGGGAGAAGATATATACCTCATCTAAAAGTTCATCAAATCAACACCAGATGGCAACGTTACTGATGGAGATTCCAACGAAAATCTGGTAGTCATAATGTCGGTTGAAAATGAGAGAGATCCTTCTCTCGAAAACTAGTTCCCGCGTTTCAAGAAACATAAAATATGAGGTAAGATGTTAAAAAATTACTCATTAATTTGCGAATTAAGAACCTCATAATGTTATTTCCCATATTTAACTATGGATGTAACATGTTCATCGAATGGAGGATCATGTGATACCCAAGCAAATGTTAAACTATCAACCTGCAGGAAGAAGAAGACCAGGACGTCCGCTCAAAAGACTTTTGGATGGTGTTTCTATTGAGGCCGAAACAGGGCAACAAATGGCCTAAACTCGTGAATGGACTATAGTGTTGATGAAAAATAAAATCCCCGACGTTTAAACTCATGAACCTTTGAACCAGAACCATGTATGTTTTCCACTGCCGGTAGAACTCTAGACCCCAATTGCATTATGTTTTTATACTGGAATACAAATTAGAGGATACATAACTACTGACATCTGTGTGCAAGTGTAGGAGTTAGGCTGAAATCTGTGTAAATTGGATTGTGACTTCAATTGTCTCAATTCAGATTTATGTGCCTATGACAATTTAAAACAATTGCGTGATATATGTCTGCGTTATACTTTTGTTTGCACATGTGCAATGTGTTTTCACATCAATATTGATTGTCACTGATCATCATGAATTATTCACTAATCTTTACAATTAAACCAGTACAGTCATCACTTTTGTTTTCAATCGCTTAAATAACTATAGTGGGTGTCATAGTTTAAGCTTTTTCTTCAGAAAAAAACCCACTTTAATGAATTTCTTGCACTCTTTACATACCAGACACGGCCAATAGGATGATGTCTTAGCACAGGACGTCTGTTATGTGAAGGATTAAACAAATTAATTAAAGTGGTTATTTCCTGATGAAATAGCTTCAGCATAGCCCACCAATATGCTTTTAACCATTTATTATTTATTTATTTATTTATTTATTGAAAACCAACTTATTACTTACTTACTCACTGGCACTATCGAACCCGTAGGTTCATGACCGCACGGACATAAGCTCTCCATACATCCCTATCCTGAGCTAATGCTTTCCAATCATTCCCTGTATAATCTACTTCTCTCAAATCATAGTTAATGTTGTTCTCCCACCTCATTCTTGGTCTACCAACTGGGCGTTTTCCTTCTGGCTTTCCTACAAGAAGTTTCCATGCACGTCTTTCATTCCCCATACGCGCAACATGTCCTGCCCATCGCAGTCTACGGGACTTAACTGTTCTTATTATATCTGGCTTCCTATAAAGACATGTAGTTCATTGTTATGTAGTCTTCTCCATTGACCTGTCTGTTCATCTCTCTTTGGTCCAAAAATTTTCCTAAGAACTTTATTCTCAAATACTCGTAATCTCCTTTCCTCCCTTAAAGTAAGAGTCCATGTTTCGCACCCATATAATATATTGAAAACCAACAGCATGCTTATTTAATACAGATGTAAAATCAGTAATGTTAGCCATACTTGTTCCCAAATAAAGTAAGTCCGGTGCTGGTTCAGCGTGCTTTCAGGCGAAGGTTTCAACATCATTGCAGTATTTAAACCTATAAGTTTTGAGATTGAATTTAACTTAGTGATGGCTGGAGTTATATAGTATCCTGCTGGAGTTCGGAATTCCTAAAAAGTTAGTTAGACTTATACGAATGTGTCTAAATGGCACAAAGAATAGGGTGCGTGTAGGCAAACAGTTTTCAGACACTTTTGAAATCCAGAATGGGTTGAAGCAAGGAGATACACTATCTCCTCTACTATCTAATTTGTACTAGAGCATGCCATTAAATCTTTAGAGAACGAGGAAGGCTGATGATGTAGTACTATTGGCCGATAGCAAGGAGATACTAAAGGACAACACGCACACACACACTATTGAGTAACACTAAGAAATTAGGACTGGAAGTAAATATCAATAAAACTAAATATATGGTCACACGTAGAAATACAGTATATAATGGGAATGAACGGCTAATGACAAATGAGGGAAATTTTGAAGAAGTGGCTGAATTCAAATACCTAAGAACAATAATCACAAATAGGAATGAGATGCACAAAGAAATTAAACATAGGCTCAATTCTGGAAATGCGTACTATTATATATTGCAGAGAATCTTGATGTCCCAACTCCTTTCAAAAAACGTTAAACTGAAAATATATAAAACTATTATTCTACCAGTTATATTATATGGGTGCGAAACATGGACTCTTAATTTAAGGGAGGAAAGGAGATTACGAGTATTTGAGAATAAAGTACTTAGGAAAATTTTTGGTCCAAAGAGAGATGAACAGACAGGTGAATGGAGAAGACTGCATAACAATGAACTACATGGTCTTTATAGGAAGCCAGATATAATAAGAACAGTTAAGTCTCGTAGACTGCGATGGGCAGGACATGTTGCACGTATGGGGAATGAAAGACTTGCATGGAAGCGTCTTGTAGGAAAGCCAGAGGGAAAACGCCCAGTTGGTAGACCAAGAATGAGGTGGGATAATAACATTAACTGTGATTTGAGGGAAGTAGATTATACAGGGAATGATTGGAAAGCATTAGCTCAGGATAGGGATGTATGCAGAGCTTATGTCCGCGCGGCCATGAATCTACGGGTTCGATAGTGCCAGTGAGTAAGTAAGTAAGTAAGTAAGATGACGTTCTCATTATCAGACTATAGGTCTACCATCTTGCCGTTGTTTACTTGAATCAATGTAAATATTATGCGTGTAAACATAATTAATAACACACATTTCCCCGCCTTATAATAATAATAATAATAATAATAATAATAATAATAATAATAATAATAATAATAGCTTTATTTTACCTGGCAGAGTTAAGGCCTTAAGGCCTTGTCTACCACTCAACCAGGTATTAAAAAAAATACAAAAGAAAAGTCTTAAATCTAAATTACAATATATATATAAACGATTACAAGTTATGAATACAATACAATTAATATTTATAATGTATTTTGATTTACTCTAAATTTAACGAATTAAATATATAATATGTACAAGATATATAAAGAAACGAGGAAAAGATTAATGACATAGTATAAAATTAAATAAATAGAGAAAAATTAATTATTAGACAACAGGTAACTGTATAAGCGTGACTTAAAGGTGCCAAGTGTGCGGCAACCCCTGATATCTTGATGAAGGAGATTCCAGGAGCGGGCGGAGGCTACTGTGAAGGAAGTAGAATAGGAGGAAGTGCTATGAAGAGGAATTGTTAGCAGACTGCTATCTTGTGACCTAGTGACAATATTGTGGTAGGAGGATAACTTCTCAAATCTGGACGCCAGGTAAGTAGGAATGTAAGAATTCAGAAGCTTGAACAGTAGCGAAAGAGAGTGCAATTTACGTCTGTCAGTAAGACGGAGCCAAGAGAGGTTATTAAAGTGTTCGGAAATATGGTCATAACGGCGGATATTGAAAATGAATCGAATGCAAGCATTATGAACACGCTGCAGTCTCTGCGACAAGGCATAGTTTAGATCATTATATATAATGTCACAATAATCGAAGTGTGGTAACACAAGATTCTGCACTAGGATTTGTTTTAACGAAACTGGGAGAAAATTCTTTAAACGTCTAAGATAATGTAAGATGGAGAAAGTCTTTTTACATATGTGTTTCACTTGTGTTTGCCAGGTTAAATTTGCGTCTTGATGTAGTCCAAGATCTATTACTGAAGAAGAATAAGGGATAATTATATTATTTATAGTAATGTTTGGAAGTGTAGATATGTCAAAGGTTGTAAGCAGTCTTTTATAGTGCTGAGAATACGTAAGCGCAAATAAGTGAAATAGGTATCAATGTAAGACTTAGGAAACAGCCATCATTTTACTGTATAAAGGGAAGAAAATTACCTTTCAAAGTGGGAGGCTGTCTATATTTTTATCTGTAGGCAGTTGGAACCATTCAAATTCAGAGCAGCCAAGTCAATAGGGAAATTTCCCTAGGGATATTATGAAAAAAATAGGGGGGAAATAAAGGAGAGAAGAAAGGTATAAAGCGAATGAATTATTGGAAACGAACAAGACAAGAATGTTATTGAAAAGGGAAATAAACAGATGAAAATACCACATATGTAAATAAAACATATGAATGTAAGAAAGCACTATTTATATTTAATTCTGATGGGGAAGAAAAAATAAAGAAAAATAAATTAAATTTTATGAGCTTGTTTCTGAAATTTTCATATGTTTTTTTTTGTAATAAAACATCTTACGTTTCTGAGATCCTTGTTCTTATAAACATTTCTTATGTTGTTGCAAAAAAATTCGCTCGCAACAGAGAAAAATAATGTTTACGAACAATTATACAATTAATCAATTGAGTTGGTGTTTACTTGATGAAAATCCATATCTGTTAATTAAATAAAAATAATTGAATATTATTAAACAATTGGCTGTTAATAATGGCTACGACCCTGAAATTATAGAATGTTTAATTAAGAAGGTTCATTACAAAAAAGCAATTAACAAAGTTTTTCCTTTACCCAAAGAAAACATAAAGAAATATGTCGTAATGTCATACATAGGCCCACTTTCAAATAAAATATCTAAACACTTTAAAAAGTTGAACATTAATGTGGCATTTAAAACTAATAAAACTCTATAAAATATAATAAAAAACAATACAACCAAAACAAAAAAAGAAAAATTATCAGGCGTATATAAACTAAAGTGTGGCACATGTGACAATGTCTATATAGGACAAACTGGTAGACCTTTTATCTCTCGGATATGCTAACCAGCTATTCCAATTTAATCATTGTTTCGATCCAAATTTTGAAATTTTACACATTTGTGATAAGGGTAAGAAGTTAGATCTTTTGGAGGCTGTAGAAATTAATAAATTTAAAAGTAGTAAAAAACTGTTAAATTCTCAACTTGATTTGAATGAATCCCCTTTGTTAAATTAAAAAATTTAAATAAATATTGTTGTATTGTTGCTTAGATCAGTTGGAACACAATTCATAATTTTTTAACATGTCTTAAGAAGGTACAGTGTACCGAAACGGCTGACACTGAATTATATAATAAATATGAAAATCAAATAAAACTACGTTTTATTTTATTTAATTAATAAATATACAATTTGTGGGAAATAAACAATTACAAGGGTTAGGGCACATGAAGAGGATGAATATAAATTGCCAGTTAGGAGTTTGGAGTGGTTTCCAAATCGGAGGAAAAGTAAAGGGAGACATAAGAAGACAAGAGGGAATTATGAATTTGTTGACAGTGATTGGAAGGATACAGATGAATGGAGGAAGAGAATCAAAACTTGGGCACAGGAAGCTGTTGTATACATTTAAAAACCTGTTAAATCTTTATGATAAAACATTTTAGGCTCTCGTGGCCCGTTTTCGTAAAAAACCTTATTGTGTGGCGAAAACGATTCGGTCCCGGTGCCAACCTAGGAAAAAAATGGTTATGAACCGTGATATTATTCATGACAAAATCACATAGGCTTCCGCGGTCCATGTCTTCATAAACATATTTTTGAGTAACACTAAGAAATTGAGACTGGAAGTAAACATCAATAAAACTAAATATACGGTCACAAATAGAAATGCATTATGTAATGGAAATAGCCAGTTAATGAAAAATGAGAGAAATTTTGAGGAAGTGGCTGAATTCAAATACCTAAGAACAATAATTACAAATACAAATGAGATGGACAAATAAATTAAACATAGGCTTAATTCTGAAAATGCATGCTATTATGCATTACAGAGAGTCTTGTCGTCTGAACGTCTCTCCAAAAATGTTAAACTGAAAATATATAAAACTGTTCTTCTACCAGTTATATTATATGGATACGAAACATGGACTCTTATTTCTGGGGAGGAGGAAAGCTTACAAGTAGGCCTACTTGAGAATAAAGTTCTCTGGAAGCTTTTTGGATCAAAGAGAAATGATCAGACGGACAAATTGAGAAGACTACATAACATGAGTTACATTATATAATAAGAACAGTAAAGTCTCGTAGACTGCGATGGGCAGGACACGTGAACGGGGAATGAAAGAGGGGCATTGGGTCTTCTTGTAGGAAAACGAGAGGGAAAACGCCCAGTTAGTAGACCAAGAATGAGATGGAGAATAACTTTAAACATGATTTGAGGACAGTAGATTATACAGGGAATGATTAAAAAAATATTCGTTCAGGATAGGGATGTATGGAGAGCTTATGTCCGCGCTGCTATGAACCTACGGGTTCGATAGTGCAAATGAGTTAGTTAGTTTGTTAGTTTTTATTCTTTGGTGCTCTATGGCTTGATAATAATATCCATCATAAGTAATGCCACGAGTGATTTCCAAATTATCGATAAATTCACGACTCACGAAGTGAGGAAGTGAATATATTTAGAATATATTCGAAATCAAGTGTGGCATTTGTTAGAACTATTTAACGAATACAATTAAGCTGTTTACTCACAAATCATTGTTTAAATATAGTTATTTTAAAATATTTATATATTTAATGTAAACGGCGATGTTTGAAAACAAATGAGAAGCGATAGGTACGCTTCATCTGCTTCCTTTGTTTATCACTGCCACCAGATCATACTATTTATTGCCAAAGGAACGCAGTATTGTAAGAATGCTCTGTAGTGGAGAAAAAATTAAACACAACAAACTTAATTCATTTCTGATGTCGTATGATGTAAATATGACAATTATATTTTTCTGGATTGTTACCTGGGAAAAAATATATTTAAGAAAGTGCAAACAGTGGTTCCTTTTTTTGGTGGTATAATCAATTGCTACAAAGGTTTTTATATTAACTCCCGCATGCGCTATGTGTTGACATTCATGCACTATATATACAATCTGGTAGCCGTATTTCTTGGGGAGTCAGTCACTGCAAAATAACGCTATGACCTATTCGGAATGTTAAAAAGGTAGTGCTTATTATGGCAAATTTTAGTTGGTAAATTCTAGGCGAAACACGACTGTGATTGGCTGTAAATACAAATCATTGAAATGTGATTGGTCATTGACTAGCATTTGGGGCATGAGTTAAGTAGTCTCTGTAAATGTGCCATGTGGATGTAAGGCTAGCACCGGTATTTGGTCTTGTGAACCAAAAATAAGGATCCATTTTAGAATTTCAATGAGGATACACATCTATTCATACGTTTCAAAAACTTATATTTCACGTAAACTACTCAATTCATGTAAACAAATCAGTTCTCTTAATTTCCAAACTCTTAACTAGAATAATTTTCATTTTATTCATTTGAGAATTTTCCTCATTATTGAAGGTTTTCTCCAACCAATCTTAATAATTAACACCAGTTTAAAAAAAAATACATAAATGACTACGTACTTACAACTTACCAGTTTGTTATACACATTAACAAATCCCCCTTCATCGTTCTGTGTCTTCATCCGTTACACCACATTTCCTCATTGAATTCTGAATGTTATTCTTCCAAGTATCCACTGCTGTGGTCTCGTGATAGCGTGCTGTCTTGTCACACAGTGAGCCTGGTTCGATTCCCGGTTGGGATAGGCTCCTGGGTGAGGTTTCTTTCGGGGGTTTTCCTCACCTGTTAGACAATGTCAGGAAGCTTAGAGCCTCACGGTTCCCAAAAATCATTCGGCCATCATCATCATTATCCTTCAGAGGTGTGGAAAATAACGGGAAGCTACCACACCTATAATTCCCTAGTAAAGCTTCTAAAGCATAGCAGAACACTGTAGAATAGAATTCTTCCAGTTATTCTTGGTCTTCCTTTTCTGTTACTGCTTTCAATTTTCCATGTATAGACGGCCTTTCACAATCTTCCATCCTGCATTCTTTTTACGTTTTTCATACCATATTAGCCTTCTGTGTTCAATCTCATCCATTATACTTCTTGCATTCATCCATTTTCTAATTTCTGTATTTCTAATTCTTTCCAGTCAAGATTTTCTGGTAGCTCTTCTCCAAAAATCCATTTCAACTGCAGTTATTCTGTTGACATGTTGTTGTGTCATAGAATCATTTTTAGACAAATCACCCACTGGTAAGCAAAGAGGCTTCAAGTCATTTAGCATCTTAGAGCTGAGTTTAAGAATATCGTATAAAACAAGTCGAGCTTGCGACTGCAGCGCTCTATGTAGCTAAAATGCGCTATTCCAGTGTCGGATTAAAATGAAGTGTTTAGAATTCTTAAATAAACAATATTATTAAGATTTCGGAAGAAGATGGCCATTAGAATCGACTCGATTGGTCGGTTGTTAAATGGTTTTAATACAATAGGTTACGAGGAAATGCAGTTGCATTAAAATAAGTATTGAACTGCCTTAATTCTTATGCCATTTTTGCACCGTGTAAAAGAGCTTTTCATGACATAGACGGATTGGCTCTGAATTAACAAGTAGCTGTAAATAAAAATGTGACGCGTTGCTTCAATTAACTGCAAACTGTGGCCCGCATGACATCCTTGTTTAATCCTCACCAGGATTACACCCGCTGCTTTCAAAACTTGAGAGGTTTCTTGATTTCCAAGCCTCTCTCTAAAGTAACATGTATTATTCCATATACTTAGTCGAACATAGGGATATATCTGTCCCGAATTTTAAGAAATGATTTTAGCGTTCCGGAAAACGCCCAAGAGGAGCGCGTTATATGGCGGATGATCTAATTATCCTATAATATATAGAACGAATAAAACTATATTTCAAGTTCTGTTACAAAACATTTTATTATCATGTTGTATCTTTTATGTCCATGTTTGCCTTAACAGAGATTTAGGCGCTCTCCCCCCACAGGGAGAAATTGAACCATACTAATTTAGTTACACTTGTTTACGTATAGATGCCATTTGAGTGATCCGTGGTCAGCGTTCCGGCTCATACTGACATCTAGGAAACCAAGGTAGTACTAGGACGGGAAAATTCGGTAAATTTTGCTTAGAGGCCTTTTCATTCAGGCTTAAGGATCTTTTACGAGCCTGAAAATCTTCAGACTCGGGATCCACGGCTTAAAGTCCCTCCCGGAGGACTTGCTCCTTGGATTTTTCTATCCTAAAATATCCATTGACCCCGGCCGGGTATGAACCCGCGACCCTCGGGACCAGAGCAAAGGAGCATTACCACTAGTCCACTATGGGTCCGAAACCTGCAGAGTAAGTAGAAATCAAGCGAATAAGCTGTTAGCAGTAGAAAATAATTTTTCGAGGCAATCGACAAGAATTTAAATAAGGGATACGGTCATAATCAGCACAATATGGAAAATTATGCATGTTGAAAAAGCTTATTAGAAAAATAGAAGAAAACGTTTAAAATGGTATGACCACCTGATAAGAATGGAAGAAGAGAGAATACCAAAGAAGATCCTTAATTGGAAAGCTAATGGAAGAAGTGGAAGAGGCAGACCTAGAGAACGTTGGATGGATGGAGTGAGGAGAAGTATGGAAGCTAGAGATCTGAGGGAAGAAGATGCTCTAGATAGGAACCTCTGGCGACAAATACTTTGGGTTGAAGGAGAAACACTGTATTGTGGAATATTCCAAATTTAAAAAAAATCAAATTTTCCGAATTCTTGTGAATTATTATTATTATTATTATTATTATTATTATTATTATTATTATTATTATTCTGGAAATGCATCCCACTTTGCGGCTCCGTGGCGCAAGCGGTTAGACGCTTGCCTCTCACCGCTGTTGTCCCGAGATCGAGTCTCGGTCACTCCATGTGGGTTTCGTGGTGGACGAAACTGAGCTTGGGCAGGTTTCTCTCGGGGTTCTCCCGTTTTCCCCTGCTACAAATTTCATTCCACCATTTCTCCACACTCATCTCATCCATTTCGCTTCATTTCATTCATCCGCCCTGTGACGGTGCGTCAGGAGTGGTCGGCCGGTACCCTTATAGTTCACAGACCTCTATAAATATAGGGGCTTCATCTCATCTCATCCCTCGACCCGATTCTGAGTTGGACACGAGTTGAGGATATTTTTATTTATTTTAAATTACAGGGATTCTTGTCATCCCAACTTCTCTATAAAAAAATTAAACTGAAAATATATACAACTGTTATTCTACCAGTTATATTATATGGATGCGAAACATTAACTGTTAATTAGATTAGATTAGATTTATTTAGCCTGGTGGAGTTAAGGCCATGTGGCCTTCTCTTCCACTCACCAGGACAAACATATATTACATCAGAATATAAAAATCTTAATTAACTCTAATATTAACACTAAGTAAAAATTTGATCAAAAGATAATATCTAATATACGTATTACGATCTATAATACAACCAGTTAATATTAGTTAAAATTAAGACTAAAAACTAATAATAAAATGTATACAAGCAAGACATATTAAATTGTCCCTGTCTAGTGTATATAAAAAAACAAGGAAAATAATGAGATATAGAAAACTAATTTTACGATTATACAATATTTAAAACAAAACAAATAAACATATTTGTTATTCTTAATATTATTTTCATAAAAATTAAATATATTAATATTGCTAAAAGAATACTATCAGTGAGGTGTATAAGTTAGTTTGTTATTAAATAATTCTTTAGTTGTTTTGAAGGATGTTATAGTTTGACAGTCTCTGACATAGGGCGGAAGGGAATTCCATGTTTTGGTAAGTGACACCGTAAAAGATAATGGATAATATACAGTGTGATGAGGCGGGATATAAAGGACAATGTGCTGATGGGATCGAGTGTCAAGATTATGTGTGTCGGATAGTCTGATGAAGCGGCGTGATAAATAATTAGGAGATGATGTGTGAAGTAATTAAAGGGAGGAAAAAGATAGATCTACGGGACTTCCACTGGTTCGAGTTCACATGGGGAAGCAATTTCCTCCTGGAATTTCGACCAGTATGGGACCGGTGTCCACCCAGCATCAAGATGCATTTGGCTAGCTGTAATAAATAGCGACAGTTTTTAGGATTTTTTTTTTTGCCAAAGAGACGAACAAACAAGTGAATGGGGAAAGATTACATTGATACCTTCTATCGGAAGCCAGATATAACAAGAACACACACGTCTCGTAAACTGCAATGAACAGGGCATATAGTATGAATGTAGAATAAAATACGTGCTTGGGAATTCCATGTAGGAAAACCAGAGGGATAGCGCCCAGTAAGTATATCAATATTGATGTGAGAGAATAGCATTAACAATTATTTAAGGGAAGTAAATTATACAGGGAATTATTGGAAAACATTAGCTCAGGATAGGGATGTGTGGAGAGCTTATGTCCGCGCGGCTATGAACCTATGGATTCGATAGTGCCTAATGACTTTGAATTGTACCCCCTCTTTATTCTCTGGACTTTTGGTTCCACGATCTTGTCCAAATTTGACTAAGCGAAGAGATAGTGCTCTTTACAATGGAATTTTAAAATCTCTTAAGGTTTATCAAATTCTACTCTGTCCTAGGGTAACTCCCAGCTGAAGAGGCGAATTGAAACCGAATAAATATGAAAGTAACAAACCTTATTTTCACTAAGCCTAAAGTTCGTTGTTAAAAGTCTCCGCCTCCCTATTTCACGTCCCGTTGATAAATGCCGCCTTCACCACGATCGCTGCTTTATTGTTTCAACTTGTCTTTCGTTGCAATAATTTTGATTGCATAATATGTGTCACTGAAATGCGTACTATTATGCATTTCAGAGACTTTTGATGTCCCAACTTCTTTCAAAAAACGTTAAACAGAAAATATATGGTTGGTTGGTATCTAATGTCGAGTACTTGATAATGAAATCATTCGCTCTTTTGCACACCTAAATTTGGCAGAAAGGCTGGTCTCTTCTACAAAAGCTGGACAATGGAGAGATGGTTTCTTTCCATATCTTCATTTAAATTGCAAAAAGGGCATTTAGGTGAATGTGTTATGCCAAGTCTGTGTAGGTGAAAATATATAAAACTATTATTCTACCAGTTATATTACATGGATGCGAAACGTGTACTCTTACTTTAAGGGAGGAAAGGAGATTACAAGTATTTGAGAATAAAGTACTTAGGAAAGTTTTTGGACCAAAGAGAGATGAATAGACAGGTGAATAGAGAAGATTGCATAACAGTGAATTACATGGTCTTTGTAGGAAGCCAGATATAATAAGAGCAGTTAAGTCTCGTTGACTGCGATGGGCAGGACATGTTGCGCATATGGGGAATGAAAGACGTGCATGGAAGCTTCTTGTAGGAAAACCAGTTGGTAGACCAAGAATGAGATGGGAGAATAACAACTATTATTTGAAGGAAGTAGATTATACAGGAAATTATTGGAAAGCATTAGCTCAGGATAGGATATGCCCGCGCGGCCATAAACCTACGGGTTCGATAGTGCCAGTGAGTAAGTAAGTAGCATGTGTCACTTCTGCTTTGTTCCCAATTTATAATGTCGAGTAAAAGGAAAGAAAAATTAGTTCCGAAGCGGAAAAAAGTAGTGCTGCCGCTTAGATTAAAAATTGAAATGCTTCACAGTTTACGCATTAGCGAGTTGTTTGCATCTGTATCACGATGTTTCTATGTCACTCAATTGTACGATTCATCAAGAAATCCGAAGAAAAAATAAGGAGTCTTATCACTGTATTTACAGCTATATATCAATCTGAATTGAAAGACCTTATAAAAGCGGCAAAGCATAAAAAAATTATTAAGTTCTTTACGCCCTTCCCTAAACCTGACAATAATAATTAATATAAATTGTTCAAAATCTCTCTTTTAATTTATTTCGTATTGATAATTTTTATTTTATTTTGGAACCTTGGAACGTGTCGCCTATACACCCATACAAATTACTCCAAAAGATTGGGATGGGCTGGATATGGGAAAAAGGGACTGAAAATCGCAAGAACGTGTGGAGAAAAATAAGGAGGAGGTACTTAGATATAAACCAACAAGATACTTTCGCCGAATGTACAGGAAAACGCTCACTGTGTTTACAAAGAGACCTAAAACACTTCTGGGGAAAAGAATCGTATATACTCAATCTAGGATTTAAGGAGAGATCAGGGCTTGCTTGGTTTAGGCTAGGGGCATGGAAATTTCTAAAAATTAGCGACGATCACGATATGCGAATATGTCTAATGTGCGGGAACTTTGAAGATGAGATACATATATTAGGAAAATGTAATGATTTAGAATATTGGAGACGTCAGTTATTACCGGAAAGATTTCTAAATTCAAATCGGGAAAGATTGGCATGCTACGAGTTATTGGTAAATCCAGAAAATTGGATAAACCTCGGTAAATTTCTGGACAAAACGCGAAAAATAAGGACAACACTCATTCATGAATAAATATATGTTATCAAAATGCAATAACATTAATTATTAACAATTATATATAAATTAATTAGTGTATAATGCTATTGTGTTATTATTTAATTGTAATATTAATGTGTTTTCTTTATGTAATTGTAATGTTAATGTTTTTTCAGTGTATAATGCTATTGTGTTATTACTTAATTGTAATATTATTGTGTTTTCTTTATGTAATTGTAATGTTAAGTTTTTAGTGTATAATGCTATTGTGTTATTATTTAATTGTAATATTATTATTGTGTTTTCTTTATGTAATTGTAATGTTATTGTTTTGCTGTTTTGTTGTTTATTTTTCTTTACACTAGTACCAATTATTACTTTATTGTAACGGACTGTCAACAGCACGTACGGCTTACTGCCCGTGCGACCCATATTTGTAAATAATATTGTAAATATCTCACTTTTTGTCTAATAAAGTCCTACTACTACTACCTTTCCATATTTACGGTTTCTGTACTCACGGCACATTTACGGAACATGTCCTCTGCGAATAAGGAGCTTTTACGTTATTAGAGTAGAACAATAAATAAATTGTACCAATAACACTGAGCAACAAAAAATATTTTTTTTTGTCTCAGATAGAAAAATATGTGATTCTGATAGTATTATTTCTCCTGAATTCAAATATGATATCGGTTTTTCTCCATCGCGCAAGGTTTCCGAGAGACAGGAATTTATCATTTCCGATTTTTCCGATTGAGGGTCTTTCCACTTTTCAGCGGTTGCCCTTTTACCAGCCGGCTGCTGGCCCTTCACATCCACATGTGTCAATCACAGAGGTAGATGATCAACAGCCAGTGTAGGGGTGACATGTGGTTAGCATGTCGAGTCCCCCAGCCGTTATAGCTGGTTCCTCAACCTGGAGCCGCTACTTATTGTAGCTACCCAATTGCCTCAGGATGCTGGGTGGGTACCGGTCCCATACTGGCCGAAATACCACGAGAAAATGTCTTCCCCCATGGAGACTCGAACCAGCGCAAGTCCCGTAGCTCTGCGCCAAGGCTTCCTACCTTAACCGCTTAATATTTTCTACATTCGTAACTACACAATATTCGAAGATTCGGACTCACCTAGAAAGTAAGAAATGACGTTTTTCTGCTATATTTCGCCTGTGGAGCATCCCTCTTGATGGTCCAACAATATTCGGCCAGCTTATTAGGATTGCATTTGCCTTCATATATCTTTTGCATAGCTGAAATCTCCTGAGTTAGCTCATTTGGTTTTATTTTACAATGGACAAATGGACGAAAAAAGTTTATTAAAAATAATTATTTAAATCCATTAATTGAAATTCAAATAAAAAAAATCTGTGGGTGATGGAGAAATTCCGAATACATGTTTTGAAAACATGATACAAAACTGCATTAAGTACAACTATTGGTACTCATGAGACAAATATCACGTTGAGAAGTTTAATTAATAAATATATTCAAACTTTATGAATTGATAATATGACGTTGTTTATGTTATTTCTATCTCAACTTCTCTTTCAACTTTCAGGTATTTCCACACTTTCTTTGAATTAAAAAAAAACACATATACCTCGGATATTTCCTCGCATGTTGCAATAATAATGTATGCGTTTTTTTAAATATTTATCTTGAAATTACTACAGACTGTCATTGGAACGACTGCAGAATAGGTTGACAATACTTATTATAGATGCATTATTTCCTTTATTATTAATTTTTTACGAAAGAATGCCATGATTTAGACAAATCCGAATAATTCTAACTTTTATGAGTCCCGAATACTCTGCATTAATGTTACAGATTGCATAATCAAGTAAAACAAAATATAATTTTAAACTTGAATGTAGCGAGTAGTTTGGATCAAGTAAATTATTGCATGGGTTAACATTATTGCACGAGTCACCTGAGGTATTGACAGCTGTTAAAGCGACTTCATGTTCAATTAGAATTGTCAAACAAGGTTTAGAGCACAAGTAATGACATCTCTGTCTATGTAATAATTCACTTCGACATCGGTTCAATATTATTACTCACATGATGATAGCAAGCGATGTTAATGCAGAATTGAAACATATGAATATTACTGCAGCTAAAATGCATCAAGAAGATAAAATTTTAATTTCAGTAAGATAATATATGTACTTAATAATAATTCTAAATGAAATGAATATATACGAGTACAAACCAGGACAAAATATATTCAAGCTATTAGATATGGTTGCACAATACATTAATAGAGTGGATAACAACAGAATCCAGAAACTCATTATTTACTACGTATCACTAGGACAAAGAAATGTAGGAAGACCTAGTAAAAGATAAACTTACAAATTCTAACA
Source organism: Diploptera punctata (assembly GCA_030220185.1). Classification (NCBI taxonomy): domain Eukaryota; kingdom Metazoa; phylum Arthropoda; class Insecta; order Blattodea; family Blaberidae; genus Diploptera; species Diploptera punctata. The sequence continues at coordinate 1,943,283 of JASPKZ010003878.1, forward strand.
TGGGTCGAAACAAACCTTAAGGTCTAATCCTTGATGCTGATGATGATGGTGGATAATAATTCTACATACCTATGAATATAATGCGATATAGCCTAAAACCTATAGGCTTCTAAAATGTTTTTACTTATTTTATGTATTTTATGTTTGCCTGACGTCATCAATCTTACAATAACTACAAATACAACGCCATGGACATTAATAATAGATGACAATGGAAAGAGCAATATATATATGCATCCATCCAAAGTAATTCTGCCCGTGGGCAGGTCTTTCACTATAAAATAAAATTAGTTAAAATATACCTTCTTAGGTAAAATCCGTCGTCCTCAACTTATAAAATATGTATTCTTTATGTCTGTAGGCCTTTCAGAACATCCGTTCCCTCTTCAGCAGGTCCCTCTTCGCTACAACATCCAGTATGCTGAAGATGGAACGGATGTTCTGAAAGGCCTACCGGCATAAAGAATACATATTTTATAAGCTGAGGACGACGGATCTTACCTAAGATGGTATATTTTAACTTATTTTATTTTATGAATCCCCACCTCAACGATTTTAACAATGAATTGTACTAGTACTGAGGTCTTTCACTGCAATCATAGCATTTTCATGCTATGCTTTGCAGCTTTACTAGGGAATTATAGGTGTGGTAGCTTCCGTTGCTTTCCACACCGGTGAAGGATGATGATGGCGATGGCCGGAACATTTTCGGGGACCGTTGGGCCCTAAGCTTCCTGACATCCGTCTTACAGTTGAAGAAAAACCCCGAAAAAAAAACTCACTCAGGAGCCTGTCCCGACCGGGAATCAAACCCGGACCTGCTGCGTAACAAGGCAGCACGGTACCTCGAGACCACAGCGGTGGACATATATCCCCGGTCGGGACAGTTTTTACGGGTGAGGTTTTTATCGGGGTTTTTCCTCACCTGTAAGACAAATGTCAAGAAAACTTTAAGGCCCAAACGGTCCCCGCAATCATATGGCCATCATTATTATCATCATCATCATCCTTCACCGGTGTGGAAAGCAACGGGAAGCTACCACACCTACAATTCCCTAGTAAAGCTGCAAGCATAGCATGAAAATGCTATGATTGCAGTAAAAGACCTGCCCTCGGGCAGAATTACTATAGATGGATGGATATATATATATATATACTAGATAATACCCGGCGTGCGCTGCTTACGACTAAATAAATGATGACGTGTTTTTACGTTTAGTTGAATAAGTAAAAGGAAAAAAAAAATCTAAATTTATATCGTTATTATTTTTAGATACCCCGTGCTGATTACCCGGGCATTGCCCGGGTATCCCGATGTATTTGGCAATAATGAGCTGAAAGACAAAATTCGTTATTTCGCGTTATCCGTACTGCTACTCTCCTTGCCCGAGAATCTACTTATCCCGATCTTTTTGGTATCAATGAAAGACAAACATGGTTATTGTGAGTTATCCATAAAAGATAAACATATGCTGTCGCGGGCTTTTTTGTAGCGTTCTTTGAGATACTCCAATTCTGTTTACATTAATTTGGTGTATTTATTATGGTTTAGGCAGCGTAAGCCATTTAAGCGTAAAAAAAGGATTATTTTTACATTTTTCACTAAAACGGTAATTTCTAGGGATGTAGGAGTTAAGTATCACAACTCTTGTATAGCCTATGTTCATCCCGGGAATCTCCTGAACATTTTGCAAAAAAAAACCCATCACAATTGGATCAAGGGTATGCCCGCGCATAAGGTACCAACAAACAAACATTAATATATATATATATATATATATATATATATATATATATATATATATATATATACATAATCATTATGCCAGTTAGAAGATTATTTACAAACTCAATTCTGTGGCATTAGGGTAAAAGTACATAAATATGATTTTAGTGATTTCTATTTAATAGATTAATATGCCAGAAATATGACATTTTTCTTCCACTATCATAAGAGTTCTTATGATAACTACTTTCTTATGGTAGACTATTTAATTCATGCCCCAAATGGTAGTCAGTGACCAATCATTTTTAAATGGAGTTTGTTTTATAACCAATGACAATCTTGTTTCATCTCGCTCCTTATCGATTTTTCTTTATCAACTCCTGCTTTTGTGATAAAGAAAGCTCCTCCATTTTAATATTCTGAACAGCTCAGAGCATTATTTTCTCCAATAAATACATTCAATTTAGCAAATAATAAACAGATTCCTTGATTTTACTGAGTTGTTTACTAAAAAAATAAATTAATAACCTATAATGTTGATTATAATATACAGTTTGATGTGTTTCATTATTTCTCGACTAGGGTGCATTTTTAAATTTGCAATCCTATTTAGCAATACATAATATGATCAAGTTGCAGTGAATGAACATAACCTCACATTTCTGATTTGTTTTCAAACATCGCCGTTTACATTAAATATATAAATATTTTAAAATAACTATATTTAAATAATGACTTCTGAGTATACAGTTTAATGTTATTCGTTAAATAGTCGTAACAAATGCTACACTTGATTTCCTAATACTCTAGATAAATTAGCATTACTTATGATAACTCTTGGCCAGAAGTAATGCAAATCTCAGAGTACACTGGTCAACATGATGTCCATTATGTTGTCTCATGAGTACCTATAGTTGTACTTAATGCAGCTTTTTTATCGTGTTTTCAAATATGTATTCGGAATTTCTCCATCACCCACAGTTTTTTCTATTCCTATTTCAATTAATGGATATGAATAATACTTTTTTTAATAAACTTTTTTCATCCATTTGCCCATTGTAAAATAAAACCAAATGAGCTAATTCAGGAGATTTCAGCTATGGAAAAGAGATATCAAGGCAAATGGAATCCTAATATGGACCGTCAAGAGGGATGCTCCACAGGCGAAATGTAGCAGAAAATTGTCATTTCTTACTTTCTAGGTGAATCGGAATATTCGAATATGTGTAGTTACTAATATAGAAAATATTAAAGTGTTTGAAATTATAAATTCTTGTCTCTCGGAAACCTTGCGGGATGGAGAAAAGCCGATGTCATATTTGAATTCAGGAGAAAAAATACTATCAGAATCACATATTTTTCTTTCTGAGACAAAAAAAAGTTTATTTTTTGCTGCTCAGTGTTATGAATACGTTATTTGAATATTAATAAAATCTCGTGAAAAGTTAATGTTTTTAGACTTATGCAAGTTTACCTGTGGTCACAGAATTTTTCTGTTGCTTTCAAATGAGGCTTTCTATCCACAAAAGTAGAGCGATGGGACAAAATTATATGTCATCAATAGAGCCCGTATTTGTATGCGAAATGCATGTTTTTTACGCATTAAAAGGTATACAGAAATGATTTACGTGTTAAGTGACTACTTCACAGACAATTTGAGCGGTTTTTGATAATGCATACAAAAGCATATTCCGGGGGAAAATGTTTATTTTAGATTTTTAATGCATAAATGCATGTTTTACTCCTAGATGTGGTATTAAATTATAATTTCCCCTTCAGCTTATTACTAGTAATTAATTAATTATTGATTAATATTTTTTTAATTATAAAGTCTCTGCAATCAATTGGATATAAGCGTAACGTGTATATTTACATCTGTGTTAGAGGGGAATACCCGTGGGCCTTGAATAATAATATTACGGTATTGCTAAAATCGCATTTGATAAGAGTAGTGAAGTATTAAATAAAAATTCTGGCTACAATAGAATTCGTCAAATTTACAAAATGCTCTCTGGTGATAGTGAAAAACTATAACCGAAGAGGAATTCACTGAAGAAGAACTGTGGGTGTTTTTACATGCACCTGTGACATCACGTGATGTACAAAGGGCATTTTCATTGTATAAAACCTTCTTCACTGACAGACGAAGGAACTTCACACAAGAAAACCTCATGAAAACCTTTGCTTATCTGCTGTAGCAGCAGGAATAAGCTAAGATTACCCATAAAGCAAATAATCTGTTTGTACATATTTAGCCTGCATATTTTCTCATTTTTTATGCATATTTAGCACTTTATTTTGCACACAAATCCGGGCTCTAGTCATCAGCATCCATAGCATCCGAAGTTTGCAGAGGATACTATATGGTCTTGACAAGTCCATGTTTGCGCGGGAATAAGCTAAGATTACCCATAAAGCAAATAATCTATTTGATTTTATTACAATCTGTATTTGCATATTTAGGCTGCATATTTTCTCATTTTTCATCCATATTTACATCCATATTTTGCACTTTATTTTGCACACAAATCCGGGCTCTAGTCATCAGCATCCATAGCATCCGAAGTTTGCAGAGGATACTATATGGTCTTGACAAGTCCATGTTTGCGCGGGAATAAGCTAAGATTACCCATAAAGCAAATAATCTATTTGATTATATTACAATCTGTTTTTCCATATTTAGGCTGCATATATTGCACTTTATTTTGCATACAAATCCGGGCTCTAGTCATCAGCATCCATGGCATCCGAAGTTTGCAGAGAATACTATATGGATATATAATACTAATTCTGGCTATAATAGAATTTGTCAAATTTACATAATGCTCTCTGGTGATAGAGAAAAAGCTGTAACCGAAGAGGAATTCACCAAGAAGAACTGTGGTGTTTTTTACATGCACCTGTGACATCACGTGATGTACAAAGGGCATTTTCATTGTGTAAAACCTTCTTCACTGACAGACGAAGGAGCTTCACACAAGAAAACCTCATGAAAACCTTGCTTATCTGCTGTAGCAGCAGGAATAAGCTAAGATTACCCATAAAGCAAATAATTTGTTGGATTTTATTACAATCTGTTTTTGCATATTTAGGCTGCATATTTTCTCATTTTTTGTGCATATTTCCGTGCATATTTAGCACTTTATTTTGCATACAAATCCGTGCTTTTGTCATCGGCATCCATGGCATCCAAAGTTTGCAAAGGATACTATATAGTCTTGACAAGTCCATGTTTGTGTGGCCATAAAACCCCATACAACCTTCATCATCTAGGTGTCTTATCAAGTCTACATATTATTATCCTCTTCAACTTTTGATGTCATGGATGCTGATCACATCAACTAGGTAGCTCTTCAAGTATCCCTAGCTATAGTTCGTCTGGCTTAACTTTGCAAGGAATTTGTAGAAAGAGACGCTGTGCTCACCTCTCTCAATCGCATCAGTGTTGTCGGATTTTCATTACCAGATATTAATAGGGGTAAGGGGAAAGACGAAAACTGACAACAGGATGGGTTCTTTCTTTTGTAAGCGGTCAAGGATTTATCCTTATATCTCCATCTCTCTCTTTGCCAAGTTAAACCAGATATACAATAACTTCATCAATTTTTCCATATATAGGACCTAATTTGATAGGGCCAGTGATTTAGTTATATAATTATCAACATATTTATCATAAGTAATGCCACGAGTGATTTCCAAATTATCTATAAATTCACGAGCCATGAAGTGACTCATTAAATTATCTTCAGGAGTTGAAAATCAAGAGTGGCATTTGTTAGGTCTATTCAGCGAATAAAATTAAGCTATTTGCTCACAAATTATTATTTAAATATAATTTAAAATACTTATATATTTAGTGTAAACGGCGATGTTTCAAAACAAATGAGAAATGTTGATTGTTTCATTTGTTCAGTACTGCAACTTGATCATATTATTTATTGCCAAATAGGTTCGCAATATTGAAAGAATTCACCCTGGTGAGAAAAAAATCAAACGCATCAAACTACATTATAACCAACATCATATAATTAATAATTATTAATTAATATTTTTAGGAAACAACTCAGTAAAATCATTATTTGCTATATTCAACGTATTTGTTGGAGAGTCAGTCACTGCAAAATAATCCTCTGACCTATTCAGAATATTAAAAGGAGGAGCTTTCTTTATTTCGGTAAACAGAATTCGATAAGTAACGAGGTGAAACACGACTGTCATTGGTTGTAAAACAAAATTCATTGAAACATGATTGGTCATTGACTCCCATTTGGAGCATGAGTTAAATAGTCAAATAAAATAATATTGGTACCGAATTAACATCAATAAATTTATGAAGATTCCCTGCAAACAAGACACTCCCGGAATGGCCTAGAAATAATTGTGAATCTATTTATTGACACAAATTTCAATTTCTTGTTTGTTTAATTTTATCGTTGTTTTGATAAAATTTGAAAGACTTCTGGAGTCAACTTTTTTTTAAAAATTTTATCGTTGTTCTGATAAAATTTGAAAGACTTCTGGAGTCAACTTTTTTTAATTTTATCGTTCTTCTGATAAAATTGAAAGACTTTGGACTCATTTTTTTTGTTTATTTTATCGTTGTTCTGATGAAATTTGAAAGACTTCTGGAGTCAACTTTTTAATTTTATTGTTGTTCTGATAAAATTTGAAAGACTTCTGGAGTCAACTTTTTTAATTTTATTGTTGTTCTGATAAAATTTGAAAGACTTCTGGAGTCAACTTTTTTAATTTTATTGTTGTTCTGATAAAATTTGAAAGACTTCTGGAGTCAACTATGCTCAGTTCAGATTATGTAAATTTTATTTAAAAATATCAATATTTTAGAATAAAAAACACAAAATAGGCCTATACAGGGTGATTACAAATGATTGGAGCGATTTCATGATTTTATGGTAGCTGTAGTATTCGACATATTTTCACGAACTTTTACAGATACATAGAGCAACTTCCCAGGTTTTTTTTGAGATGTTACAGGTGCTCCATATGCTCCCCCTTGGTGATTCTGCAGATATCAAGTCTGTAATCAAGTTCGTCCCATACTCGACGTAACATGTCCCTATTAATTTGTTCAAAGGCATTGATTATGCGAGCTCGCAGTTCTGGTAAGTCTACTGGTAAAGGAGGCACAAACACTGAATCTTTCACATACCCCCAAACAAAAAAATCGCACGGCGTCAAATCGGGGGAGCGTGGAGGCCATGACAACAATTTCTGATCATTCTCTCCACTGCGACCGATCCATCGGTTTGGCAATCTCATGTTAAAAATTCACGAACATCGTGATGGAAGTGTGGTGGAGCACCATCCTGCTGGTAGATGAAGGTCTCACTGTCGGTCGTCAGCTGCGGCATGAGCCAATTTTCCAGCATGTCCAGGTACACGTGTCCTGTAACGTTCTGCTCGCAGAAGAAAAAAGGGCCATAAACTTTGAACTGAGAAACCGCACAGAACACACTAACTTTTGGGGAGTCGCGAATGTGCTGCACAATAACGCGGGGATTTTCTGTGCCCCAGATTCGCACATTGTGTTTGTTCACTTTGCCATTCACAAAGAATGTTGCTTCGTCACTGAAGACAAGTTTCTCACAAAAACCATCCTCATCCATAAACTGCTGCATTTGTGTACAAAATTCAAACCGACTCACTTTGTCAATGGGCGTAAGGGCTTGTAGAAATTGCAAGTGGTAAGGTTTATGCTTCAATCTTTTCCGCAAGATCTTCCAAACGGTCGGTTGTGGAATGTTCAGCTCTCTGCTCGCTTTTCGTGTTGATTTCTGTGGGCTACGTGTGAAACTCATCCGCACACTCTCAACCTTTTCTTCACTCACTGAAGGACGACCCGTTGATTTCCTTTTACAGAGGCATCCTGTAGCTTTAAATTGCGCATACCATCGCCGAATGGAGTTGGCACTCGGTGCATCTTTCTCGAACTTCGTTCTGAAGTGTCGTTGCACAGTTATCACAGATTGAGTTGAATGAAATTCAAGCACAGCATATGCTTTCTCCTCGCCTGTCGCCATCTTTGATAACTGCTGCGCTCTCTCGGTTTAAAGCTGAAACACGGCTGCGAGAGAAAACAAAAAAAAACCTTATGAGTTTTTATACATAACTTTAAAGTTCTGTGAAGATATGTCAAATAAGATCGCTACAATAAAATCATGAAATCGCTCCAATCATTTTGTAATCACCGTGTATAGCAATGTTTAAAGTAGATATTTTAGTCACACTAGAATTAAAAATTTTTTTTATGTTAAAATAGGCAAAACGTCCACCGCTGTGGTCTCGAGGTAGCGTGCTGCCTTGTCACGCAGCGGGCCCGGGTTCGATCCCCGGTCGGGGCAGTTTTCTGGGTGAGGTTTATCGGGGTTTTTCCTCACCTGTAAGACAAATATCAGGAAAACTTTAAGGCCCAAAAGGTCCCCGAAATCATATGGCCATCATCATTATCATCATCATTATTATCCTTATCATTATCATTATCACCATCATCATCCTTCACCGGTGTGGAAAGCAACGGGCAGCTACCACACCTACAATTCCATAGTAAAGCTGCAAGCATAGCATGAAAATCCTATGATTGCAGTGAAGGACCTGCCTTCGGGCAGAATTACTATGGATGGATGGATATGCAAAACAGGTACCAAGCTTAAAATACGGATTTTAGTCAGATTTGAAAATGTTTAGGTGTTATAACATTTCACGAAAATAGTCCCTATGCCTTCATCATTGGTTCATAATTATCCCTTCAGGGAAAAAATAGAGATGAAACCTAAAATACAAGTTCTAGTGATAAGTCATAGGAGTAAAAGTGAGGAGTAAAGATGTTTTTTCTTAGCTGAGATGAGAGCAGATAAAAGACTAATGCACAGTAGTTAAGTTGGTAACTTAAGTGACCCCTCTCTCCGCATTCTAATGTTTAAATTATTTAATGACCCATTAATTCAAAACCACTGCAACTGAAAAAAAAGACAAATGAGTGTCTGAATTGAGATTTGTGGCGTTTCCTGGATAAGGAAAAGTGGCACAAGATGCGAGAAGGAACTAGAATCCTTTTATATGTAAGTCGCTTACTGAAGCTACGTCACAAAATGTTGTATGTACATGGAATTTACATTTCAAATTTTAATGTCTTTTTAATAAACCATAATTGTCGGCCGCGGTGGACTAGTGGTTATGTTCCTTGCCTCTGGTCCCCAAGGTCGCCGTAGATCCCGAGTATGAAAATTTTCAGGCTAGTAAAAGATCCTTCTTCTTCTTCTTCTTATTCCTTCCAAGTATTAGGCCAAGGCCTGTTACGATCCTATAGAAAATTTTCCCTCCAGCGTTTGCGGGAAATTCTCGTATAAGACTTGAAAGCATAATAATAGTCCCTTCGATTGGTTGCCGGCCAAAGGAAGGCAAGACCAGTGATGGGGCTGCCATCTTATAGCCTCTGGTCAGGCTTTTCTGGAGAAGAAAATAAAATAAAGGAAAGAAGAAATGGAAGAAAGGAAATACTCCCTAGCCCTCGGATGCCCTAATAGCGTCGGGGTAGAAAAAAAACAAGAGTTAACCAATAGAGGTTAGATAGTAAAGTTAAAAGAGTGCAAAACACAAGTAAGTGGAAGAATGTTTTGCTCAGCTTGGGCACCTTGTGGTCGCCATCCACATATACCCTAGATGAGGACCCTGAGGGTGTTAAAAAGCCTGAATAAGAGGCCTCTAAGCAAAATTTACCGACCTTCTTTATTTTAGTAGCCTAATATCTTATTTGCCTGCTAGAAGTCTCATTGAGTCGATATGTTGACCGCATGCCATTTATGACATCTTTAGGGAAGTAAGTGTAACTAAATTGACTTGGTCTAGTAACTTATAACAAAGGGAGAGGCAAAGCTCAACACTGGGGTGTTATGCCATTGTAGATAAATCCATTATAATTACGGGGTGAATCATAAATATGGCTATACGTTTGATCGCGTTGTGTGATGAAAATATTACCATTACAGAAAATATGAAATTACCGTTGGAAAGACAATTATTCAAATTAAAACAATGGAATAAAACAAAACAGTGTAGAACTTACGTCATTAGTCAAAATGGCATTGAATATTCAACAGCAAATTACAATTGCAGCATGGGCAATAACGTATGCTAATGATCGTGAGGTCGCAAGACGGGCAAGACGTGAGTTTAACGTAGCATTGTAGCCGTCGACTGTGGGGAAGTGGAGAAAACGACTGCTGGAAACGGGAAGGATGCAGAAAATCAAACCTCTTGGAAGGCCTCGCATTAGCACGGATGCAGAAACAACGAAGAGAATTGTGGAGGCGTTCGACGCTAGCCCACAAAAATCAACCCGCCAAGCTGCACGTGAGCAGTGATTTGTTTTGTTTTTTCTATTGTTGTAATTTGAAAGATTCCCTTTCCAATGATAACATCATATTTCCTTTAGTAATAATATTTTCGTCACAAAGTGCGATCAAACGTATAGCCATATTTCTGAATCACTCTGTAGTATATACTGTATATATAATCTATTCTATAAATGTGTGTTTGTATATGTTCGTGCTGGTTGAGTGGAAGAGATAACCTTATGGCCTTTACTTTGTCAGAATAAATAAAACATTATTATTATTGTTATTATTATGTATAATTGTAGACTTTCATGACCGGTGTCTTGACTCTTGTCTTCTTGACGTTGGTCTTCCGGGCTGAATAGCCCTGGTCCAGTTTGGATATAAACTCGATGTTTCGTCTACTTCTACGATAGACATCCTCAGGAGATTCTGCGTGATCTCTCTTAACTTCCCAACTGTTAGCTGCACAGATCCACAGATCATCCCAGAATCTCCTGAGGATGTCTTCCGCAGTAGTAGACGAAACGTCGAGTTTAAACAAAACTGGACCATAGTCATTCAGCTCGGAAGACCAATTCAACAAGAGATTATTATTATTGTTATTATTATTATTATTATTATCATTATTAATGAAAATATTGAATGTTGTTTGTTTTTCAGATATGGGTGGCGGGACTGTGCAGATAGGTGAGTGAATGATGAGCTGATTATGAGTTATATATAGAACTTATCCTGCTTAAAGAGACTCGGGATAAACGAATATGCCATAGTGAATGGATTATTTTATTGTATATGCATCACTCCGTTCGCGCTGTTGCCCGTCGCCTGCTCAGTATATGTGACTCAATGTTGTACTTGCTTTTGAATTTAGCGGTTGTTGGCGAGAGTAAGGATTTCGAAATTATGGTAGGAAAATATTCGCGAGGGTGTGACTGGCTAGTTGAAACACCCGCGAAGAAAGGTTCAATACGCGTCTATACTGCATGACCAGAAGCTTCGTTTCCGGAGACTTCTATTCTGGAAAAAGTTTCGGCTATACGCCGAAAATGTTTCTACTCTCGCATATATAAACCATTTAGGGTGTCGGAGCAAGTTAGTTGGTCTAACCTTGCATTCAGTAAAATAAACTAATTAATTTATAATAAATTTAATTCTTAAACATATTAGTGTGTACACCGCAAGGTAGTAAAGTGAACTCAAGAGTGAATAAACTCTGTTAAATGTAGATGTTCGTGACTGGAAAGAATTTGTGATAATTAAGTTGTAAATCCAGAAACATGTTGTTATCCAGGGGCTTGCAGTTGGGATCATTTAATCCATTTTGCTTGCCCAGAAACGTTATTGGCAGTAATTTGTATAAGAAAGATAAGTGGAAATTTTGTGAAGGTAATAAAATGAGCGTTAATTTACTGTGAATATCTGTCGTGCTTATTAAGAAGAAAGTCCGTCAGCCCGACCCCCCTGAAGACACTGACAATATCTATAATTTAACATTTAAATGTTTACTCGTATAACATCAAATACGCATATAGTAATAGCCCGTTCTTAAATTTAAAATTTTAAAATCTAAATTATGTAAAGAATGAGATAAGATACAATGTTGAGACTTTTATTGTTATGAAGAAAAATTTGGGAAATTCTCGTATAAGACTTGAAAGCATAATAACAGTCCCTTCGATTGGTTGCTGGCCAAAGGAAGGCAAGACAGTGATGGGGCTGCCATCTTATAGCCTCTATTGAAGACCACGCCAATTTTGGAATATATTAAACAGTACCAACTAAATTGGAAACACCATCTAGAAAGAATGAATTCAAATCGGATCCCCAAAGCTGTTTATAATTATATACCAAGAGGACGATGATCTCTTGGTCGTCCTATGAAACGCTGGAGGGGAAATTTTCTATAGGATCGTAACAGGCTTTGGCCTAATACTTGGAAGGAAGGAAGAAGAAGAAGAAGAAGAAAATTATATATTTCTCTAGAACATTATCTGGCAATCAGTATAGAGACTATCAGATCTTAAAGTGATCCTCATCAAAACAAAATCACGTGACCTACTAGCTTTTCATTGGTTATGGACACCGACATACGACGTAGAAGCAATAAGTACGCAAAAAAGTAGTTCCCTTTATTAAATTAAAAAAAATATGTTCCCTGAATATACTTGTTATTCTTCGTGAATGAAAATAATAGTATTCAGAACATAGAAAATATTCTAAAATATACCTGATCGTCAATTGCAACTTAAAATAGTCGATTACATATGGATGATGCATTTGAGCCATGCTTTAGTCGATTCTGATGCAACAACATGGATGAAGGTGTCGAGTCTATTGTTGCTTTGTCGCCATCTATTTTTTTTAAACACAAGCCTGGCAAACCTCTGGCTAGCGGTGAAAAAAAAAAGGTATTTTAAATGTATTTCACAAGTTCAGTGAAAAATCTCACCAGCTTTCTTGTAATCTACCCCAAACAACGATCAAATGTCTTATATACTTCACAAGTGCTCCCTATCAATGTGATAGTAATTGTAACTTGATTGGCGGAAGGATACACTTGGAGTTTGTTTATGTTAGGATCACTCTAAGAGCGGATAAGGTATAAATGTGCTTTACAACCGGAAGAACTGGAATATTACATGGTCAAAACTAGACAACACAGCAGGGTGGAGAAATCAAGCTGTTGATATAGATCTAAAAGTTAGAAAATAACCCTAAAATTTTATGTATTTACCCACCGTAATTTGCGGAGACATCGTCAGCTGATGAGCAGCCCCATATGTTGAATTACACTCCGAGTCGGACTCCGACTGGGAATTATTAATTCAAGTTAATTTAATGGAACACAGTGTAATACCTGCTGCAAGAGAGGATCAACACACACAAGTTCAAGAGCATATCTGAATCCCATTACCACCAATATGCGCAGATCTGCAGAATAGTCTGCTGCGCAGGTACCTTTTTTAAGTTATGGACCAACACAATGTCTCCATAGAAAGTCACATTATGATAATTGTATCATCCAAACACTGTCATAACTATGCTGATGACTGATGGCTTATGTCTAATGATTCATTGATTCTTTTTGTGAGGCATTGCATTACAGTGCCTAGATGTGGACACCGTGTGTTATACGACTATAGTTAAAAGGAACAACCTGAGACAGGATTTTAGAAAGAAACAGCAACAGGTACTCCCCGTCTCTTTTGCACAGGGGCTGCTTTACGGAGTCCATGGCACTGGTATAATATCAGTCTTCTTCCTCTTCTTCTACTACAAGATTTAGGCTATGCAGCCTGTTCCGGCGAAGTTAAAAGTGGAAGTCCATCTTCTACGTGGTCGGCCAACATCTCTTGTTCCTCTGGGATTATACAGGAAGGTTCTTTTTGGTATTCTTTCGTTGTCCATTCTCATTAAGTGTTCTGTCCATTTCTTATTATTTTCGCTGATTTTATCTTCAATTTTATATAGACTATATTTAATTCTTCTCGTATAGTTTCATTCCTTATTCTATCCGCTCTTGTGCATCCTTTCACATTACGTAAAAACGGCATTTCCGCAGTCTGTATCCTGCTTTTATCCCTTGATTTCATTATCCAATTTTCACTTCCATACAACAACAAAGGAACAGCCATTGTTTTATATAATTTAAGTTTCGTATCTTTCCTTGTTTTCGGACCTAAGGTTCTTTTTATGGTTCCACAAATAGCCTGAAATGTATTTACTTTATTTTCTATATCTTTATTTTCTCTATAAGTTATATCACATCCTAAATATTGGAAATGTGATACTTGTTCTATTATTTTGTTATCCAGTACAATTTTTGATCTAATTCCATATTTACCAATAAATGTCATTACTTTTGACTTATTTATTGATTTTTACAATTATATCTATCGGCTATTAATTTAAATGTATATGCTAATATTTAGAGCTCATTTTCAGATTCTGCTAAAAGTACAACATCATCAGCGAATAATAAAGCATTTATTTTATCTTTATTATCAATTAATATTCCTTCATTAGTTAAAACCATCTTCCATTCTTTTAGGATATCGTCCATATAAATATTAAATAATGTAGGTGAGAGTGAACACTCTTGTCGTACTCCTTGGTTTATTTGATAAAAATTGTCTTATTTTTAGTCAACTGAGGGTCAATACAAATATTTGTTCCATAGTACAAGCTCTTAATAGTTTCTATAATCTGAATAGGGAGGCCTTTTTCTTTTAGGATATTCCACAATATTTCCCTGTTTACTCGATCAAATGCTTTATCTAAGTCTATAAATAACAAATGTGTTTCTAGGTTTTTTTCTTGTCTTTTGTTTATTATCTGATTCAGGGCAAATACTCCATCGGTACAAGATCTTCCTTTTCGGAACCCTATCGAAAATTTTGTAAGAATCCGATCCGATTGAGGGTCTTTCCACTTTTCAGCGGTTGCCCTTTTACCAGCCGGCTGCTGGCCCTTCACATCCACATGTGTCAATCACAGAGGTAGATGATCAACAGCCAGTGTAGGGGTGACATGTGGTTAGCATGTCGAGTCCCCCAGCCGTTATAGCTGGTTCCTCAACCTGGAGCCGCTACTTATTGTAGCTACCCAATTGCCTCAGGATGCTGGGTGGGCACCGGTCCCATACTGGCCGAAATACCATGAGAAAATTTCTTCCCCCATGGAGACTCGAACCAGCGCAAGTCCCGTAGCTCTGCGCCAAGGCTTCCTACCTTAACCGCTCGGCTACGGCGCGGGACTAATATTCCGATTGAAGGTCTTTCCACTTTTCAGCGGTTGCCCTTTTACCAGCCGGCTGCTGGCCCTTCACATCTACATGTGTCAATCACAGAGGTAGATGATCAACAGCCAGTGTAGGGGTGACATGTGGTTAGCATGTCGAGTCCCCCAGCCGTTATAGCTGGTTCCTCAACCTGGAGCCGCTACTTATTGTAGCTACCCAATTGCCTCACGATGCTGGGTGGGCACCGGTCCCATACTGGCCGAAATACCATGAGAAAATTTCTTCCCCCATGGAGACTCGAACCAGCGCAAGTCCCGTAGCTCTGCGTCAAGGCTTCCTACCTTAACCGCTCGGCTACGGCGCGGAATCCGATTACGATAATTGCGAACCTGACTGTGATAGTGAGGGAATCCTCCATCTTGCTGGAAGAGTAAATAATCTGAATCCGCATTTAGTTATGAAATTAACAAATTTCAAGCATATTAAGGTAACATATGCAGTCAGTCAAATTGAAAATCGGATCCTACAGCTTTGCGATGTGACGTAACGCAGAAAACGTCGAGTTCAGGTAAATTTTGATCAAATTAAATGATTCTGCGTGAATTCTCGGTCCTCTAATTTGGCAGGTATGAGGATTCACTAGACATTATCAATTGATGCATTTTCGAGTATCTGAAACAGTCAGTGTAACTGACTGACTCACCTGCATTATCCAATCCGTAGGTGCCACATCAGATAATTACAAATGTAAAATTAAATCCCCAATACCAAGCAAAATTTGTTTAAATAACAAAGTTTTAGAGAGAGTTAATGGGTTTCCTTATTTAGGATATAAACTCTCTTTTGTTGAAAATTTGGATTTATCAGAGAAAATTGTGAAATTCAACAAATCAATGGGAATCATTAATAAGTTTTAAAACCTTCATTAGTGCAAAAATCAACTCGTACTCGTCTTTATCAAATGGCTCGACCAGTCCTATGTTATGGGAGTGAAGCGTGGACTATAAGAGGAGAATGAGATGAAAGCAGACTAACAGCTTGTGAGATGAGATTTATGCGCCGAACAGCTGGCTACATCGAAAGAAAAATGTAGAAATCCTTCAAGAACTTAATGTGTCACCAATACTGGACTACATCTCCAGATATCAGCTAAACTGGAAGGAACACGTCTCAAGAATGGCTAGATCCAGGATCCCCAAAGCAATAATGAACTACTGTCCAAATGGGGAAACGGTCACTTGTTCGACCTATGAGAAGATGGCACGAAAACCGCTTTCTCAGGCCGTAACAGATCTACTAGGACTAATACCTGGCAGGATGATGATGAAATTAAAACTAATTTACTAAACCTTCCCACCAAAATGCATTAGTGAATACAACTAAAGCGACAAATTTATCGTTAAGTAATCTCACAAGTGATTTCAAAATAATCGAAAAATTCACGAGTCACGAAGAGGATTTGGAAATCAGGAGTGGCATTTGTTAGGACTATTTAACGAATAAAATTAAGATGTTTACTCAAAATCATTATTTAAATGTCCCTCTATAGTAATTCTGCCCGAGGGAGGTCCTTCACTGCAATCATAACATTTTTATGCTATATTTCCAGCTTTACTAGGGATTTCTAGGTGTGTTAGCTTCCCGTTGCTTTCCACACCGGTGAAGGATGATGATGGTGACGATGATAATGATAAGAATGACGATGACCATATGATTTCGGGGACCCGTTTGGGCCTTAAAGTTTTCCTGACATTTGTCTTACAGGTGAGGAAAAACCCCGATAAAAACCTCACCCAGAAAAACTGCCCCGACGGGGGATCGAACCCGGGCCGCTGCGTGACAAGGGAGAACGGTACCTTGATACGGTGAACTTATTTAAATATAGTTATTTTAAAATATTTATATACATGTAAACGACGAAGTTTGAAAACAAATCAGAAATGTTTCATTTCTTTGTCCACTGCAACTTGATCATATTATTTATTGTCAAATATGAACACAATATTGTAAGAATACACCCTAGTGGAGAAAAAGTGAAACACATCAAACTGTATATTATAACCAACATTATAGGTTATTAATTTATTTCTTTTTAGTAGACAATTTAGTAAAATCGCTATTTAAAAACACAATTATTGAACACACAGTTATTAAATGTGTAGTACCAAGGAACCTGTTCATTATTTGCTACATTTAATGTATTTGTTGGAGAGTCAGTCACTGCAAAATAATGCTCTGACCTGTTCAGAATATTAAAAAGGCGGAGCTTTCTTTATCATAAAATCAGGAGTTGGGAAATAGAGTTCGATGTACAACGATCGAAACACGGCTGTCATTGGTTGTAAAACAAAATTCATTGAAACGTGATTGGTCATTGACTCCCATTTGAGGCATGAATTAAAGAGTTTTTCGAAAGGGGATTTGATTTTTTAAAGTAATTATAACATAATTGAGGACGACTGAGGTCTTAGGTAGGAATTTGATTATTTTAAATTTTAAGGAGTTGCTTTGTCGTCATTTAAGAAAAAAATGATTATAACGAAGAGGTAATAAAATTAAGTTTCAGAGGATGAAACGATATAGCTCTGCTGCCTGATAGTAATCGATGCACACTATTTATAGCAAACTAGAATATGTTAAATTGAATGAAGTCAAATAAAGTGCATATAATATACTGAATGAAGCGTACATAGCAAAGTACACACGACTTGCATTCCATCAATCGGCTGCTCTTTGAAGATTGTTTTGTCGTGAAAGTAGGTAACTTATTACCGCGTTACCTCGTGAATAGAATTTTCTTCTTGTTAGTTTGGTCGTGGTTCGCCTTTTATGCTTATTTAAGATAGCATCTAAAATGTAATTGTTTTCTTGATGGTTGTGACATTCAGAAGTCATCAGACATTATTAATATTATTATTATTATTATTACTTACTTACTTACTCACTGGCACTATCGAACCTGTAGGTTCATGGCCGCGCGGACATAAGCTCTCCATACATCCCTATCCTGAGCTAATGCTTTCCAATCATTCCCTGTATAATCTACTTCCCTCAAATCATAGTTAATATTCTTCTCCCACTCATTCTTGGTCTAACAACTGGGCGTTTTCCCTCTGGCTTTCCTACAAGAAGTTTCCAGGCACGTCTTTCATTCCCCATACGTGCAACATGTCCTGCCCATCGCAGTCTACGAGACTTAACTGTTCTTATTATATCTGGCTTCCTATAAAGACCATGTAGTTCATTGTTATGTAGTCTTCTCCATTCACCTGTCTGTTCATCTCTCATTGGTCCAAACATTTTCCTAAGTACTTTATTCTCAAATACTTGTAATCTCCTTTCCTCTCTTAAAGTAAGAGTCCATGTTTCGCACCCATATAATATAACTGGTAGAATAATAGTTTTATATATTTTCAGCTTAACGTTTTTTGAAAGGAGTTGGGACATCAAAAGTCTCTGTAATCCATAATAGCACACATTTCCAGAATTGAGCCTATGTTTAATTTCTTTGTGCATCTCATTCCTATTTGTGATTATTGTTCCTAGGTATTTGAATTCAGCCACTTCCTCAAAATTTCCCTCATTTGTCATTAGCTGTCCATTTCCATTATATACTGAATTTCTACGTGTGACGTATTATTATTATTATTATTATTATTATTATTATTATTATTATTATAAGTTGGGTTGCTTGGCGTGATGTCCCAAGTTGTAGATTTGTGATATAATTTGAATCACTTTAATTCTGCCACGGCACTAATAACTCTCGTCAGGGGAATGAGGAAAAGTTTCTTACACAAATAACGACACTTTATTAACAGTTGAACTTAAAAGTTATTTTATTAAAAACTCTCACTTCAGGTTAGATGAATCTTGTAGATTAAAAATTCAAAAGATTCCTGCTTAGGTTGATACTTTTCACTTCTAGAAGATTACCATTTTATGTATTTAATGGATGACGAATTCTAACGGTCAATCCTGCAATTATTATACATTATTTTCACTTATGAACTGTTTTTAATCAAGATGGATGACTATTATATCACTATATAATCTTCCATAATTTTAACACTATTTCTTTTAACCAATATCAAGAAAATAAACCATTATTTCCTTATTCCTTAAGGAGCAGTCGCTTAACATGACAAGCATCTTCAAGTATTGTAGCCATCTTTTTTATTATGTAATAACCTCTAGGTTCTGATTGTTCCAACAGAAAAAGAAGGAGTACTTTCAAGCTGACTTCTATCCAATTCGTCCAATCCCATTTATTTCTTTATAAAAATTATCAATTTGAATATTTGAAGTATTTTACATACTGTATCAGTTAGAAAAACATCTAACTGTATTAACAGTTTATATTGACCAGTTTGAATTTTTTTTATATACTTATAAAAAATTTGAATTCTCTAAATCAATCTTATGTCCATTCTTCAGATAAATAAATATAATTATATTTAAATATTAAATAAACAAAACAAAAACCCTTATTATTATTATATGGGGATAAATATCCGGTTTTATATTATAACCTCAAACTCGATGCTATTCTTTTTGCAGACGATTTGGCTCTTCTAGCACTCTCCGAAAATGATTTGTAAAGATCAATTTATAATTTACAAAAAATAGGGGCCAAATTTAATATGGAAATATCAATTAACAAAACTAAAATTATGGCATTTCATGGGAAGAACCCCATCAAAGAAAAATCTGTCTCCAGAATAAAATTTTAGAGAGATCTAATCAATTTAAATATCTTGGATATTATCTCTCTATCTGAGATGAACAGGATATCCCTGAAAAAAATTACTACTTGAAATAAAAGTTTGGGAATTATTAATCAAGTTATGAAACCATCCCTTGTACAAAAACAAAAAAATATCAGATTATGGTTGTATAACACTTTGGCTAGACCAGTATTGACCTATGGTAGTGAAGCATGGGCGCTAAAAAGACAACATGAAAGCAGAATAACGGCTTGTGAAATGAGATTCATGCGCAGAACAGCGGATTACACCATATGGGATCAGAAAAGAATTGAAGAGTACGCCAATTTTGGAATATATTAAACAGTACCAACTAAATTGGAAACACCATCTAGAAAGAATGAGTTCAAATCGGATCCCCAAAGCTGTTTATAATTATATACCAAGAGGACGAAGATTACTGGGCCGTCCTATGAAACGCTGGAGGGAAAATTTTCTATAGGATCGTAACAGTCCTTGGCCTAATACTTGGAAGGAAAAAGATTATTATATAACCAAAAAAAACACGAAGTTACTTAAATTTAACAATTTATCTTAAGGGAGAGAGCGATATTAACCCTTAAATTGTCAAAAATGTATCATATAAGATATACTGATGTAATTGATTTCATATTTTAATATAACAGTGAAAAACGTACTATATTGGATTACAAAATATTCAGTAATAATACCGTAAAGATCAACTCGATCTCTGTTTGGCCTAAAAAAAAGTTTTAAGAACTTTATTCTCAAATGGTCCACCGCTGTGGTCTGGAGGTAGCGTGCTGCCTTGTCACGCAGCGGGCCCGGGTTCGATCCCCGGTCGGGACAGTTTTTCTGGGTGTGGTTTTTATCGAAGTTTTTCCTCACCTGTCAGACAAATGTCAGGAAAACTTTAAGGCCCAAACGGTCCCCGAAATCGTATGGCCATCATCATCATCATCATCATCACCCTTATCATTATTATCATCAATCATCATCATCCTTCACCGGTGTGGAAAGCAACGGGAAGTTATTATCACTTCCTTATGATGGTTGTCCGTTCATATAAAAACGGGTGCCGAGACAATGCTTGACAATAATTAACATGCGGAATTATTATAGTGGCTGTATTCGGCATATTTGTATTTAATTATATATAACAGCTGCGGGGAGACAAAACAAGCCGCTGGACAACCATCATAGTGAGGCTATTATACCACACCTACAATTCCATAGTAAAGCTGCAAGCAGCATGAAAATGCTATGATTGCAGTGAAGGACCTGCCTTCGGGCAGAATTACTATGGACATCCTCAAATGCTCTTCCCTCCTCCCTTAAAGTAAGATACCATATTTTGCTTCCATATAAATAGAAGAATAACAGTTTTATATATTTTTTGTTTAACGTTTATAGAGAGAAATTGGTTTGACAATAGTCTATGCAATTCGTAATAGCATGCATTTTTAGAGTTGAGCCTATGTTTCATTCCTTTCTGCATCTCATTCCTGTTTGTAATTATTGTTCCTAGGTATTTTAATTCAGCCACTTCTTCAAAATTTTCCTCATTTTTCATTATTGTCCTTAGATTTAGCCCTATAGGCCTGTATGTTGTGTGTGTGTGTGTCATTTAATGCTCTAGCGGCAGCCATTTTTCTTTTTTCCATCCAATCTCAGCAAAAGCCTATAGAAATAAATGAAGAAAATTAAGGGCGAGTTCGTTAATCTGCAGAATCGAACTATGTACATTTGAAGCGAAACATAAAAATTGCTCTAGTCGGCTAAATTTTAGATTTTTTAAAAGTAAACTCAGCATACAATTAAAATAAAACGAAACAGTTATTCTTCAAAACTCGGTAAAATTCGACCATTGGGAGTGGAGTTTACCAGAAAGGCGTAATTTAAAAATCACTCCTGATGTTTATAACCATATTAGTTTTCAGGTACTTACTTACTCACTGGCACTATCGAACCCGTAGGTTCATGGCCGCGCGGACATAAGCTCTCCATACATCCCTATCCTGAGCTAATGCTTTCCAATCATTCCCTGTATAATCTACTTCCCTCAAATCATAGTTAATGTTGTTCTCCCACCTCATTCTTGGTCTATCAATTGGGCGTTTTCCTTCTGGCTTTCCTATAAGAAGTTTCCATGCACGTCTTTCATTCCCAATACGCGCAACATGTCCTGCCCATCGCAGTCTACGAGACTTAACTGTTCTTATCATATCTGGCTTCCTATAAAGACCATGTAGTTCATTGTTAGTAGTCTTCTCCATTCACCTGTCTGTTCATCTCTCTTTGGTCCAAAAATCTTCCTAAGAACTTTATTCGCAAATACTCGTAATCTCCTTTCCTCCCTTAAAGTAAGAGTCCATGTTTCGCATCCATATAATATAAGTGGTAGAATAATAGTTTTATATATTTTCAGTTTAACGTTTTTTGAAAGGAGTTGGGACATCAAGAGTCTCTGCAATGCATAATAGCACGCATTTCCAGAATTGAGCCTATGTTTAATTTCTTTGTGCATCTCATTCCTATTTGTGATTATTGTTCCTAGGTATTTGAATTCAGCCACTTCCTCAAAATTTTCCTCATTTGTCATTAGCTGTCCATTTCCATTATATAATGTATTTCTACGTGTGTTCAGGTAACGTAATCAAATACATGCAATTTAATTAACAAGAAAATATATCAGGATTAAGCCCAATGGCCTGTTCCGATCTCATTATAGTTACCCCTATTCATATTCAGCCAGAATGATACTTTCTATTTGCCTATGCCATCTTACGATCAATTCCCAATAAGCTGGGAGGAGGTCGAATTGGTCCTTCCATCTCTTCAATGGTCTTCCCAACAATCTTCTCCCTTTTGGTTTATAATTATACGTTCTTCTTGGTATGCGCTGTTCATTCATTCGTAATACTTGCTGAAGGTAAGCATTTTGATAGCATTTTATTCTTTCACAGAGATGAGATATTAATAGTAAATATATATTACGTAAAATAGGAAAATCAGACTATATTACTTACCCAAGTTAAATTGCACGCGGAAAATACGCTAGGATTGTGCTGTAAATTCTCTTCCTTCTCTCACCATGTTGCCACTTTCTGTCCCTTGTATTGTTTTATTTGACCGGGAGGGGTAGAGCTTGGCAAATGCTGTAATTTTTAAATGATCCGTCACCTATAGTAATCGTTAATAAAATGAATAATCCGACAACCATGTTATACTCAGACCAACGGATCTGTGCCCCTATAGCGCTGGCATCGTTCATAGAAAAGTACACGTCAATACTCACACCATTTCATCGCACTCCCCTCCCACTACGTAAAACAATAGCCATCGAGTAGGGATGTTGCCAAACCTCCCCCAGTGTCATGGCTCTTGAATATAATGCAATTTTGGAATCAACTTCACAACACTGGAGTGCAAGTGCAAAAGAGAGATAGAAGAGGGGAAGAATTAGGAATGCAGGGAGGGAAATGATTTGCAGAGGCAGAAAAGGAAGTAGGGTTTATTTCGCATATCTTACGGGGACACAGATCCGTTGGACAGACAATACTACTGTGGAATGAGCTGTCCCTCCTTTGCCTTCATCATTACATATTGCCAATTCCCGTCCCTTGTGTTGTGAGGCTGATAGTAGAAAGTTGACAACACTGTGATTTTAAATGTTCCGAAACCTTCGATTAAATAACTAATTTAAGAGGTGCATGGAAGCTTTTTGTAGGAAAACCAGAGGGAAAACGCCCTGTTGGTAGACCAAGAATAAGGTGGGAGAATAACATTATCCGTAATTTGAGGGAAGTAGATTATACAGAGGATGAGTGGAAAACTTTAGCTCAGGATAGGGATGTATGGAGAGAGCTTATATCCGCGCGGCCATGAACCTACGGGTTCGATAGAGTCAGTGAGTGAGTTAGTTAGTTAACCGTGTAATGATAGTGCACATGTTTTTAGGGATTCTCCTTTCCTTAGACAAATAGTTTGGATATGCATGGGTTGTGAAAAGATATATATAGGGAAAACAAAAAGAAACCTAAAAATTAGAACCAAAGAACACATAAGAAATATTAAAAATGGAGAAATTGAAAAATCTGCAGTTGCTGCTCATGTTTGGTCTGAAAAACATAATATAAATTCAGACACTAAATTATTAAAACAGTTAGAAAATACAAACGAGCTGACTATTTGGGAAAAAATTTATATTCAGAAGAACAGAAACAGAGTTATGAATTTTGATATTCCGATGGAGGGTGACCTTGTTTGGAGGTTCTTTGGCCAACCACAGGATGGAGCTGACATCGACATCCAGGTGGTGCAACATAATGCAACATAAATAAAACCAGTCTGGGAAAGCTGAAGATAAAACAGAGAATTGTTTTGAAACATGTCCAAGAACAAATCAACATTAATATTGAGGTAAGATGTCCAGACCAAAAATAATATAAATAAATAGTTTGGAATTCGTTTAGTTTTAGCCTGTGCGATTCCTGTGTTACTAAATTTTTTTCTTCTTCTTCTTCGGCTTTCCCCACTTATAGGTTTGCCGTCTTCAGTTTCCATTTATTTCTATCGTACCAATCTCCTTCTTCCAAATTTCTATCATCCATTATAATACTCGACGTTAAAATTCAATGCGGAAAAACTGTGAACTAAAATAATGTGGTAAGGGTGAGTAGGAGTTGGAGGTAGTAGACCCTTGTCTCAGATTGCAGTGACGGTGTTTATTATCCGTCAGTCGTGTATAGTCAGTTTTTAGTGACGATGTCAGGTGTGAAAGTTAGACCCTATATTCACAGTGTATACACATTTAAGTCTGATAGACAATAGTTGGAAATCAGTGCTGATTTAATTTCTGTCTACGTCACATTATCCAGAAACCCGTAGGCATACAAACTCCGACGAACTTTCATTAACTTCATCTCCTATTTCAAGTAGGTCTACCACTATATTTTGCCACTGATTATACCACTTGCCTAGTCATTCGCTTGTATCAACGGTGGAAGGAGACACTTTCCCCACTTCAACACTAGCGCCATTCCTTCCCCTCACCAGCTAAAAGTTAACGTGGTCGAGTAATAGTTCTGACATATGTTTTTCATTTCCATCTTGGTCTGCCACATATATTTTTTCCAGGGGGTGACATTTGGATTTTTTGGACAATGTTCTGAAATCTGTGGTGCTAACCATAGATTTATACCAATCGTTATTGAGAGAATTTCAATAAATAAATTTATCAATTGAATTTCTAAATTAAGAGATTTATCAGATGACTGAAAGCAATATATATTTTTTGCCAACTTTCATTTTCCATTCTTTGTACATGCCATATCATTTAAGAGTTTGATTTTCAAACCTCTTAACAACAGATGTGGTGACCTTCATTTTTCTCCAAAAGAATGAATTTCTTATTTTATCCTGTCTCGTTTTATGAAGGCTTCTTCTAAGAAAATCAAATTCAAATGTTCTAATTTTATTATTTAGTAATTCCATCAAAGACTAAGTTTCACTTCCATATGACAAAATATTCTGTATTATGCTCTTATAAATTTTCATTTTAGTTTCCTTTGTAATATTTTTGTTTTCCAAATTATTCCATGTAATGCCTTAGTTGCATTGTTTGACATTGTCATTTTAGTTTGTACATCTCTTTCACATAATTATTTTTTTTTAATTTAGGAATAATCCTCAATACAGTGTTTCTCCTTCAACCCAAAGTGATTTGTCGCCAGAGGTTCCTGTCAAAAGCATCTTCTTTCTTCAGTTCTCTAGCTCCATACTTCTGTTCACTCCATTCATCCATCGTTCTCAAGGCCTGCCTTTTCTACTTCTTCCATTAGCTTTCCAATTAAGGATCTTCTTTGGTATTCTCTCTTCTTCCATTCTTATGAGATGTCCATACCATTTCAAACGTTTTTCTTCTATTTTTCCTATGGTTTTCTTTCAACTTGCATAATTTCCCTTATTGTGCTGTTTCTGACCTGATCCATTCTTGAAATTCTTGTCGATCGCCTCCAAAAATCCATTTCTACTGCTAACAGCTTATTGGCTTATTTTATACTTACTGTCCAGGTTAATACATATTTAATGCTATAATTTCTCGACATGGGCTATCTGAACTGAAGAGTAAAAGTTGTCATTAGTTTAGAAAAATGTTAATGGAAAATAAAAGTGGATATTTGAAACAATTTGTATTCTTGGGGCTGAGGTGTGATTGTCGAGGATCTACCCTACGTTAACTTGCGGTGTAATAACATTTCTCGTTACCATGGAGACGAGGTCACGACAGTCACTTGTTGCTCTTGTTTAAATTTGAAGCAAATGAACATCGATGACAGCTCACACCTGTAAGAGGAGCTACAGTTACCCCATCTAGTGGTTTAATTATGTAACTTCCCCTTTATGTTTTGTCATAACAAATGACGAGTAACTTCATTAAGCTCGAACTGGCACTTTGTTTTCTATATAAACGTTTCACACCGCACAATAATATTTGAGGTAATTTCCTGACTTTCTGCATCTTTAATTATTGCCATCATCAGGAGAGACGAATTGAGAATTACAGCAGGGAACATAGTGACAGAAATAAAAACTCGAAATTGACGTCTCTCTTGAAGGGAAAATAATAATAATAATAATAATAATAATAATAATAATAACAATAATAATAATAATAATAATAATAATAATAATAATAATAATAATACCCCTCAGGGGTCCTCATCTAGGGGATATGTGGATGGCGACCACAAGGTGCCCAAGCTGTGCAAAACATTTCTTCCACTTACTTGTGTTTTGCACTCTTAACTTTACTATCTAACCTCTCTTGGTTAACTCTTGTTTTTTCGACCCCAACGCTATTAGGGCATCCGAGGGCTAGGGAGTCCTTCCTTTTTTCCATTTCTTCTTTCCTTTATTTTCTTTTCTTCTCCAGAAAAGCCTGACCAGAGGCTATAAGATGGCAGCCCCATCACTGGTCTTGCCTTCCTTTGGCCAGCAACCAATCGAAGGGACTATTATTATGCTATCAAGTCTTATACGAGAATTTCCCATAAGGGAAAATTTTCTATAGGATCGTAACAGGCCTTGGCCTATACTTGGAAGGAATAATAATAATAATAATAATAATAATAATAATAATAATAATAATAATAATAATAATAATAATAATATTAATGAAATAATAATACCGGTAATAATAATAATAATAATAATAATAATAATAATAATTTAAATTAATTGAAATTGTTAAACAAATTTATAAAGATAACACGGCTTATGTTAAGATTGGAAATATAATATCTAATCCTATAAAAACCACTAAAGGATTGAAACAAGGTATATCACCAATTTTATTTAATATCTATGTAGAATTTATATTAAATTAAATGGAAACAAAGCTGCAAAGGTATGGGTATCCCAATAGAAAACAGATTTTTGCTGACATTACAATTTGCTGATGATCAACTGGTTTTAGCGCAAGGCAAATTTGATATGGAATTCATGATAAAAAGGTTGAAAAACACTTATGAATCATGGGGGCTCACAGTAAATTTACAAAAAAAAAAACATTTGGCAATAAATAGCAGGAGAAAATGTAATATTGGAAGAAGGAATTCAAATAAAGCAAGTGAAACAAACTAAATATTTGGGAATAATTATGGATAACATTGAAGGTATAGGCAAAGAGAACATAAAACATAGAATTGAATTGAGTAGCAAAATCATATCGTCGTTAAATTCCATATGGTGGGATAAGCATATTTGGAAAGACATAAAAAAATAATTCGTAAAGCATTGGTGGAATCTGTTGCAATGTATGGAAGTGAGGTACGGACAATCAATAAGTACTACAAGAATAGACTAATAGCTCTAGAAATGGATTCTTTACGCAGAAGTGCCAGAAAGTTAAAATTAGAAAATGTCACAAATAAGGAAATTAGAAACATAATGGAAGCAGAAGAAAGCACAATTGAAAGAATTGAGGAGAAGGAATTAAAATGGTTAGGACATAGTTTAAGAATGGAAGATGAGCGATGGCAAACTACTGTATTAATGGCAACCGACCAGAAAGATGAAAACATGGAAGGAAAACATGAGGATAGTAATGCAAGCAACAGGACTAAACATTGATGATGTCCAAGATGGTAGGCTTTGGAGGTTTGGCACGGGAAAACGGCAGCAGCTGTAAAGACTCGAAGATAGTTAGATAGATAAAATAATAATAATAATAATAATAATAATAATAATAATAATAATAATAATAATCATCTTCATGTTAGGCCGTCGGCCTGTTTCGCTCTCAGAATTTATCTTTCCATCGTCTTCTAGGACGTCCCACATCTCTATAGCCTTGACGTTGATACAACAGTAGTAGTAGTAGTAATAATAATAATAATAATAATAATAATAATAATAATAATAATAATAATAAATTTATATGCAGATTTTCATTATTTACACATCTTTCTGTGCCTAAAGTTTTATTTCGCTTCTCCACTCGTCCTGTAAAGAACAATTCATCTCTCTCGAATCATAGCTAATATAAAACTGAGTAACAAAAAATGAAACTTTTTTTTCTCAGAAAGAAAAATATGTGATTGTGATAGTATTTTTTCTCCTGAATTCAAATGTGATATCGGTTTTTTCTCCATCGCGCAAGGTTTCCGAGAGATAAGAATTTATAATTTCAAACACTTTAATATTTTCTACATTCGTAACCACACAATATTCCAACATTCGGACTCATCTATAAAGTAAGAAATTACTATTTTCTGTTATATTTTGCCTGTGGAGCATCCCGAAGTAACCCATACCCTCCTAATTTTAACAGAATCCCTGCTAAATTTATTGATCCCAATAAAGTAAATTAATTCATTTATAATAAAATAAACACTAAAAAATCCAATCTAATTCTAAGTAATTTAAAAAAAAATCCCTCTTGATGGTCCAACAATAATCGGCCAGCATATTAAGATTCCATTTGCCTCGATATCTCTTTTCCATAGCTGAAATCTTCTGAGTTAGCTCATTTGGTTTTATTTTACAATGGACAATGGACGAAAAAAGTTTATTAAAAAATATTATTTAAATCCATTAATTGAAATTGAAATAAAAAAAACTGTGGGTGATGGAGAAATTTCGAAAACATATTTGCGATAAAAACTGCATTAAGTACAACTATTGGTACTCATGAGACAAAAATCATGTTGACCAGTGTTATCTATCGTTCCCGTTCTCGGCCTAACTATGGTCAGTTTTCCTCTGGTAATCCCACAAGAAATTTACGTACCACCTTTTCATTCCCGATTCGTACCACAAGTCCTGCCCATTCTAGTCTGCGATAGTTAATTGTTTTTATTAGTTGTGATTTTCTTTAATTATGTACTTTCCTCCATTCACCGATCCACTTATCTCTCTTTGGTAGAAATATTTTCTTAACCTCTCTTAAAGAAAATTGTGTAATTCATGGAATAAAATTAGAAGATTTGTCGTTTTATATACTCTTGTCTAATACTTGTGGTTTCGGGGTATCGTTTCTGCCTCGTGCGAAGTAAAGGATGCTTAGGTACTGCTCTATGGTTATTATCTATTATGACGTAATTTTCCAGCAGCTGTAAGTAAATGCTCGTTACGTGAATTAAGTGTTGTACATGAATACAAAATTGACTTTAGTGTTCGCTTATAATAAATATCAATAAAGCTAAATATATGGTCACACGTAGAAATACATTATATAATGGAAATGGACAGCTAATGACAAATGAGGGAAATTTTGAGGAAGTGGCTGAATTCAAATACCTAGGAACAATAATCACAAATAGGAATGAGATGCACAAAGAAATTAAACATAGGCTCAATTCTGGAAACGCGTGCTATTATACATTACAGAGACTTTTGATGTCCCAACTCCTTTCAAAAAACGTTAAACTGAAAGTATATAATACTATTTTTCTACCATTTATATTATATGGAGGCAAAACATCGACTCTTACTTTAAGGGAGGAAAGGAGATTACGAATATTTGAGAGTAAAGTATTTATGAATTTTTTTGGACCAAAGAGAGATGAACAGACAGGTGAATGGAGAAGACAACAATCAACTACATGGTCTTTACAAGAAGTCAGATATAGGCCTAATAAAACAGTTAAGTCACGTAAACTGCGATGGACAGGACATGTGGCACGAATGGGGAATGAAAGACTTGCATGGAAGCTTCTTTTAGGAAAGCCAGAGGGAAAACGCCCAGTTGGTAGACCAAGAATGTGGTGGGAAAATAACACTAACTATGATTTGAGGGAAGTAGATTATACAGGGAATAATTGGAAATCATTAGATCAGGATAGGGATGTATGGAGAGCTTATGTTCTCGCGGCCATGAACCTACGGGTTTGATAGTGCCAGTGAGTAAGTAAGTAAGTTTGCTTATAGTAAGCAATCCCTTGTTGAATGGATCATTATTTTTTTAAGTAACGGATATGAATTCTATCCTAAGTCTGCAAACGCAGTATCCACAGCTTTATCCCCCCAACGGCAATTATGCCTTTAAAAATCCATCTACTCCGGCTTTAAATCATAAATTAAAAATAGTTTTATATATAGACGAATGTATGTATGTATTCACATATGTCTGTCTGTCCTTTATAGACTTCTAAAACGTTCAACCGATCTTTGTGAAAATTTGTACATGCAGGGTTTCGGTTGCGGCGAGTGTTCAACCGTTATCTATTATGTTCTAAAGTCATTAGGTGTAGGAATTCATCTGAAACGAAAATTTAAAAATCGCTCTAGCCATCGCTATTTTCGTTGTTTCACAACAAAACTCACAATATCCTATTAAAAGAAACTGAGATATGTATTATCCAAAAATCAGCGATATGCGTCCGTTAGTAGTAGGGTTTGCATGAAATCTGAATTTAAAAAATGCCTATACGACTGGACCGATTTTGATGAAATTTTTTGTGTGTGTTTGAGTGGGTCCCTGGGTGGTTTAGATTCACAATTGGACCCGGTAGATGGCGCTGCAATCTGGTAATATAATTTTTATGTCATAATTGTAGTCATCTACATTACCGACATATTTCGCACAACAATGTGACGTCATAATGCACGCTTTTTGAGCTACGACAGATGACAGTGAAGAGTTTTCTTGCGAATATATCAATTAGCGAATTTTATGGTAAAAAAGTAACTTACATTTTTATTGTCCGGCCATGACACGTGAATTTAACGTTCGGGCAGTACAACGTCTGCCGGTTACGCTAGTTATAATATTCTTCTTCGTCTTCTTGTTCTTCACTTCGCGGGCTAGGCAAAAATTGCCTCTTCTGCTTCACAGTTGTTCTGTCCATATTTTCACTGGCCTTCCTACATTCCTTGAACTTCTTGGCTTGTAGTTACCTCACTGATAGTATTCTTTTAGCAATATTAATATATTTAATTATTTATGAAAATAATATTAAGAATAACAAATATTTTTATTTGTTTTGTTTTAAATATTGTATAATCGTAAAATTAGTTTTCTATATCTCATTATTTTCCTGTTTTTTTATATACACTAGACAGGGACAATTTAATATGCCTTGCTTGTATACATTTTATTATTAGTTTTAGTCTTAATTTTAACTAATATTAACTGGTTGTATTATCTTTTGATCAAATATTTACTTAGTGTTTAATATTAGAGTTAATTAAGATTGTTATATTCTGATGTAATGTATGTTTGTCCTGGTGAGTGGAAGAGAAGGCCACATGGCCTTAACTCCACCAGGCTAAATTAATCTAATCTAATCTAAATGCTGTTTTTGGTAATCTTGTTACATTCATTCTTTCTACATGTCTAAACCATTTTTCTCTATATTCTTTGCTTTTATCATTTAATGGATATATATTTAACTCTGTTCTTATATCTTCATTCTTTATCCGATCCATTCTTGTGCAGCCTTTTGTTCTTCTAAGGAAGTTCAATTCTACGCTTTGTATTCTAGTTTGTAATTTTTTAGTCATTACTCAAGTTTTACTCCCATAAAGTTATGCAGGAACTGACAATGTTTTATAAAACTTCAATCTAGTATCATTTCTTGTTTTGTTCTTTAATGTTCTATTTATAGTTCCATGTATAATTTGGAATCTTGACAGATTCATATTTACGTCTCTAGTTATAAAATTGTTACCTTGTAGGTTCGTCTCCTCAACTTGTAAACTATTAGTTCTCTGTAGGCCTTTCAGGACTAGTTCCATGATCAGAGGATCAGGAGATATGTGTGCATCTGCTGGCACTAAATGCAATACTCGAAATGCTCAAATCTCGTAACCAGAGGCGAGCATGGCAATTTCTAGTCGATTAGGACCAACGACGATGTGCATATGGTTCTGTGCTCCACTCATACCGACGAGTGCAAGAAACAAATTTTTGATGATGTGGGTACACATTTCTAATTACTACATGTCCGTGCAGGCTATGGAATTAAGACATTTATCACAATTATAATTTATTATTGATTACAGAGTAGTGAGGGAATATCGTATTACTTGCTTGTCTGATTTGATCAATTGGTTTCGCCTAGGGTCGTCTGAGTACAGAGTAACTCTATTGTATGGGACAAAAACAACTCAAGTGCCACAGCATGCACCATAAATTACCTCACATTCAATATTCTGAAACTATATACGATTCTTATCGTTTAATATATCAATACCAATACATTATTATTAATAAATACATCAATTTACTATTAAAGAGATAGGAGAATCATCAATATCATTAATCTTCTTCACTTTGCCGCATCAATGATCTCGAAGATAAATTTAATATCAAGATAAAGGGCTAAGAAAAAGCCGGAACTATCACTTCACATTGTTAGTCTATCTCTCTTTGATTTCTGAAACGTAATATATATAGTGGGGCCACTAATGGAAGTAATAGACGAATAGACATTTTTGCATTTAGACCATCTTCTAAAATTGATATTATATTAGATCCCACAATCCGTTCTACAGTCATAGTGGCCAACCTGAGGAAGTTGACAGTGAAAAGTAAACCATATATTCCACGTCAAATCTTAAATTACCAGCCACCTGCAAGAGATCTCTGGGCAGACCCTTCAAACGTTGGATTGAGACTGTAACAGACCACTAGGTCTATCACTTGAAATGAAGAAGAAAATCATATATGAGCCAATAATTGACTATTACAAAGATAAATACCAAATAGATAGTATAACTGTCACAGGATTGATGATCAGGGCAAGAGGTAATATACCAGAATTCTTAACTAAACTTTGGAATTTCTTAGATTTGGACAGAGTGTATCGTTCTACAATTGTCATCGCTGCCAATAGAGGATCAATTTCAATTTTAAGAAACCATCTTTACAAAAATATATACTTTATAGTATGTATACTTCAATAACAATTTGAAAAATGTTTAATGTATTTACAAAATGTATTTCATCAATTTAGAAAATTAATTGTCTGTAACACTTTGTCCTTGAGGCAATCCTCTAATGAGGAAAGTTGTATATAGTAATGCTCAAACCTGGAAATGTATACTATTGAATTTAAAAAAATTAAAATAGATAAATATCTTCTAAATAATTACTCTTAAAGCTTATTTTTTAGGGTGATAGTGCGTTTTGTCGTACCATGATTGAAAGTTCAACTTCCTACATTTCAAGGTTGCCAACCTAAATAACTGTACTATAATAAAATAACTATACTGTAATATCACGTATTACAAAACGCATGTGGGAAGTAAAACCATTGTCCTCTATGTATGCTACATACTATGTGTATACAAAAAAATCGAAAGGTAGTGTTAATATACATTATACGAAACCAATCACTGCATCTTAAATAAACTGAACTTTATTTGAAACAATATAAAACAATAAATACGTACTTTCCGTTATTTTATCACTAATATTCTGTCAAGGCCTCCTGTTGTTTCAACTAATAAATATTGCCCACATTGTTAACTCTAGTCAATTGTTTATAATGAACGCAAATATTTCCAAAAAATATGTTACTTTATTGTTATTTGTTATTTTGAAAACACCATCTTGCAAAAAATAATGTACAATGCACGTTTGTGAAGTGTTTTACAGAATCTTGGAAATTAAAAACCTCGGTGTCGCTCGGTTTTAAAACATTTTCCTCGATTCTGTAAAAAACCACTTCCCATCTTCGCATCGCAATGTACTATTAAATCATTGTTGCATGAATTTATAAATATTTATATATTTTTGTTCAATGTCCCAGGTTGTCGTTTAGACATTTATGGTGTTCTCTCCTGGTCTTGGAGTAATTGTTACCCATTTCTGAGATTGGGGGGCACCTGGAAGGCGGGGTTATGCTACCCCAATGATATGATGGGTGATGATGCTGATAGTGGTTTGCCACGCGAGTCCTTAATCCTAAACTTAATCTAAAGCGAATATGAATGATGATGATTACGATGGGCACATGATGTTCGGGACCGTTTGGGCCTTAAAGTTTCCTGACATTTGTCTTACGGGTGAGGAAAACCCCCGAAAAAAACCTCACCCAGGAAACTTTTCCCGACCAGGAATCAATCCCGGGCCTCCTGCGTGACAACGCAGCACGCTACCTCGAGACCACAGCGGTGGATATATTCTATTTATTGAGATGTTATTTTTATTCATCACACAGCTTCGTAAGTAATGTTGGCTAAACTTTACAACCTGTGACACGACCTTTTTAATTTCTTCATAAACTCCTGTCAAATATTGTTCTTAGGGTTACATTTTTCAAATTAATCCCCACCATTTACAACGACTTTTACATATTTTGAACGATTATTTCAATATATTTTCTATGATATTTAATTACATAGCCTACGTAGCATGAAGACGTGGCATACTATTGATTTTAACGAAATTCTATTAACGAATATTCTATGCAACAACAAATATGTGTTCCAGTGCAGCCAACATAGAGCACGTACTAATTAACTGTACACATATGCTTCAGAATTTCAGAACTAATTATTTATTTTTGAACATTGTAACCTTTCGCATGTTAGAGTGTTTAAATTGCATTAGGTTAGCTTTTAGGTTGGTCTTTCACAGCTTAGATATTTAAATTGCATTAGGTTCGTTAAATATCGTGTATATAATGACTGCATTCCGTGATTCCATAGTGTAAACCGCTTCGCGTTTGTTGACGCACGCGCATGGTATATGATTGGAACTTACAAACTTTTTTTCGCGTCACATCTTGTAAAGTATTGCCGAAATGTTTAAATTATATTTAATGTTAAGTTTTATGTATTAGATATTTTAATACACGCTCTCGCAGAGAGCACGAATCCCTTGCACACGTCCTTGGAGCTTGTCCGTTTGGAGAATCACTGAGAAACATTCGGCACCACACTATTCGAAATATGATGGCAGAAGCCTTGCGATATTATGGATACACAGTTTATGAGGAAGTTCATGGTGTGGTCACTAATGGAAGTAACAGACAGATAGATATTATTGCATTTAGACCATCTTCTAAAATTGGTATGGTATTAGATCCCACAATCCGTTTTGAGGCTCATAGTGGCCAACCTCAGGAAGTTGACTGTGAATAGAAAGCCATATATGAGCCAACAGTTGACTGTTATGTGCGGTTTATAGTGATAAACCACGCACTGCAAACTATTTGTGCAGTTTTCTTTTGGATCGTCTTTTGTTTCCGTTGTATATATTAGCGTAGAGTTCATAACATCCAAGGTTATTAATCAAAAGCCTTTGCCCGGGCCCATAAGAACCAAAGATTGATTCATCTTTCTTTCCTAAACACTTAAACATAAATCAACAATAGATCTCAAAACACTAGAGTACTTCATGGTTCTTATTTAAACTGAATGTATCATTATTGTTATTAACAATGAAAGCTAGACGGGAAAAAAGGAAGCTAGTATGATCTCCTAAATAAGTATATTTCTATACGGAAATATATCAAACAGCAGCATGCACATAAATAATTTGAACATTAACCAGGATGTATATAATAAATAATAGTTTTAAAAAACTAAAAGAACACGCTTTATTAGAAAACTAAAAAATGAAAAATAATTTTAATTTCCAATACGCTTGGGATAAAATAAAGTGGTCAACAAAAAAAAAATCATCTCCAACACATATAGAATAAAATTAGAGTTATCAACAAAAAGAAAATAATTTTACCATCAAAAGCGTGGGGTGCTCTATATCAATTAATATATTTGATAATAAACAGATATTGGTAAAAGTAAGCTCTCTAAGAAGAAAATGTAAAAATCATAAAAAGCACCACGCTTTTGATGGTAAAATTATTTTCTTTTTGTTGATAACTCTAATTTTATTCTATATGTGTTGGAGATGATTTTTTTTTTTGTTGACCACTTTATTTTATCCCAAGCGTATTGGAAATTAAAATTTTTTTCAGTTTTTAGTTTTCTAATAAAGCGTGTTCTTTTAGTTTTTTAAAACTATTATTTATTTTTTATTTTTGAGTTTTAATATTTTACAGAATAAGACAAAAATGTAAATATCTTTAAATTCAATACTATTCTAGTATGAGCTAAAAGTAATACTCTTCTATTAAAAAACCCTCCAGCCGGATTTGAACCAGCGATGTATGGATTACTGAAATTATATACCACTAAGAGTTCACTGCTCTACCAACTGAGCTCTTACAACAATTGACTAAAAACTCGACAAGTCCGCAACCTATTATACCAGTTTTCATTTTTTTTATTTTCGGATGATTCTGGCTAGGATTTTTGAAACAAAATATGAAATTATTGTATTGTCACGGGTCCTCTACACGTATACAAAGTTTCAAGTCGATCCAATGTTTCTAAGTGGGTGAAAAATCGCGTTGAAAGATTCCGTTACATTGATACAAAAACGCCTTTTTTGATTTTCTGATGATTATGGCCAGGATTTTAGAAAATAAATATGAAATTATTGTATTGTCACGGGTCCTCTACAAATATACAAAGTTTCAAGTCGATCCGATGATTTTAAGTGGGTTAAAATCGCGTTGAAAGATTCCGTTACATAGATAGATAGATAGATAGATAGATAGATAGATAGATAGATAGATAGATAGATAGATAGATAGATAGATAGATAGATAGATAGATAGATAGATAGATAGATAGATAGATAGATAGATAGATAGATACAGGTCAAGCTAATATAAAGCGTGTAAAAATGATGTTTAATATAAACAAGACGTCTGAAGTATAAGAAAAATATAACAAATATGAATCCTGATCATTCTTTGAATTTAAACAAAAAAATAATAAATAATAATCATTAACATCAAAAAAACTATATCATACTTCACTCAACATTCATACAACAGTCCAAACCAGGGTGGCTTTCCCTGGTCCTCCGGACCCAAACCACGCCACTCGCGTGCTCCAGACGACGTAATATCAACTTAAAGTTCCGATCGAATGATAATGTTCTGAATGTGCGTAGCGTATTTGAGCGTTCCGGGGTAGAAGGGGAGATGCGCAGCACAAACAGCGCAACAGGAGAGGTAAAAAGGAGAGTGGGGGTAGATGCATAGAGAAGGGATATTGGCATAGTTCGCGAATCTTTCTGTTTCAAGGAGGATAACGGCACTGCAGTGCGAACCGAAAATCGCACTTTCGGTTCAGTTGCCAATTAGATAGTATAACTGTCACAGGATTGATGATCGGGGCAAGAGTACTATACCAGGATTCTTAACTAAATTTTGAAATTCTTTAGATTTGGACAGGGTGTTTCTTTCTAAAATTGCCATCGCTGCCATTAGAGGATCAATTTCAATTTTAAGAAACCATATTTACAAAATTTCTGCTTTATAGTATGTATACTTCAATTACAAATTGAAATTTTTTAATGTATTTACAAAATGTATTTCATCAATTTCGAAAATTAATTGACTATATCACTTTGTCCTTGAGGCAATCCTCTAATGAGGAAAGTTTTTATAATAATAAAAAAACCTGCTTTAACAGTAACCGTACTTGTACACCCTGTTTTTGAACATGTTCATTTATTTAAAATGTATCTCTTAAAGAGTGTCTTAGAGGATATTAATTTAGTAAGCTTGTCTAATACTTTTGAATGAGAAAGTACACGTGCACTCACTGCCACCAGATGTGGAAATTAATATTACTCATTCTTGGTGTGATGGATTGCACCGAGGATTTAAATATTTCATGTTGGTAGTAGTGAGCGGATCATCATTAAGCGTGCTACTTCTTGATGAGTTTACCAACCCAGAATGCAAACAACTAATTCTGCTCTCAACTTACCAAGGTGACCAAGGTGACTTTAATAACTAATTTGGTTTGTGGAACCCAGATTTTCAATGTCCCTTTCACTTACATTACAAAAGCCCCCATCTTCTGCTAACTGGATCCATCTTCAATTCCGATTTCCTTAAGATCCAGCTACACCTAAGTTCGTGTTTTCATTATGAACATAAAATTGAGGAAGAAATAAACGAAAGGATAATACGTACATAGTGTTCTGCCTAAGAGTAGGTCTTTCACTGCAAACTAAGCATTCTCCACTCCTTTCTTAACTAGATTACCTTTTTGTATCCGCATACAAACCATTTATTTTAATATATTCTATCATCTGATGTATTTTTCTGCCTCTAACTTTCTTTCCGTTGACCATTCGTTCTAGGGCATCCGTCAGCAGGCAGTTTGTTCTTAGCCAGTGGCCAATCCAATTTTTTTTTCTGCTTTATGAGTTCCAGCATTGTCCTTCCTTCACCCACTCTTTCTAAGCACATAAAAGGATAATGATGGACAATAAATCCTATTTCCCATATTTAAAATTATTTAAATCAGATATTTTATCTGCGAAAACAAACGAAAACTTTACAAAATTCGGCTAAACTTGACAACCTGTGACTTGACATTTTAATTCCTTCATAAAGTCCTGTCAAATTTTATTCTTACGGTTTCATTTTTTAAATTATTCCCCACCATTTATAATGTTTTTTACATTTTTTAAATGATTATTTCCGTTATTCTTCTGTGATTAACTACATATTTAAATTATTTTTCTATGATTTTAACTACATACTTAGCATGAAGATGTGACAGCCATATTGATATTTTTTGCAACAAGAGACATGTTCCAGTGCAGCCAACATAGAGGATGTTGTGATTAACCGTATACATATAAAGTTGAACATTAATGTGGCATTTAAAACTAATAAAACTCTACAAAATATAATAAAAAACAATAAAACCAAAACAAAAAAAATTATCAGGTGTATATAAATTGAAGTGTGGCACATGTGACAATGTCTATATAGGACAAACTGGTAGACCTTTTATTTCTCGGATAAAGGAACACATGAGAGCATGTAACAGAAATTTAGAAAATTCAAAATATGCTAACCACCTATTCCAATTTAATCATTGTTTCGATCCAAATTTTGAAATTTTACATATTTGTGATGAGGGTAAGAAGTTTGATCTTTTGGAGGCTGTAGAAATTAATAAATTTAAAAGTAGTAAAAAACGGGTTAAATTCTCAACTTGATTTGAATGAATCCCCTTTGTTAAATTAAAAAAAATTAAATAAATATTGTTGTTTGTTGCTAGAAGAATTGAAAGTACAGCCTTTATTGGATAAAGTCACGAATTACAGACAAAATGGATTGATCACATGGATGGAATGAGTAAGGATAGATATCCATTGTTAGCAAGAATTTATCAAGCAAGAGGAAGACGTGATGTTGGAAGACCTAGAAGACGTTAGGCTGATGCATTATGAAGTCGGAACGGGCAATTGCCTAATCCCTGGAGTGATGATGATGATGATGATGTATTGTTGCTTAGATCAGTTGGAACACAATTTATAATTTGTTAACATGACTGAAGAAGGTACAGTGTACCGAAACAGCTGTCACTGAATTATATAATAAATATGAAAATCAAATAAAACTACGTTTTATTTTTATTTAATTAATACGTATACATATACTTCAGAATTTCAGAACTTACTATTTATTTTGGGCATTGCATTCTTTCACAGGTCAGAGTGCTTAAATTGAGTAGTGTTAGATTTTAGGTTGGTCTTTCACAGGTTAGAATACTTAAATTGCATTAGATTAGCTTTTAAGTTCGTTAAATATCGTGTATATGTTGGCTGCTTCCCGTGATTCCATAGTGTAAACCGTTTGTTGGCGCATGCGCATGGTGTATATATTTCAATGTCACCAGGTAATCTTTATAACATTTCTGGCTTTCTTCCCTAGCATTGGCAGAATTGTAAAAAAATATTATTATTCCACTTATATTAACTGAATGCGAAACATGGGTAACTTACTTTAAGAGAGGAGAAAAGATTACGAGAATATAGCGCTCAGAAAAAAATGGAGCAAAGAAGGACGAACAGACAGGTGAA
The DNA here is from genome assembly GCA_030220185.1 of Diploptera punctata. NCBI lineage: Eukaryota > Metazoa > Arthropoda > Insecta > Blattodea > Blaberidae > Diploptera > Diploptera punctata. The sequence continues at coordinate 1,983,256 of JASPKZ010003878.1, forward strand.
TGGGAAAAACTCAGTAATAGTGAGCTACGTGATATTTATGAGAGGATATTAAATCTCTGATATTGATATAATCAGGACATGTGACACGAATGTGGAATGAAAGAGGGGCATGGAAACTTGTTATAGGAAAGCCAGAAGGAAGCGCCCAGTGGACAGGCCAATAATGAGATGGGAGAGTGAAATTAACCGTGACTTGATAAGGTGAATTATACAGTGAAGGGCACGCCGTAGCATAGTGGTTAAGGCAAACCGCTACAAGTCGGAAGGTTATTCTAGGAGTTAGAAGTTTCATTTACATTGAGAATTTTATTGTGCAATTCAATATAACTTGATTTATTTTTTGTTAATTTTAAAATGATTATTTCATAATAGTTATTATTTAAATAAAATGATATTATTATAGTTAGTTTTGATGTAATTACAATTATGATGAGGGTTTGAGTCTAGGTGGGGTCAGGAATTTTAAACTGACCCAAACCTTCAGGCGGCACTATGGCCCTGTGGTCGACTCAGCCTCTAACATAAATGAGTACCAGACACTTGTCCTGGAGTAAAGGCGGCCGTCACGCAAGGCTGAAAACCCGGCTGACATCAAGTGCCGATAGAAAAAGTGGGAGCCTTAACTTCCTACTACCCCAAAAGGGCCTCCTGAGGCCTGTAGTGGGATCTTAAAATAATTATACAGTGAATTACTGGAAATCATTACCTAAGGATAGGGATACATGGAGAGCTTATGTCCACGCTGCTAATAAATTCAGGATTCGATGTACCAATGATTAATTAGTCAGTTATGATAATTAGTGTCTCCATGTTGATGAAACTATCTTTAACTGCAGGAGATCGTACATTCAGCTAGGAGCTCACAAGAAGGTGAGCGGAGCATGAAGAGAGAAAAGCTATTATCGCTGTGAATCCCCGGTGCACGAAGTTATACGCATTGAATTGAATACAGAGGCTTCTGAGCAAAATTTATTGGTCCTTTCGCGCCCATATTTGAATTGCGATGTCATTTATCTGAACTGATAACGATCTTCTTTTCTACTCTTCTTCTTCTTCTTCTTCTTCTTCTTCTTCTTCTTCTTCTTCAGCTTTCCCCCACTTATAGGTTTGGCCGTCTTCAGTTTCCACTTATCTCTATCATTCCAATCTCCCTCTTCCAAATTCCTATCATCCATTATGGCTCTGACGTAGGTTTTCTATTTCCATCTTGGTCTGCCACGTTTTATTTCATCCAAGGGGTGACCATTGGTATATATTTTTTGGCCATCTTTAATTTTACATTCTTTGTACATGGCCATACCATTTAAGCGTTTGATTTCCAATCCTCTTTAGAACAGATGTGGTGACATTCATTTCTCTCCAAAGGAATTCATTTCTAATTTTATCCTGTCTTGCTTTTTGGAGGCTTCTTCTAAAATAATCAAATTCAACCGTTGGCTAATTGTATTCTTTTGTAATTCCGTCAGAGACCAAATTTCACTTCCATATGACAAAATATTCTGTATTATGCTCTTATAAATTTTGATTTTAGTTTCCTTTGTAATATTTTTGTTCCAAATTATTCCATGTAATACTGTCTTAGTTTCATTGTTGCCATTGCAATTTTAGTCTGTACATATCTCTCACAGGTACCTAAACTTGTAATTATTGACCCAAGATATTTAAAAAATGCACATTTTTTTTCTTTTCCCAGTTTCAAGTATGAGGTCATCCACATCCTTTCCCAAACACATATATTCACTGTTAAAGATCTACTTTAAATAAAATATTAACCACAAGGAGCGACTCCGTGGCACAAGCGGTCAGTTGCTCGTCTCTCACCGCTGGCATCCGGAGATCGAGTCGGTCACTCCATGTGGGTTTCGTGGTGGACAGTTTATTTCCGGAGTTTTCCCCTGCCACCTTGCCACAATTTCATTCCAACATTTCTCCATACTCATCTCATCCATTTCGTTTCATATCGTTCATCTGCCCCTGTGATGGTGCGTCCGGCAACCTTGTCATTCACACACTTCTACATATAAGGGGTTCATCTCATCCTATCCCTCGACCCAACCCTGAGTTGGACACGAGTTGAGGGTATTTATTGTTTATATTATTAACTAAAGGATATTTTCTGGACACATTTTCTGGTGTAAAACTCACTCCATGACTTGGGGTTGCTTTCTTTCTCCATTTTTTTATTCAATGCCCCAGGTTGTAATTTAGACATTTCTGGTGTTCTCTAATGGCATTGGTTTAATTGTACCCCAACCACCACTTTTGAAGTTTTGGGCGTCTAGAAGGCGGAATTACGTTAATCCCGATGATAGGTGATAAATGATAATGAAGCGCCAGGAGAGTTCTTAATCTAAACGTAACCTAAATCCAGACCATGGGCAACCACAAGAATGATTCCCTTTAAGGAAAAATTCCTATGGTTTGACCGGGAATCGAACCCGGGACCTCATGAACAGTAGTCAGAAACGCTGACCACTAGCCCATGAGGCATCGAAGTAGAATTTGTAAAACCCACTAAATAAATGTTTTCATTTCATTTGTAATTTTCGTCTTAAGGCAAGTCGTTGACTATATACTCAGCATTCTCCATTCTTATTCCCCCCTCCCTCTCTCTCTCTTCTTCTTCTTCATGTCTCTTTATGTAATGAATACGATATATATTTATATTTATGTTGTCAATAAATATATTTTTAAATCTATTAAATATCTGGGATTTGAAAGCTGGAGTTAAAGGAAGAGAGAAAAAAAGACATCAATCAAGAATATTGTATTATTTAGATTAAGCAAGCACTTATGTATGGGCAACATAACGGCGGGAGGGGCCGGCAGAGAGTAAATTCTAGGTAGGTGGTCCCAGGCAAATGTAATTATCATTTAGTAATCCGCGGGACGAAAAACGTTTCAGAATTGTTGATAAGCGATGTTACAGGATGTCCCAACAATAAGCGAAATACAACTTCATATTAGCACTTGCAGTCAATGAAGTGTGTTTTAAGGTACCGACCTTTTTGAGGTCTTGACCCATTCATTTAGGTGCTTGTAGTTCAGGTCGTCTGCAATTTAGATTTTTGCCAATGAGAGTGATCCTCTCTTAGCGTTTTCTTGTTGAATGTGATGTCGTGTGGTGTCTTCATTAATTTTGCTGGAGTTGGGCTTAAGCTTAGCGGTCTTAAAATTTCTTCCAAGTTTTCTTCTTTGTAGTTTATTTACTTGAAGTTACTTGTGAGTTTACATAGGATAAAGTGGATTGGAGGGTTCTGTAGGATGGTGGTCAGGAGCAGAAGGTTTTGTTGGAGTAAATTCTCAGGTTTAGGATCGTTGGTCAATAATGGAGGAAAGTTATTTTCAGTATTTTCTGGTTTTCTAGTTGCACTTTCCGTTTTTCTTGGAGTTGTAGATTTTGTTTCTTGTCGTGTTTGTTGTCTCATTTTCAGATATTTCTGGAAGATGAGGCATTTCCGATGACTTGCTGCATGTTCCTGATTGCAGTTTGTGCACCTAGTTGTCTGAGTAATAACTTATGATCACCAGCAGTTTGTGCACCTAGTTGTTGAGTACACTCAGATAACTTATGATCGCCAGAGAACCTTACACATTTTGTAGCCCTAAAGCAGAACTCTGGCTATGTGGCCGAAGCCTTGAAATTGAAGCACTGAGTGCTTCAGTTGGTTTCTTGTATGGTTCCAGTCTGATACGAGTATTGAATAGTTCCTTGAGGTCATTTTCTTCTATTCTTGATTTGAGATCTTATGTTCTGCGAAAAGTTAAAATATAAATTCGTAGTTCAATGTTCTTCTTTTCGCCATTTATTGTCACTTGTTTTCTATGCTCCTTACTTATTTCATTGGCAGCTTCTTATGTTCAATTTCTTCACAAATTTCAGAAACTTTGATTCGAGAGTGGAATCCCTTTCATTACTATTTTGAAGATAGGAGGCCTGCCGTAGCCATGAGTATAGAATTGAGTCTTGTATTTCTTTAGTTCCTTGTAGGCATGCCTATAAGCAGTTTTTGTTCTGATGGTAAGTATCCCTTTATTGTATCGCATTGATACTTCTTCTTTTGTTTCCTGCAGTGATGCTTTCCAGTTTTAGTGGAGTTATATCTTTAGTATAAACCACTATGGGAGGTGGTGTTTCTTCCTTATCAGAGGTTAGTGAGTCAAACATGTTTCTTGTTTCAATTGGTGTGGATTGTTTCCTATTGTAGTTCTTTCTGGCGGTGCGACGTGCCAGCGGGTGAGAGTATCCTTCTTCGTCCATGTCGTTCTTTTCAGCGAAGTTCTTCATTCAGCAGAGTTCTTCAATCCAGCTTCTCGGTCCAGTAGAATAGAGATTTTCAGCATTGTATTTTTTTAATGGGAGGGAGCTGGCTTACCGCATCAAGCCCCCACCTGGAGGACCAGTTTTGTTTTTTCAGGTGTCCATCCATAGATCAGTTGCCTTCACAACAGCTAAGATCCTGGTCTACTCTTAATAAGGAGGAATTTGACAGAAAATGTAAGATGAAATGATCAAGACCTAAAACCTCCTGGAGTCATGGAATATTACATATACAACCAGGAGATTGGATGGACCGACAAAATTGGCTGTTAGGAATCGGACGATGACAAAGACATTAATCAACCGATGATCTGTCTACATTTTTCATATATAATTCTTCTGTACGCGTGTTTGTCACTGAACTCCTCCTAACAACGTGTTGTATGTGTCTGATTGGGTTCCTCGATGATTTAGATACACAATTGGACCCTCTTAAAACAGTTATGCGTAGGAGTTCACCTGAAGTGAAAATTGAAAAATCGCTCTTCCGGCCACATTCCTTTATGTTTCACAACGAAACTCGTTATATCATATTAAAATAAACCGAGGTAGGTGTTATCCAAAAATGAGTGAAATCCGCCAATTATAAGTGGAGGTTTACTTGAAACTCAAAATTAAAACTGCCTAAACGACTAGACCTATTTTGATTAAATTTTTAAGTTAGTCTCAGGATGTTTTAAATTCACAATTGGACTCAGTAGGTGGCGCTGCGATTGGGTTATAGGTTTTTATGTCAGATTTGTAGTCATCTGCATTATCGTCATATTCCGCGTGAAAACAGTGTGACGTCATCAGACACGCTTCTTGAGCCACAACAGATCACAGTGAGGAGTTTTCTTGCGAACTTATTTAATAATATCTAATTACGTGTTAGTGAATTGTATTGTAAACAAGTTAACATATTTGTATCGTCCGGACATGACATGTGAATTAAAAGTTCCGGCTGGACAACGTCTGCCGGCTCCGCTAGTATATGCATAAATGTGCCCTTTAGCCTGATATATTAAAACCCCACTTGTATAATCAATTCAAGGTGGTGGCTACAATACTAAAGTGAGTGGATTATTCCATCGCAGATTAGGCGGGACTATTGAAGAATCGCTTACCAATAGCATGCTTTCTCCGCCTTGCGGCTTTGCCTAGTTGAAATCTCACAAAACACCATGTTAAATTTCTTTCCTTGCTACTGTTAATCCTGTAATATTGATTGCCAGGATTATCTTCTTCTTCACTTCACGGGCTAGGCACGCGGAACAACCGCCTCTCAGTTGTACTGTCCATCTTTTCACTGGCCTTCTTACATTCTTTGATCCTCTTTCTTGCAGTTAAATGCTACATTTGGTTATCTTATTACATTCATTCTTTCAACAATCTGTTGAAATAGGTTTCTTGCACCTTATATTGTAAGAGCGTGCATAAATGAAGTAAAATACAAATTTACTTTAAACTCACTGGCACCCGTAGGTTCATGACCGCGCTTATAAGAACTTTCCATACATCCCAAACCTGAGCTGGTGTCTTCTAATCGTCTCCTGTATAATCTACTTCCCTCATATCATGGTAAGTGATATTCTTCCACCTAATTCTCGGCCAAAATACTGGGTGCTTTCCCTCTGGTCTTCCTACAAGTAGTTTCTATATCCCTATTTAATTCCCCGTTCGTGCCATGTGTCCTGCCTCATTCTTGGTCTGCCTACTAGAAGCGTTCCGTCTGGTTTTCCAACAAGGAATAGCCATACCCCGCTTTCATTCCCCATTCTTGCTGTGTGTCCAGCCCATCGCAGTTTATGAGACTTATTACATCAGGCCTCAATAAAGTCATGGTTGATCTATCACAGGTTAGAGTACTTAAATTGCGTTAGGTTATCTTTGAGGTTCGTTGGCAACGCGAGTTCAAATATCGTGTACATATTGGCTGCATCCCGTGATTCCATAGTGTAAATCGCTTCGCGATTGTTGGCGCATGTGCATGGTGTATGTTTGGAACTTAGAAAAAATTATCTTGTCAGATATTGTAAAGTACTTCCACCACTAGAAATTATTTAAGCCGCTCTTAGAACAGTCCCTTCGGTCGTTTTCTAACTTGAGCATCTCGTTATAAACTTCTGCTTTTGTAACTAAAGTCTGTCCGTAGAATCTGTAGAGAAGTTTTTTGAAATAAGTCTTCTACGGAGGAGACGAGCAAAAATTCACGGCCAATGAGTTCCGGAAGAAACTGCATGATGGAGGTCAGATCACGTGACATAGCTAATTTCGATCTTGAGCTTCAAGCCAGAAAGATGTGTCCACACTGGTCAACATGATTTTTGTCTCATGAGTACCAATAGTTGTACTTAATGCAGTCTTTTATCGTGTTTTAAAATATGTATTCGGAATTTCTCCATCAGCCAAAGTTTTTTTTATTTCAATTTCAATTAATGGATTTAAATAATTATTTTTTTACTAAACGTTTTTTCGTCTATTCGTCCATTGTAAAATAAAACCAAATGAGCTAACTCAGGAGATTTCAGCTATGGAAAAGAGATATCAAGGCAAATTGAATCCTAATATGCTGGCCGATTATTGTTGGGCCACCAAGAGGGATGCTCCACAGGCGAAATACAGCACAAAATCGTAATTTCTTACTTTTTGGGTGAGTCCGAATATTTGAATATTATGGAGTTACGAATGTAGAAAATATTAAAGTGTTTGAAATTATAAATTCCTGTCTCTCGGAAACCTTGCGTGATGGAGAAAAACCGATATCATATTTGAATTCAGGAGAAACAAATACTGTCAGAATCACATTTTTTTTTTTCTTTCTGAGACAAAAAAAGTTTCTGTTTTATTGCTCAGTGTAATCGGTAAGCTGGCGAATTTCTCTACACATTCCACGGACAGACTATAGTCGTCTAAATGTCTATTGTAAATCTCTTTCCTATTTGTGGTCGTTATCAATGCTTTAGCTATTTAAAAAAAATCTACACCGAGAAATTTGTTTTAGTATAAAGCATGTACACCCTTTATATGAAGTTATTATTATAGCGTATCTGTGGTTAAGTTATGATTCCAGCTTAAGGATATCGCTGTTTTGATTCGCAGGACTAATAAGGTTAGAACAGTATTATAAATATTAATAAAAACAATTGCCCGGTAGTATAGGACATTAGAAATATAGTTTTGTTGCAGACAGGCGGAAAAACAACACGTGACAAAAATTAGTTATAAAACACATTAATGAAGCCTGTGTTGAATTTGATACAATGGTCCTAAACCCCTTGCGGCGGAGGAGGTCTATTTCATTTGATTAAATTGGCCACCCTGCTGCAGAAGAAAGCGAGTGTTTTGAATTAAAGATGAGGCGGGGGATTTGACAAATGACAGTCATTATAAAGTCACACGTGTTCAGTGCTGCACTGTCCTCACAGATGGCAGCACAGTGCACTTCGAATATCGAAAACCGATATCTTGAATATTTATAACTTGGCTGAAAGTCGAATATGAAAGATATTAGAGTTGAAATATGCCATTTATAGACACTTGTTTTAAAATCATCTCGTAGAATGTATTTTCAATTTAAAAACAGTTTGATAAAATATAGGAATAAAAAGACATCCAATTTTAGCTAATATAATAAAACTTGTTTAATCCGGAACGTGAATAATGCGGAAACTGGTCCAATGTGAACAAATGTATTGGTCCCGGCGAAATAATAGTAATTTTACATTATTTACTTTGCATAAAACGGAATCTGTCCAACGCGGAAACAGAAGGATATTTCTACCCAAATCATGAAGAAAGAATTTATAAAGCGGAAAGACAGACAGAGAAATAAATTAGTTTCCACTTCATTTATTTCCCGTGTCACACGTAGAAATTCATTATGTAATGGAATTGGACAGCTGATGACAAATGAGGGAAATTTTGAGGAAGTGGCCGAATTCAGATACCTAGGAACAGTGATCACAAATAGTAATGAGATGCACAAAGAAATTAAACATAGGCTCAATTCTGGAAATGCGTGCTATTATGCATTGCAGAGACTCTTGATGTCTCAACTCCTTTCAAAAAACGTTAAACTGAAAATATATAAAACTATTATTCTACCAGTTATATTATATGGGTGCGAAACATGGACTCTTACTTTAAGGGAGGAAAGGAGATTACAAGTATTTGAGAATAAAGTACTTAGGAAAATTTTAGGACCAAAGAGAGATGAGCAGACAGGTGAATGGAGAAGACTACATAACAATGAACTACATAGTCTTTATAGAAAGCCAGATATAATAAGAACAGTTAAGTCTCGTAGACTGCGATGGGCAGGACATGTTGCACGTATGGGGAATGAAAGACTTGCATGGAAGCTTCTTGTAGGAAAGCCAGAGGGAAAACGTCCAGTTGGTAGACCAAGAATGAGGTGGGAGAATAACAGTAACTATGATTTGAGGGAAGTAGATTATACAGGGAATGATTGGAAAGCATTAGCTCAGGATAGGGATGTATGGAGAGCTTATGTCCGCGCGGTCATGAACCTATGGGTTCGATAGTGCCAGTGAGTAAGTAAGTAAGTCCAAAATAAATTATTACTGCCGTCGGGTGAAGTACAGATTCTACCTGTACCTGAAATTTTCTTTCGGGGTTAACTGCACATTCTTTATGCGAAATACAGATACCTGTTCCATATTTGGTTCGTCTTCCGGGCTTATAGGCCGTGGTCTGGTTGTCTTCTTACTCGACGTTCGTCTACTGCTGCGGTAGACATCATCAGGAGATACTGCGGGCTTTCTGTGAACTCCTCAACAGTCGGCTGCAGACTGGTAGGTCGTTGGAAACTGTCTCTCTGTTTATAGCTAAACCCCGGGTGGAGGGGAGGTTTTCTGCGCGCACCGAGTTGTGCGCTGTATTGCCGTGTGCCGAAGTCATAGGCTTCGTTGTCGTGTTAGACAGTGCTGGGATCCAATTTTGTTTATCTTCAAGGTTTCTTTCTTTTTTTTGTGAAGGAATTTTTATGTTTGTATATTTCTATAGCTTCTCTGTATAGTCTGGTGTAGTAATGTGATGTTTGTGATAATACCTGGGTATCTTCAAATCTTATAATATGTTGTTGGTTGTTCATACAGTGTTCCGCTACGGCCGATTTTTCATTTTGTTTTAACCTGCAGTGTCTCATGTGTTCTTGTAATCGTGTGTTGATCATTCTCTTTGTTGTACCGATGTACACCTCTCCACAGCTGCACGGGATACGATATATACCGGCATGACTCAAAGGATCTCTAGTGTCTTTGGCTGGGCGCAGTATATTGCTGATTTTTTGTGTAGCAAACTTCTACATGGAAAAATTTGAAAAACAGGCTTTGGAGAATGCTACCTTAAGACCCACAGTTTGGCTAAGATATGTGGATGACACCTTCGTCATTTGGGAACACGGTGAGGAGGAACTAGATAACTTCAAGAAGCACATAAATGGGATTTGTCCCAGCATCCAATTCACCCTGGAAAAGGAACATGACAACAGTCTCTACCGTTTTTGGATGTTTTGGTAATCCGAAACCAAGACATGACACTTGGACACAAGGTTTACAGGAAAAATACTCACACAGACAGATACCTACACAAACAGTCTAACCACCATCCTAGACAAAAACGCGGGATAATAAAAACCCTGGTTGAACGAGCCAAAAGGATTTCGGAACCACAGTATCTGCAAGAAGAAATCAATCATCTCCATGCAGCTTTTCTTACCAATGGATACAGCAAAACAGATTTTCGTCGAGCCATAAATCCAAAGAAATATAGGCCCGAAAACGAAAACAAGGAAGAGATAAATGGTAAGGTTTACCTACCTTATATCAAAACAACAACAGAGAAAATTGGACGGTTATTAAAGAAATACAACATAGCAACAACCTACAAACCAACACAAAAAATCAGCAATATACTGCGCCCAGCCAAGACACTAGAGATCCTTTGAGTCATGCCGGTATATATCGTATCCCGTGCAGCTGTGGAGAGGTGTACATCGGTACAACAAAGAGAATGATCAACACACGATTACAAGAACACATGAGACACTGCAGGTTAAAACAAAATGAAAAATCGGCCGTAGCGGAACACTGTATGAACAACCAACAACATATTATAAGATTTGAAGATACCCAGGTATTATCACAAACATCACATTACTACACCAGACTATACAGAGAAGCTATAGAAATATACAAACATAAAAATTCCTTCAACAAAAAAGAAGAAACCTTGAAGATAAACAAAATTTGGATCCCAGCACTGCTTAACACGACAACGAAGCCTATGACTTCGGCACACGGCAATACAGCGCACAACTCGGTGCGCGCAGAAAACCTCCCCTCCACCCGGGGTTTAGCTATAAACAGAGAGACAGTTTCCAACGACCTACCAGTCTGCAGCCGACTGTTGAGGAGTTCACAGAAAGCACGCAGTATCTCCTGATGATGTCTACCGCAGCAGTAGACGAAACGTCGAGTAAGAAGACAACCAGACCACGGCCTATAAGCCCGGAAGACGAACCAAATATGGATCAAGACGCCGGCCGTGAAAGCCTACAATTACAGATACCTGTCTTACAAATAACCATTGCACTGTAAAATCTGAAATTAATTTAAATTCTCAGACCGATCTTTCACAGGTATTGTTCTGAATTTACGGAATAAAGATGGCTAAAACGTATGTATCATTGTCATTAAACGGAAAAGTGAAAGTGATTGAAGATAAATCTCCAAATTAGAGTTATGAACAAAAAGAAAATAATTTTACCATCAAAAGTGTAGGGTGCTCTATATCAATTAATATATTTGATAATAAACAGATATTGGTAAAAGTAAGCTCTCTAAGAAGAAAATGTAAAAATCATAAAAAGCACCCCACGCTTTTGATGGTAAAATTATTTTCTTTTTGTTGATAACTCTAACTTCTATATGTGTTGGAGATAATTTTTTGTTGACCACTTTATTTTATCCCAAGCGTATTGGAAATTAAAATTATTTTTCATTTTTTAGTTTTCTAATAAAGCGTGTTCTTTTAGTTTTTTAAAACTATTATTTATTTTTTAGTTTTTAGTTTTAATATTTTACAGAATAAGATAAAAATGTAAATATCTTTAAATTCGATACTATTGTAGTATGAGCTAAAAGTAATACTCTTCTATAAAAAAAACCCTCCCAGCCGGATTTGAACCAGCGACATATGGATTACTGAAATTATATACCACTAAGAGTTCACTGCTCTACCAACTGAGCTCTTACGACGAGTGACTAAAAACTCGACAAGTCCGCAACCTATTATACCAGTTTTCATTTTTTTTGATTTTCTGATGATTCTGGCCAGGATTTTAGAAACAAAATATGAAATTATTGTATTGTCACGGGTCCTCTACACGTATACAAAGTTTCAAGTCGATCCAATGTTTCTAAGTGGGTGAAAATCGCGTTGAAAGATTCCGTTACATTGATACAAAAACACTTTTTTTGATTTTCTGATGATTATGGCCAGGATTTTAGAAAATAAATATGAAATTATTATATTGTCACGGGTTCTCCACAAGTATGCAAAGTTTCAAGTAGATCCAATGATTTTAAGTGTGTGAAAATCGCGTTGAAGGATTCCGTTACATAGATAGATAGATAGATAGATAGATAGATAGATAGATAGATAGATAGATAGATAGATAGATAGATAGATAGATAGATAGATAGATAGATAGATAGATAGATAGATAGATAGATAGATAGATAGATAGATAGATAGATACAGGTCAAGCTAATATAAAGCGTCTAAAAAATGCCAATTTTTATCTCAAATGGTCAATTTTTCACCCATAACCCCCCTTAAGTTGTAGTAATTATAAAATAGTTTAGAATTAAAGTCAATATTTTTATATTCTTGACACAGAAATCATACAACTAGTAGTTAAATCCACAAAAATATAATTTATTGTAATCAAGTATGCAAATGGGTTTAAAAAAGTAATATCTAATACAGATTTTTTTTAAATTACTTCTAAGGGTGTTATATTTTTCTGTTTTGTTAACGGTCCTGTTATTGTTTTGTATTGTAAAATCAATATGTATAAGAATCCACCCCTCAGAACAAGACTTTGGTCTCATTCAGGGGTGGTTAGATTAAATTAAATATTTTTCATTAATTTATATTAATAGTTTTCTAGCAATAAATTATTTTGACTTGAATTGAAACCAAATTAACAGGCAAATGGAAAGGATGATTTCTATGAATTGCCATTGTTATCAGTAACATATAAAGTAAGTAAGAATTGCAACTATGTAAGATTGTAAAGTTTCGGTTTCGCCTCTTTTACATAAATTTAAACTCACCCTCCTATGACGCTACATTAAACTTAAAAGCCAATGTCCTGAGCTGTTCTTCAGGAAGCAAGAAATTCAAACTTGTTTCTTGATAGTTTACAATGGCGCGATCTCTAGTTAGTGTGCCAGGGCTTCCTTCGATTACAGCGCAAAATAAAGGACACAATATGAAGAAACAAAATATCCCACTTTGCAAGGCCGGGAGGATCAAGCTATAGACTCTTCAAAGAAAATTACTTTTTTTCGGGATAGGGAAAAAAATCGTGAGATGAAGTAATTCTTTTCCCACGATGTGGTGACATCTTGATTCAGTAATTCTCTTCATGGCCGATGTAGTAACATTTTGAAGAAGGATTTGTGTCCCAAAAAGAATTACTGGTTCAGGCTGGGTTTTATTTTCTGTACAGCTGGATTCTCTTCTCAAGGTCGAAAGTTGGTACACTGGATAGGAAAATACTTTAAACATCACTAAAAAAAATGTTTCTTGTAGAAATAATTACACATTTATTCACTTTGTAGGTTCCCAGCAGATTAAGTAAATTAATAAATTCTTTTCTTGTCTGGAATCAATTACTCTTGTATTAAATATTACATTTTTATCTTGAGAACTCTTCTTGCTTCTATCTTTGTGGAAAGTTGTATGCAGAATGACTAGTGTAATTCTTTTATAATTTTAAAGAACATTATTACATCACATGATGTTAATTTTAAATTCCATTGGTTAATAGCCCATTAAATACAAGGTTTAAATTTGATTTGTTAAATCAAAAAGTTAATTGTTTTAACATCCAATCAGAGTTTAGTTTACTTTCATTTAAAAATATGAAGTTAAGCAGGTGTTCTTATTACAGTTATAACAGAAAGCTTTATAATTCTGACAACAATGACTTAAAACAATTTTTAAAAGCATTATTTAGAAAGACTGTTATGTAATACAATTTATTTAATTGTTACTGAGACATTTTTATTCAACAATGAACAACAATGAATTATTTAGATGCTTTTCTTTATTTAATTTATATTAAAATATTAAAAGAATTTTAAAGTATAAAATTATTAACTTTAACTTCCATATTTATTATGATATTAAAATCCTGCTTTAGAGAATAAATCTAAGTCGGCAGATTCGTTCCACTGCGCAAATTCCGTTCAGGGGTGAGTGTTTTATTTAACGACGCTTTTTTACATATCAGGTAAATATCAACGCGGATCATATCTGGGTGTTTGAAAGGGCTTACAAATTTATCTAAGAAGCTGTTTATTTTTTTTTTGTATATGGTTCTTTTACCTTCCATAAATAAACGAATCTATGACATAGGGCCATGGTTTTACTTCTCTTAAAAAATGTAAAACTCAGGAAATTTATGCCCTTAAAGTTCATCAACTTTGGCTGGGTTTGAATCCATGAATGTAGAAAACAATTGGACGGTGATATGCATCAACCGGCTAAGCGCCATTAGAAAAAGAAGAGAGGTTTTGATGTCATCTGTTGCACTGACTCATGAAATAAAATCAACGCAAACTTTTAGCGCCAAAATATTTTAATATAGCCTTATTATTAAAGTAAAATGTAAACGCCTTCAGGATTATCAGAGATTCTGTGTTTTGCAACAAACCATTTTGAAACAAGATCTTCATAAATGCTAATCTAAATTTTGCATCATGCAGCTAAGCGCCAAATGTTCCCGCTCTTAGATGGATGATGCATAACTGTCAGACAAGGAAAATAACTTGCATTATTCAGTATTGTTAGTTAGGCATTATTATTGCCTCATCTCGTTTCCAGTATCTATCCTCAAACCATAACTTAAACACAAGATCACAACATAGTCTCTTGCTTAATATACCGCAACATAGGACATCACATCACTCCATGACTTATACTATCTTCACTTCTCGCAACTGGAATTCCCTACCACAAGAAATAAGGGGCTGCCGGACATTGGCAACTTTTAAAAGAAATCTAAATTTATATTTGCTCTAACCTCGACTTCATCATTACCCAGTGTAAGGTTATATATATTAATTGGTTGTTTCTCGTATAATTTATCATATTTATACTATAATAATAATTATTATTATTATATTGTTATTATTATTATGATTATTATTATCCTAAGTATTATGATTGTTATTATCGATAAAATGTTGTTTGTACATGAAATATACATTGTTACATTTAATGTATCTTTAACTGTTTATAATTAGTATAGTGTATATCTATATTTGTCAAATATGTATATGTATTTGTGCTGGTTGAGTGGAAGAGAAGGCCTTATGGCCTTAACTCTGCCAGAATAAATAAAACATTATTATTATTATTATTATTATTATTATTATTATTATTATTATTATTATTATTATCATCATCATCATCATCATCATCATCATCATCATCATAGTACATTCACGAATTTAGGCCATTTGTTGACCTGTTTCGGCTTCAAGAGAAACACCATCCAAAAGTCTTTTGAGTGGACGTCCTGGTCTTCTTCTTCCTGCAGGTTGATATCTTAACATTTGTTTGGGTATTCTGTGATCTTCCATTCGATGAACATGTTGCATCCATCTTGACTTATAATCAGAAATTTTGTTTTCTAAAGGTTCCATGTGTAATTCTTCTAAGATGTCTTAATTTTTTTGTGATCTATTATTATTATTATTATTATTATTATTATTATTATTATTATTATTATTATTATTATTATTATTATTATTATTATTATTATTATTATTATGGTTGACCAGCGGCTCTTTTTGTTTCCTCGTAGCTGTTGTACATAATTAAACACAAAGATGCCGACTACCGCCACTATAATAATTCCTCATGTTAATCATTGTCAAGCATTGTCGCACGGCACCTGATTTTATATAAACGGACAACCATCGTAGTGATGCGATAATATATTAAATAGTGAAGATTGACTTTAAACGTATTTAACTCGAAACTTACATAATGACGCATAACCGGTTGATGCATAACGTCATCCAATTGTGAACATGGTAACTACTATGATAATTTAGTATATTGTGCTTGAAATAATGAGCAGAACAAGAATAACCACGTAAAATCTTAAATTACCAGCCACCAGGCAAGAGATCATTGGGCAGACCCTTCAAACGTTGGATTGAGACCGTAACAGACCGCTAGGTCTATCACATGAAAGGAAGAAGAAGAAGAAATAAGTTGTTTTGCCTTTAAAAAATGCATTATTTTTATGGAGTTCAACATATTTTTTTTAATTAAATAGAAATAAGACGTAGTTTTATTTGATTTTCATATTTATTATATAATTCAGTGACAGCTGTTTCGGTACACTGTACCTTCTTCAGACATGTTAACAAATTATGAATTGTGTTCCAACTGATCTAAGCAACAATACAACAATAATTTATTTAAATTTTTTAATTTAACAAAGGCGATTCATTCAAATCAAGTTGAGAATATAACAGTTTATTACTACTTTTCAATGTATATATTTATGTATTTATAAATTGAAAAATAATAAAAAACTGTTAAATTCTCAACTTGATTTGAATGAATCGCCTTTGTTAAATTAAAAAATTTAAATAAATATTGTTGTATTGTTGCTTAGATCAGTTGGAACACAATTCATAATTTGTTAACATGTCTGAAGAAGGTACAGTGTACCGAAACAGCTGTCACTGAATTATATAATAAATATGAAAATCAAATAAAACTACGTTTTATTTTTATTTAATTAATAAATATGGATTTTCATCAAGTAAACACCAACTCAATTGATTATATATTTTTTATCCGTTAATACGTAATTCGATTTAGTCCTTCTTTTGGGGCGGAATTGAACACTTTTCTTTTCTGGTTTAACAAAGTGAACATATTTGAGTAGCAATAATAGTCCACCAAAACAGAGACTCTGTTTGGTGTTAAACTAATGGGCATAATTATTATAAATAAAATAAAAAAAAACATGTTAACAGAGATGTTCTTTTCATATATATTATGTTGAAAATTGTTTTGACTGATTCAACGCTCATAGCCCATGAATTGTTCCTCGCCGTAGCATAGTCGGTGTCGGTAGGTTTTACCTTTCACTTCGGCGACCAGAGTTAAATTTATTTCCCCCTTCCTTTCTTTTCCATTTCCATTATCATCCTTCTTTCGCCCTCTTCGCTTGCCTCCAAATCGCACGTTCAATTCTTCCCCATATCCGTATATCTAGTGCTTCCATTCCTCTCTCCTCATCGTATTTCATTGTCTAAGCTCCCGTTTCATATATTACCACACTCCAAACAAAGTTAACTAAATAACTAACTCACTGGCGCTATCGAACCCATAGATTGATTACCGCGCGGACATAAGCTCTCCACAAATCCCTATCCTGAGCCAATGTTTTCCAACCATTCCCTATATAATGTACTTCCCTCAAATCATAGTTAATGTTATTCTCTCACCTACTTTTGGTCTACCAACTGGACGTTTTCCCTCTGGTTCTCCTGCAAGAAGTTTGCAGCACCTTTTCGTTCCTCATTCCTGTCACGTGTCCTGACCATCGCACCCTACGACTCTTAACTGTTCTTATTATATCTGGCTTCCTATAAATATCATGTAGCTCACTGTTATGCAGTCTTCTCCGTTCACCTCTCTGTTCATCTCTCTTTGGTCTAAAATTTTTCCTAAGAACTTTATTCTCAAATACTCGTAATCTTCTTTCCTCCTTTAAAGTAAGAGTCCATGTTTCGCATCCATATAATATAACTGGGAGAACAGTTTTGTATATTTTCAGTTTAACTTTTTTGAAGGAAATTGGGACGAAGAGAGTCCCTGTATTGCATAATCGTATGTACTTCCAAAATTGAGCCTATATATATATATATATATATATATATATATATATATATATATATAATTTTTTGCGTCTCATTCCTATTTGTAATTATTGTTCCTAGGTATTTGAATTCAGCCACTTCTTTAAAATTCATTGCATGAAACTGAAATACTAATAACGAAAATGGATGAGACGAGTATGGAGAAGTGGTGGAATGAAGTTTTTGTCAGGGTCTTCCCATTGCAATCTACGAGATTTAACTATTCTTCGGTTATATCCAGTTTCATACAAAGATAATGTAGCTCATTGTTATTTATTCTTCTCCATTCACCTGTCTGTTCATCTCACTTTGATCATACATTATTCCTAAGAACTTTATTCTCAAACACTCCTAATCTCCTTTCCTCCCTTAAAGTAAGAGTCCATGTTTCGCATCCATATAATATAACTCGGAGAATAACATTTTCATATATTTTCTGTTTAACGTTTTTTTGAAAGGAGTTGGGACGTCAAGAGTCTCTGCAATGCATAATAGCACGCATTCCCATAATTGAGCCTACGTTTAATTTCTTTGTGCATCTCATTCCTATTTGTGATTATTGTTCCTAGGTATTTGAGTTCAGAAACTTGTAAAAAAATTTCTCTCATTTGTCATTAGCTGTAAATTTCCATTTCTTGTATTTTATTTAATTCGTTTTCCAGGAGAGAGAGAAAAATTCGCAGCTCTGTTATTAGAGAAGAATGTGAAATTGAACCTATAAACCTTTGAATAAATGATAGAAGATTAAATTGGAACGATCATATAGGTAGAATGGAGAAACAGTAGATTAGTGAAGAAAGTACGTGACTGGACACCTTAGCAGAAAAGGCCTTTAGGAAGACCACAACTACGATGGAAGGACGTCACCATATCCCGGACCTGTAGTGAATGAACACGCAACAAGCTGACAGCTTTCATGCGTAGAGGAAGAAGAAGAAGAAGAAGATGTTTTCCAGGAGTGCAAATAGGAATTAGGCCTACATTATTCTCTCATATTTGACTATTTTATTGGGCAAAACTACAAAATATAGGAACACGCTACTGGGCAACGTGATTGTTCTCTGTTCAGAAATACAAATACAAATAAGCGACGTTAAGCTCTCTAAATCATAGACGACCCAAATTATTTATATCGCGGGCCAAATAGAAGAAACGTCAATGCAGGCCATAGGCCCTATTATAGCTATTGTTGATTATTATTATTGTCTCTAGAAGGCATGTAAAAATAATGCCAGAGCAAAGATTGCCAATCTTTATTATGGAATGGATCCCAATGGAATGGAGAAAGAATGGAAGACCGAATAAAAACCTGGATAGGAGGTGTGCAAGCGGCTATGGTTATCAGAGGATTGGAGGAAGATCAATGGATGGGACAGAGAGGAATGGCGTTTGGTTTCCGGAAGGCGGCGGCAGCTGTCATGATAACGGATGAATGATGATGTCTCTAGAAGAGATAAAATAAGGAAAAGTGTAATTAAAAGATGAATGTTGAAAATTGAATTGTGAATTTCATGAAAACGAACAATTAAAATGGCATGGTCATATAAAAAGAATGACGGAAGACACATCCCCAAAAATAGTAGGCCTACTAGAATGGGTGCCACTTGGCAGAAGAAGAAGAGGTTGGCCAAAAATAACGTAGGTTGATGAGTGGAAAACGAATCAAACGATGGAGATTGGAATGACAGAGAGATGTGATGGAGAATGACAGTAGATAAATTTGGCGCAGGAAGATGTGAAATATTGTGGAATTTGCCAACATATATTATTATATGGGATGTGGAGCAAAAACCGAAGATTTAATATTAGAGGATCAGAAGGAGTATATTAGAGGATGTGAAAAATTAGAGTACCTGGGAGAAAAAGTGGAAAAAGAGGATAAACCATAAAGTGATACTAAGAACAGAATAGATAAATACAGAGCAGTAAACGCAATGATAAATGGTGTCTTATGGAACAGACATATAACCAGAAAAATAAGTTACAAATATATAATTCATTAGTGAGAAGTACTGTCACATATAGAGCTGAAGTTTGGAAATTCAGTAAAAATTAAAAACACAAACTATGTTGATGGAAATGGATTTCTTGAGGAGAACAGCAAGATTTTCAAAATTAGAAGAAGAAAAAAAGAAGAAATACGAGAAAAAAATGAATATCAGTTATTCAATAGTAGATTATATAAGATATAAGCAATTAAATTGGTATGGGCACGTACGACGAATGCAAGAAGAAAGATTACCCAGAAAAACATTGGAATGGTGTCCACCTGGAAGAAGAAGGAAAGGAAGACCTCAAACTCGTGAATGCAAGAAATAAGAACTGGAATGAGAACATGAGGCCTGGAGGATATGGAGTGGATTGATAGAGACGAGTGGAGAAGGAAAATAAAACTTTAGGCTCAGAAACATTGATAATCTGTATATACATAAATAATAATAATAATAATAATAATAATAATAATAATAATAACAATAGTAATAATAATAATAATAATAATTATTATTATTATTATTATTATTATTATTATTATTATTATTCGGTGGACTGGTCGTTATGCTCCTTGCCTCTGGTCCCGAGGGTCGCGGGTTCAAACCCGGCCGGGGTCCATGGATTTTTTTTAGGATGGAAAAATCCCAGGAGCAAGTCCTCCGGGAGGGACTACAAGCCGTGGGTCCCGAGTCTGAAGATTTTCAGGCTCGTAAAAGATCCTTAAGCCTGAATTAAAAGTCCTCTAAGAAAAATTTACCGAATTTTCCCATCCTGGTACTACCTTGGTTTCCTAGATGTCAGTATGAGGGGGAACGCTGATCACGGACCACTCAAATGACATCTATACGAAAGCAAGTGTACTAAATTAGTATGGTTCAAATTCTTCCCTGTAGGGGGAGAGCGCCTAAATCTTTGTTAAGGGAAAACATAGGCTTACAAGAAGATTATTATTACAAATGTGTGTTGATTTGCTACTTTTCTTGTTGTGTCTTTATAGCATATTTCATAACTTCTTGTTCCATTACTGATAGACTAATATTATAGGCCAACCTTTAGCATATATTAATTTATTAGAATGCTACAGGTCTACTTGTGGCGGATAGAAAGTGATGGAGAGCCATATCCGGCCCACGGGCCGTAGTTTACCTCTACTCTAAATAAACAATCTCTAGACCATGGATATTTTTAAATCCTCTGTTTGCACGTAAGATACATAATGTCAACAGAATGAAGTAGGCAAAGTGGCAAACATGATGTTATTGACTTAGAATAATAATTCTCCAGGATATGGGTTCTGTTTAACCATGTGTGTGATTAGAATAAATTTAGAACTGATTGAGGGTTTTCCCTTAGCCATGTTGTTGATGTGGGGGTCAGGAAATTGTTACTTTGCTTATAATTAAAGATGCGCGCGCATTCCGAGTAATTAAACAAGAAGAGAGTAGTTATTCAAATGAGCGATAATGCTGTTCATTTTTCACGGTAGGAAGCAGCACCCGCTCAGGGAGTTGACGGTTTAAGTCAATTTGATGAAGAGTTAGCGGAGGCCATGCTCTGTATTAACAGGGGAGTAATATATGCTACCAGCTACACACAGCGTCATTCATACCACGTGAATATAATTTCACGAAACTAAATTTCATATTCATATCTAAAAACTTAGAAACTCACATAGGATTTATAGATTTGGATAAGGCCTTCGATCGAGTAAACAGACAAAAATTATGGGAAATATTACGAATGAAAGGATACCCGCTGTGCCTTGTTGAAACAGTAAAGAAATTATATGAAGACACAAATATAATTAGATACCGGATTCAAAAGAACAGATGCAATCAAAACAAATACTGGATTACAAGGATGTAGTTTATCACCCACTTTGTTTAATATATATATATATATATATATATATATATATATAGACGATATTTTAAATAAATGGAAAGTTTTAGTAAATCCAGGAATAAGAATGGATAATAAAATGTGCATAAATAATCTTCTATTTGCTGACGATGTAATCATAATACAGAAAAATGAAGACGACTTACAGAAATCAATGCATGCATTAAATGAAATATGTAAATTATACGATCTAAAGATTTCTGTAAGGAAAACGAGGACCATGGCTTTTAGAGGAAGAGATCCAGTGAGATCCAAAATTATTTTAGAAAATCAAAGTATAGAACAGGTGTCTAGTTTCAAATATTTGGGCTGTGATGTTGGCTACAATGTGGAAAGAGATATTGACTCCAAAATAAATACATTTCAGACGGTGTGTGGAACAATACAGAGAACATTCAAAAATAAAATTAGAAAAGAAACCAAGATAAAAATGTATAATGTTATGGCGGTTCCCACAATACTGTATGGATGTGAAACTTGGGCTCCAGTGAAAAGACAGGATAGAATACAGACGGCGGAGATGAGGTTCCTAAGACAAGTAAAAGGATGTACAAGACTTGATAGAATAAGAAATGAGGATATAAGAGAAGAATTGAAAGTACAGCCTTTATTGGATAAAGTCACGAATTACAGACAGATGGAATGAGTAAGGAGAGATATCCATTGTTAGCAAGAAATTATCAAGCAAGAGGAAGGCGTGATGTTGGAAGACCTAGACGTTGGGCTGATGCATTATGAAGTCGGAACGGGCAATTGCCTAATCCCTGGAGTGATGATGATGATGATATTTAAAAATTAGGGGATTATATGCCACCACACCTTCTTCTCCTTCTTCTTCTTCTTCTTCCTGCGGCTCTACGGTCCTCTAAGAACCCAGGCCTCCTTCATAACAACTGCCTATTCTTCTCTATTACTAGTTCTCTGTCTCCATCTTTTCACCTTCAGTTGTCTTAAGTGCTCCTCAACTTTATCTAATCACACAGGTCAACATGATTTTTGTCTCATGAGTACCAATAGTTGTACTTAATGCAGTTTTTTTATCGTGTTTTCAAATATGTATTCGGAATTTCTCCGTCACCCACAGTTTTTTTTTTATTTCAGTTTCAATGAATGAATTTAAATAATTATTTTTTAATAAACATTTTTTCGTCCATTTGTCCATTGTAAATAAAACCAAATGAGCTAACTGAAATGATTTCAGCTATGGAAAAGAGAGATCAAGGCAAATGGAATCCTAATATGCTGGCCGATTATTGTTGGACCATCAAGAGGGCTGCTCCAGCGAAATATAGCAGAAAATCGTCATTTTTTACTTTCTATTTGAGTCTGAATGTTCGAATATTGTGTAGTTACGAATGTAGAAAATATTAAAGTGTTTGAAATTATAAATTCCTGTCTCTCGGAAACCTTGCGTGATGGAGAAAAACCGATATCATATTTGAATTCAGGAGAAAAAATACTATCACATTCACGTATTTTTTCTTTCTGAGACAAAAAGTGCCATCTTAGTTTCTGTCTTCAAACCTTTCTTCTTCCTTCCGGTTTCCCTTTTAAAATATTTCTTGCAACTCTTTCTTGCTCCGTCCGCAACACATGTCCTACCCATTCCAGTCTCCTTCTTCTAATACCTCCTACCAGATCTAAATTCCTATATAATTCTTTCAATTCCCTGATTCGTTCTAATTCTCCATATATCTTGTTCCTGTACTGCTCCATAAATATTCCTTAATATTTATCTTTCCCATGTATTTAATATGTACTTATCTTTTTGTGACTATTTAACTCATGCCCCAAATGGGAGTCAATGACCAATCACGTTTCAATGATTTCTGTTTTACAACCAATCAGAGTCGTGTTTCACCAAATATTTATCAGTGTTATAATTACCATATTAAAGAAAGCTCCTCCTTACAATATTGCGTTCCTTTGGCAATAAATAGTATGATCTGGTTGCAGTGATAAACAAATGAAGCAGTAGAAGCGTACCTATCGTTTCTCATTTGTTTTCAAACATCGCCGTTTACATTAAATATATAAATATTTTAAAATAACTATAGTTAAATAATGATTTGTGAGTAAACAGCTTAATTTTATTCGTTAAATAGTCCTAACAAATGCCACTCTTGATTTCCAAATTCTGTAGATAAATTCACTCCTCACTTCGTGAGTCGTGAATTTATCGATAATTTGGAAATCACTCGTGGCATTACTTATGACTATTTAACTCATGCCCCAAATGGGAGTCAATGACCAATCACGTTTCAATGATTTCTGCTTTACAACCAATCAGAGTCGTGTTTCACCAAATATTTATCAGTGTTATAATTACCATATTAAAGAAAGCTCCTCCTTACAATATTGCGTTACTTTTGCAATAAATAGTATGATCTGGTTGCAGTGATAAACAAAAGAAGCAGTAGAAGCGTACCTATCGTTTCTCATTTGTTTTCAAACATCGCCGTTTACATTAAATATATAAATATTTAAAAATAACTATATTTAAATAATGATTTGTGAGTAAACAGCTTAATTTTATTCGTTAAATAGTCCTAACAAATGCCACTCTTGATTTCCAAATTCTCTAGATAAATTCACTCCTCACTTCGTGAGTCGTGAATTTATCGATAATTTGGAAATCACTCGTGGCATTACTTATGATAATGTCCATGTTTCGCTTCCAAACATAACTAAAAGTATAGTAATCCCACTACAGGCCTCAGGAGGCCCTTGGGGTAGTAGGAGGTTAAGGTTCCTACTTTTTCTGCACCATGCCAGCCGGGTTGTCAGCCCTGCGTGACGGCCGCATTTACCCCCAGAACAAGCGTCTGGTACTCATTTTCGTTAGAGGCTGAGTCGACCCCAGGGCCGTAGTGCCGCCAAAAGGTTTGGATCAGTTTAAAAACCCTGACCCCACCGGGACTTCAACTCTCGACCTTTCTGCTTGTAGCGCAATGCCTTAACCACTACGCTACGGCGTGCACCCTCCAAACATAACTATTGGTTTCAATATTAAATTCAAATTGAAAAACTAAATAAAAAAACACAATTTATTGTTCCAGTATATTGAATAATTGCCTGTTGATTTCTTCTAAAAAATGTGAAAAATGCCTTAAAATAAATTGAGATGTTGAGTTCAAAGTAACCTAAAGTCAGCATATTTACAATGTAAAATTGTATTAGTCATTGTTGAGCGAGTGTAGCCAACTTATCACTAAAACCCGCTAACAAGCAGGTGAATATTAAACTACTCTGTTGTACTAACCAGCCCATTTTCTCACCCTTATTTGCCCACTAATGTATGTGGACGCTTGGCATAGAATCACCTTATATGTGAGAAAACATATTGACAATTGGCTCTGGCGGGAATATGTGTTATCGCATTGGCCAACTACACTCCGGCCACTCTATATCCGGCTCTGAAGTTCATGTTGTATGAGGGGTAGAGGCAGCAACTCGCCCTCTACTGCCAATAAGAAAATAGTTGAGTGTGATTGAGCGTCTGCTACAACCAATCACTGCTCTTGACGCAGCTAGTATGTTTTGAGATTGCTGCGACGTTGTCAGCTGTATTTCTTCTAACCACGTGGCTTCAGTTTGCTCTTTGTTGCAGTACTGTCTCACTCTTGTGATTAACGGTTAACAATACAGCCGCTGTCTATTATTGTTTTAATGTGGCGAGTGGCTCATCTGAATCAAAAAAAAGAAAATCGGCTCTTATAAGAGTCAAAGCCGAGAATTTATTTATCGGCTGCGTGAATATTTTGAGAAGGAACGAGACAACGGTGGACCATTGATTCCTGTTACGAAGGTTGTAGAGAGAGTCTGTGATGCTTTGAAGGTGGGTAAAACAAGTGTTACAAGTGTTAGAAAAGAAAAGTGTCCATCTGACTTTAATACGCCATCGGCAGCGCTACGTACTCCCGGAAAAGAACGATCACGATTCTTATTTTAAGGAAACATGAGAAGGGTTCTTTTTTTCAAATAAAAATCATGTTCTTTATGCATTTAACATAGTTTTGAAGTGATGTATGGAATTGTTGTTTTCGTGAATTTATTAGAATTGTGAACATTTTCAAGAATAGTGTGTTTCGTAGCGATAAATGAGAAATCTCATATTTTTTGTGTCATTTTCAATTTCGCAATAACTTTCTTTTTAATGAACGAAGAATTCCTTTTCAAACTATGTTGAATTAAAAAAAAAGTATGAAAGAAGAATAATTTTCATTAATTTTTTTCGCAATGTATGTTGCATTTCACTAGAATTTTTGTACTTTTTAAACATATTTATTATATCAATTTTAAATCTGTAACTTATAAAACAGTCGTCGTCTTCAACTATAATAACTTACGTTATAAACATTGTCATACTATTAAAATTCTAGGCCTTCCACAGACATGCTTCCTGAGGATGAAACATGTATTTGAAAGGTCCATGAGTTTAATAGTGTAACGGCGTTTATAACAGAAGTTATCATAGTTGAGGACGACTGATTTATAAGTTACGAATTTAAAATTGAAATCATTTTAACCTCAACGGTGTTCAAACATGATTATTAAAAGTATATATTTATACTTAAATATATATAAAATTGAAGATAAAATCAGCAAAAATAATAAGAAATGGACAGAACACTTAATGAGAATGAACAACGAAAGAATACCAAAAAGAACCTTCCTGTATAATTCCAGAGGAACAAGAGATGTTGGCCGACCACGTAGAAGATGAACTCCACTTTTAACTTCGCCGGAACAGGCTGCATAGCCTAAACCTTGTAGTATAAGAAGAAGAAGAAGATATATTTATTATATTTATTAAAAATGTAGTTCAAACTAAAATCAATATTTAATTTGAACTGCCTTTTTATACTTCCTTTTTCTTTTCAATTTTAGATCATTTTAAGGATATCTTTAGGTCTTTTTAAAGGACTTTCATAAGTATTTTACAGGTGCTCAATTTCGGAACACTAATAATAACTATTAAAGTGACCTGAACGGTAAATAGCAATTCAAATCACAGCGCATTCAATGAACGTAAACTGGGAAGAATTTTGATTGTGACATTTGGAGTTAGGCACACCGCTCCACACTCATAACTCCTGATTGTTGAGACGGTGATTGATGTGAGCGCCCTCTGCGTTAATCTGATTTACATTGATTAATTAGACGCATGTTGTGTTTGTACAGGGTGTTCACATTTTCATGTTGTCTACTTTAAATACCAAGCATCATGTTTGTAAACTTCGGTAATAATAATAATGATGATGATAATAATAATAATAATAATAATAATAATAATAATAATAATAATAATATTTATCTTGTCAGCAACAAACATTGGTAGATTATATTGTTTATTTTTTTCTTTCACTCACCTCATACTTCATCAACTCCTCGCAGACCCATGTTTCGTCACATCATTTGTGACATTCTCAATGCTGTGTCACGTTCACAACTGACGTCCAACGGCCTTCTATCCTGCAGACTGACCTCAATTCTGGAAATGCATGCTATTATGCATTGCAGAGACTTTTGATATCCCAACTCCTTTCAAAAAACGCTAAGCTGAAAATATATAAAACTATTATTCTACCAGTTACATTATATGGTTGCGAAACATGGACTCTTACTTTAAGGGAGGAAAGGAGATTACAAGTATTTGAGAATAAAGTTCTTAGGAACATTTTTGGAGCCAGATATAATAACAACAGTTAAGTCTCGTAGACTGCGATGGGCGGGACATGTTGCGCGTATGGGGAATGAAAGACGTGCATGGAAACTTCTTCTAGGAAAGCCAGAAGGGAAACGCCCAGTTGGTAGACCAAGAATGAGTTGGGAGAACAACATTAACTATGATTTGAGGGAAGTAGATTATACAGGGAATGATTGGAAAGCATTAACTCAGGATAGGGTTGAATGGAGAGCTTATGTGCGATCGGCCATGAACCTACGGGTTCGATAGTGCCAGTGAGTAAGTAAATAAATAATAATAATAATAATAATAATAATAATACTATTTTATTAGTAATAATCTACAATACAGTGTTTTTCCTTTAACCCAAAGTGATTTGTCGCCAGAGGTTCCTGTCTAAAAAAAATCTTCCCTCAAAACTCTAGCTTCCACACTTCTTCTCACTCCATCTATCCAACCTTCTCTAGGTCTGCCTCTTCCACTTCTTCCATTAGCTTTACAATCAAGGATCTTATTTGGTATTATATCTTCTTCCATTTTTATGAGATGTCCATATAATTTCAAAAGTTTTTCTTCTACGAGGGTTGGGGAATAACTCATGGCAACTATTTTTTGTGAGAATTTGAGCGTGGGTGAAACATTTAAAATATACATATGAAAGAACAAGGGATAAACAAAATTTAAGGAATTTAACAACACGCCAACATTTTGCTCCTCATGTTTATTAAGGTAATTGTTATATCAATACAGTTTTCCTGCGCCAGAATCATTACATCACACCTTTTTACTTTTTTACTCTCTTTTTTTACTCTCTTCCTCACTCACTAACTCTCTCTCTCTCTCTCTTCGTCTCTATCTCATCCTACAGACCATCAAAGTAGTCTCCTGCAACGTTCACAACTCGATGCCTACGATGTGGTAGGCGCCAAATACCATCTGCTTCACCATTTTCTTCACCATGTGTGAATCTGGTCACCTGTTGTTGAATACCATTTGTAATATCGTAATGTCCATTCGTATCCCAAACAGTAAAAAAAAGAGTGAAAAAATAAAAAGGTGTGATGTAATTATTCTGGAACATGTAAACTGTATTGATATGGCAATTACCTTAATAAACACGAGGAGCAAAATGTTGGCTTTTTGTTAAATTTCTTACATTTCATTTATCCCTTGTTCTTTCATATGTATATTTTACATTTTTCATCCACGCTCAAATTCTCACAAAAAAAAAATAGTTGCCATGACTTATGCTCCAACCCTCGTATTTTTATTTATTTTTTTAATTTCCCTTATTGTGCTGTTTCTGACCTTATCCCTTCTTGAAATTCTTCAATTTCTACTGCTAAAAGCTTGTTGGCTTGTTTTCTACTTACTGTCCAGGTTTCGGGCCCATATAATAAATTGCTTTGTAACAGAACTTGAAATATATTTTTCTGTATATTATATTTCTATTCCAAAGCACTGAGTTCAACATATCAATGATTATTCTTCTTTCATCAGCTATTCTTCTTTCAATTTCTGTAGTTCAATTTTGAACAATATTATTATATTCACCTAATAATAATAATAATAATAATAATAATAATAATAATAATGATAAACTCTCTCTCTCTCTCTCTCTCTCTCTCTCTCTCTCTCTCTCTCTCTCTCTCTCTCTCTCTCTCTCTCTCTCTCTCTCTCTCTCTCTCTCTTTACTGTACAAGAGAACTCTGAACCATTGCATGCCGAAACTTACCTTGAAATTTGTCCCAGAGAAGCGATGTGATGTACGAAGGCCATGTACAAAAATTATCTGCCGCTTTTAACTGCAAGGCACAGAGATCGAGGCCAGAATCCAGCAATGGGAACCCACTGTACTGAGCAGATTGGCTCCATCCATGAGTAACAGACTGACGTGGCGTGAATGTTAGGTAGTGAAGGTTTACCAAAGTACCAATCGGGATATGTTTTACTTCCGTATAGTTTTAATGAGAGATTTGGCTCTGATCCCTTGCAGTTTTTTTTTCTTTGGTAATCACAACGCTTCTCTCGAACAAGTTACAAGGTAGATTTCGACATGCAATGGCTGACAGTTCCCTTGTTAATATAACATTTCCCTTTGTAGGTATTTTTACTTTCCCCACGCCATCCGGGCCTTGCAGAGACACGGTCTGTCGGAAAAGGATTTTTAACCCTGGATCACACTGACTATCTAACTCACCACCTCTATCGAACCCTTACATTCATGCTGCGCGGACAACGAACTCTCCATACATCCCTATCCTGAGTTAATGTTTTCCAATCATCCGCTGTATAATCTAATTTCCTCAAATCAGGGAAAATATTATTCTCCCACCTCATTCTTGGTCTACCAACTGGATGCCTTCCCTCTGGTTTTCTACATGAAGCTTCCATGCACCTCTTTCATTTCCCATTTGTGCCACATGTCCTGCTCTTCGCAGACTACGAGACTTAACTGCTTTTATTATATCTGGCTTCCTATTTATGACATGTACACTCTAATTCAAGCCAGGAAGTTTCTACAGATCTTACGGGCTACGCTAGTGTCCCCCTACGTACAGAGGGTAGATGTTGCCAAACTCATAATAACGGTATTTGTTTGTTTAGGGAGGGGTGTTTTCCAAATATATGTACTATACATTTAAAAAACATAGTTTTTCTTATACAGAATGCAAACTAGTTTTATAGTAAATATGAGAGTCGACCCTTTCACGCAGGATAATACAGGTCCGCACGAGGTCAGTGACAAGTGGTAACTGTTTTTTTTTTTCAAGAGGGGGTGGCTTGGACGGCTACAACTTACAACTATGTACCTGCTGTGTTGCATACTTCACTTTTATTTAAGTAGTTCTCTCAGGAAAATACCGTCAAATTGGCAACCCAGTTCTCTATTCCAAACCCACAGTAACTTCCTGGGTTGAATCTGACTTTAGCGCAACAACATTTTTTCACTAGACTTTTAGTGCTGGGTGTAGAACAAATGATGGTAATTTGACTGTGTAATAATATTTTAGTGGTAGCTGTACTTGGGAGGTCTATAAAATGAGGGATGGCGAAATCCACGGGAAACTATGATCATAGTCAGTAGGGGGAGGGGAAGAGGGACGGTTTAAGTGCTGGAAGAATGGAAATTGGCCGTAATTTAAATATTGTTGCATCTCTTTTTATTTTATATATATGTATATATAAGTTTTCAAGGCTAAACCGTTTAAAGTAATCAATCATCCCCCGGACATAAACATAAACGCGCGCAACACGGTTCTAAGTCGGTTGAGATATTAATAAATTATTTGGTAATTGTTCAACTGCACTTGCCATGTTAAGACACGTTCATCCCGTTGCACAAACATTGCCGACGTAGTTACTTAAACTTTGGTTAACTTACTAATGGCACTATAAAACCGGAAAGTTCATGGCCGGGCACACACAATCTCTCTACACTTCCCTATCCTGAGCTAATGTTTTCCAATCATCCTCTGTGTAATTTAGCTCCCTCGAAATATAAATAAATAAATAACTAGCACTATCGAACCCGTAGGTTAATGGCCGCGCGGACATAAACTCTCCATACATCCCTATCCTGAGTCAGGTGTTTTCCAATCATTCCCTGTATAATATTGGTACTCTCCCACCACATTCTTGGTCTACCAACTGGGCGTTTTCCTTCTGGTTTTCTTACAAGAAGCTTCCATGCACGTCTTTCATTCCTCATTCGTGCCACATGTCCTTCCCATCGCAGTCTACGAGAATCCTGAGCTAATGTTTTCCAATTATCCCCTGCGTAATTTAGCTCCCTCGAAATAGATATAACTAACCCATAGGTTAATGTCCGCGCGGACATAAGCTCTCCGTAAATCCCAACCCTGAGCCAATATTTTCAAGTCATCCCCTGTATAATCTACTTCCCTCAAATCTTGGTTAATGGCGGAAACTAAAATAATAATGGAATCTAATTTCTTTTTATTTGTGGTTGAAATTCAACTTGAATCTCTTCTTAAAATAATGAAGGATGAATATGAAATTCGTAGTTATTCTCCCACCTCATTCTTGATCAACCAACCAGCTAATGTTTTCGAATTATCCCCTGCGGTAATTTAGCTCCCTCGAAATATAAATAACTAACTAACTAGCATTATTGGACCCGTAGGTTTATGGCCGAACGGACATAAACTCTCCATACATCAGAATTCTGAGCCAATATTTTCCAATCATCCCCTGTATAATCTACTTCCCTCAAATCATGGTTAATGTTATTCTCCCACCTTATTCTTGGTCTACCAACTGGGCTTTTTCCCTCGGGTTTTCCGACAAGAAGCTTCCATGCACTCTGCATTCGTTCCATGTGTCCTCCCATCGCAGTCTACGAGACTTAACTGTTCTTATTACATCTGGATTTCTATAAAAACCATGTAGTTCACTGTTATGTAGTCTTCTGCATTCACCTGTCTGTTCGTTTCTGTTTGCTCTAAAACGTTTCCTAAGTAGTTTATTCTCAAATACTCATATTTTCTCTTCCCTTGAAGTAAGAAACCATAGTTCGCATCCATTTAATATATCTGGAAAAATAATGGTTATATATAATTTCAGTTTAACGTTTTTGAAAGAAGTTGGGATGAAAATAGTCCCTATATGTATATTAACTAACTAACTCACTGGCTCTATCGAACCCGTAGGTTCATGGACGCGCGGACATAAACCCTCCATACATCCCAATTCTGAGCTCTGTATAATCTACTTCCCTCGATTAATGGTTAATGTTATTCTCCCTTCTCATTCTTGGTCTACCAACTGGGCGTTTTCCTACAAGCAGCTTCCATGCACCTCATTTATCCACCATACGTGCCGCATATCCTGCCAATGATAGTTTACGAAACTTAACTGTTCTTATTATATCTGGCTTCCTGTACGTATCATGTAGCTCACTATTATGCAGTTTTCTCAATTCACCTATCTATTCATTTCTTTTTGGCCCAAAAATTGTACCCAATAATTATTAAAGAAGTACACAGTTGAGGATACGGACCTATTAAGTACCAATTTTATCTAACTTTATACAGTAAAACTTGTTTAATCCGGAACGTGAATAATGCGAAAATATGCTCAATGTGAAGAAATGTATTGGTCCTGGCAAAATAATAGTAATTTTACGTGTATTTACTTTGGATAGAACGGAATCTGTCCAACGCGGAAACGGAAGATTATTTCTACACAATTCTTGAAAATAAATGTTTATAAGGCGGAAATATAGAGAAAAATAAATTAGTTTCCACTTCATTCAGTTCCCGTTATGCAAATTAACAATAAGTGATGATTTTTGCCACTGGGTGAAGTAGAGTTTCTACCTGTATCTGGAACTTTCTTTCTGCCTCACTGCATACCAGTTTTGCGAAATACAGGTTCGTTTAACAAAAATTTGGCATGTGACATCTGTCTTACAAAAAACCGGTGCACAGTAAAATCTTAAATTAGTTTACGATCTGAGACTGATTGTGAACGTATCTTTCACAGGTAGCGTCCGAATTTACGGAATAAATATGGCTAAATCGTATGTATCATTCTCATTAAACGAAAAAGTGAAAGTGATTGAAAAACAAACTCTCAGTACGCAAAGCAATGACTACATTTAAATCTGAAAAAATCCAAGTTGATGAGATTTTAAAACACAAAGAAAAAGTAATGAATGGATGGATGCAAGGAAATGGTTAAAATGAAATGCTCGAAAGACAAGCTCTAGCTGTTGCTATATCCCTAGGGAATAACGATTTCAAGGCATCTTCAGGTTGGTTGTGGACAATTTTAAAATACAACACAATGTAGTGTGGAATAAAATTTGCGGGGAATCAAAGGATGTGGACGAAAGTGTAATTAGTGAGTGGAAACCGAAACTTTAATTTGAGGATGTACCGAAATCACTTTTTCGGTACGTGAAAACTAAGTAACAACTACGTCATCGTGTCTTCCCTGTACAGTTGTGTTGTAGAACAGGGCCAAATTCCTGTCTTCGTTGCCCTCTCTCCTACGTACCTCTCCCTTCCTTCTTTATGCGCTGCGTGTGACTGCGCATCTTCCCCTCGTTAACGAAAGCCTCAAATAAGCTGTGCAAGTTAGTATCAGGGTCATTATCAACTTTGGGATCGTCGTGGTCAGGCCGACTGTAGCTCGAGGGAGCTGTTTGGTTTCATCAGTCCCACAAGCCAGAGTAGGGGAACCAGGACTGTGAACCCTAGCCCTTGGCCGGACTGGATTGTGTGTGTGTATTGTGGCAAGAAGTAATAGACTCGTGAGTATTAAAACGTACCATTAATAGTAATAACTGGAAGGCGCACAAACGTGCACACGAGTCTATTACCAACATAGAAACCCAAACGAATGGTACCTACCCTTCTAAGCTATAATGAACAACATATACACTCGGAGAGGGGATGGCGACTTATGGGAGGAGTCATCGCCCTTATAAGGCGAGGACACGTGTGAAAACACTCACGCTCCTACGTTCTGCAATAGTCAAGTTCTTTAGTAACCGCTCGCGAAGGTGATATTAAAACACGTGGGCGGAAGTAGTTCATCAACTCCACACCGAGTGAAGTATAAAACTCTGTAAATATACGTTGTACTTACAAAATGTATCCAATAAACTGAAATAATAAGTGTATAATATAAACATCCCTGAGTGATCATATTCTACCCTGAGCGAACCGGCACAGTAATCATGTATGAATATTATTATTATTATTATTATTATTATTATTATTATTATTATTATTATTACTATTATTTATTATTATTATTATTATTACTATTATTAGTATTATTACTATTATTATTATTACTATTATTATTATTACTATTATTATTATTATTATTATTACTATTATTATTATTACTCTTATTATTATTATTACTATTATTATTATTATTACTATTATTATTATTACTATTATTAATTATTATTATTATTATTATTATTATTACTATTATTAGTATTATTACTATTATTATTATTATTACTATTATTATTATTATTATTATTACTAATTATTATTATTATTACTATTATTATTAATTATTACTATTATAGTCTTATTCCTCTTCTTTATTATCTATTACTCTCTTCTTCTTCTTCTTCTTCTTCTTCTTCTTCTTCGTCTTCCTCCTTATTCTTCCTTCTTCTTCCTCTTCTTCTTCTTCTTTCTTCTTCTTCTTCTTCTTCTTCCTCTTTCTTCTTTCTTCTTCCTCCTCTTCTTTCTTCTTCTTCCTCTTCTTCGTCTTCTTCCTCTTCTTCTTCTTCTTCTTCCTCTTCTTCTTCTTCTCTCTTCTTCTTCTTACATTCTTCTTCCTCTTCTTCTTCTCCTTCCTCTTCTTCTTCTTCTTCTTCCCTCTTCTTCTTCTTCTTCTTCTTCTTCTTCTTCCTTCTTCTTCTTCTTCTTCCTTCTTCCTCTTCTTCTATCCTTCTTCTTCCTCCTATTCTTCTTCTTCTTCTTCTTCTTCTTCTTCCTCCTCCTCTTCTTCTTCTTCTTCTTCTTCTTCTTCCACTTCTCTCCCTCTATCTTCTTCTTCTTCCTCTTCTTCTTCTTCTTCTCTTCTTCTTCCTCTTCTTCTTCTTCTTCTTTTTCTTCTTCTTCTTCTTCTTCTTCTTCTTCTTCTTCTTACCCTGCTTCTTCTTCCTCTTCTTCTTCTTCTTCTTCTTCTTCTTCTCGTCTTCCTTCTTCTTCTTCTTCTTCTTCTTCTTCTTCTTCTTCCTCTTCTTCTTCTCTTCTTCTTCGTCTTCTTCTTCTTCTTCCTCTATCTTCTTCTTCTTCCGTCTTCCTCTTCTTCCCTCTTCTTCGTCTTCTTCCTCTTCTTCTTCTTCTTCTCCATTCTTGCCTCTTCTTCTTCTTCTTCTTCTCTTCTTCTTCTTCTTCCTCTTCTCTTCTTCTTCCTCTTCTTCTTCCTCCTCTTCTTCTTCTTCCTTCTTCTCTCTTTTTCTTGCTTCCTCTTCTTCTTCCTCTTCTTTCTTCTCTTCTTCTTCTTCTTCTTCTTCTTTCTTCTTCTTCTTCTTATTCTTCTTCTTCTTCTTCTTCTTCTTCTATACTTCTTCTTCTTCTTCTTCTTCTTCTTCTTATTCCTCTTCTTCTTCTTCTTCTTCTTCTTTTCTTCTTACTCTTCTGCTTCTTCTTCTTCTTCTTCCTCTTCCTCTTTCCTCTTTCATTATTCCTTATTCCTCCTTATTATTCTTTACTCTCCTCTTCTTATCTTCTTCTGCTTCTCCTCGTTCTTCTGTCCTCTTCTTTCTTCTTCTTCTTCTTCGCTTCTTCTTCTATCTTCTTCTTCTTCTTCTCTTCTTCTTCTTCTTCTCTTCTTCTTCCTTCTTCTCTTCTTCTTCTTCTTCTTCTTCTTCTTCTTCATTATTATTATATTGACCTTTTTTGAATTATTGATTGACCGAGATTGTTAATGTATTCATATATTTTCTTTCAATGGTCAAGTAGATACATTTTCGTTAAATTATTTGCATTTGAATTATCTGTCTCATGATTCTCATTAAAAGTTACCTTTTTTTAGTTAACGTATGTTTACTAATTCTGTAGCTATTTATGTTTCGTATTGACATATATTCTAAAGCTTTCTCAAGCCAAATTAATCCCCTTTTTCCTTCTAGCTTCCACGATTATAATAGTGCTTAGCATACAGGTAACTATAGGGTATGTAATTTGCAAAAGTAAGGTGGATTAATCTTTGCCTTCTATGGGCCCGGGCAAAGGAATGCCGATATAGTCACTCAAAACTTTAATACTCAATGTAATAAAAAGGTAGGATCGCGCGGCGCAAGGATACGCGCCATAGAGACATTTTTAACATTGACAAAACGAGACTTTTTTCGCGCGTTATCGTCGCAGTTGTTCGTATATACTCTACTTAACTTCCAACGGCGGGGGAACTACATTTAATTCAAGGTATATAAAAATACATGCACGGTGCTCTATAATCTAAGATTGGTTAATATTTTTTTAATAATGCGGAATGTTGTCTAATGTTGAAAAAATATTAGTCCCATGCGATTCCGTTTTGAACAAGTTTTACTGTGTTATGATTTTAATTCTGGGTGTAATTTGCTTTCAACGTCTAAAAACATTACTCGTTACAAGACTTGATACAAGGATGATTTAGTCGCAAGTCACTTGGATCAGAGAACAAAAAGTTATTGTTCAGCAGGCAAGTGCGTATACGCCCTCATACCATTAATTCCTCTCGCGCACTATAGTAAACAAAAGTGTAAAACATATGTAAAAATATTCCATCTATTTTATATTATTCAAACATTTAAAGGAATGTCTCACTGTTCCATTAAACCAAAGGCCTGTGCAGAACTTAGCATTGTAAAACTTGGATTATTGTGACGATATGGACCGCGGTGGATGGTGGTTATGCATGCACCTTGCCTCTGGTTCCGAGGGTCGCGGTTCAAACTCAGCCGGAGTCGATAGATTTTTTTAGGATGGAAAAATCCAAGGAGCAAATCCTACGGAAGAGTCTTTAAGCCGTGGGTCACGAGTCTGAAGATTTTCAGGCTCGTAAAAGATCCTAAAATAAGGCTCTAAGCAAAATTTACCGACCTTAACGTCCTAGTAATACCTTAGTTGCCTGCTAGATTCCTCATTGGGTGTGTGTGTTGAATGCCATGATATTCGTGACATCTCTGAGCAAATAAGCTAACTAAAAAATTAACTTGGTTTACTAACCTCCTTACAAAGGAGAGGCTGTGGGTCAACAATGGGCCTACGCCAACCGCTGTGGTCAACGAGGTAAAGCGTGCTGCCTTGTCACGCAGCGGGACCAGTTTTTCGAATCCCCGGTCGGGGCAGTTTTTTCCTGGGTGAAGTTTTTATTCGGGGTTTTTTCCTCACCTGTAAAGACCAATGTCAGGAAAACTTTAAGGCCCAAACGGTCCCCTTAATAATATGGCCATCATCATTATCCTTATCATTATCATCTTCATCATCATCATCATCTTTCACCGGTGTGGAAAGCAACGAGAAGCTACCACACCTACAATTCTTAGTAAAGCTGCATGCATAGCATGGAAATGCTATGATTGCAGTGAAGGACCTGACCTGCCTTCGGGCATAATTACTATGGATATATATATATATATATATATATATATATATATATAATGACCTCTACTTTGATTTGTCGCAGAGACTACAGTGTGTTCATGATGCATGCGTTGGTTTCATTTTCAAACGAACATATTTCCATACACTGTAATAATCTCTCTTGCTTCATCTTAGCGACAGTCGTAAATAGCACTCTCTTTCATTTCTTTTTTAGCTACTCCACTTTAGCACAACCAGTTACCTGACGTCCAGATTTGAGAAGGGAAAAAAGAATGGAGAGTATTAGTGGGATGAAATTCTGGAGAACCCTGAGAAAAACCCGAAAAATACCGGTATGGCCCATCATCAATACTCTTACCAAAACGCCTGGATTCGAACCTGGGATCACAGTCACGGCAGCAACGCGCACTAGCTATGCCTCTACGTGTATCAAGACGGCTGCTATTATTATTAATATTATTATTATTATTATTATTATTATTATTATTATTATTAAGGAGAGATATCCATTGTTAGCCAGAAATTATCAAGCAAGAGGACGGCGTGATGTTGGAAGACCTAGAAGACGTTGGGCTGATGCAATATGAAGTCGGAACGGGCAATTGCCTAATCCTTGGAGTGATGATGATGATGATGATGATGATGATTATTATTATTATTATTATTATTATTATTATTATTATTATTATTATTATTATTATTATTAGGGTCGCGGGTTCAAACCAGGCCGGGGTCGATGGATTTGTTAGGACGGAAAAATTCAAGGAGCAAGTCCTCCGGGAAGAACTTTAAGCCGTGGGTCCCGAGTCTGAAGATTTTCAGGCTCGTAAAAAATCCTTAAGTCTGAATGAAAAGGCCTCTAAGAAAAATTTACCGAATTTTCCCGTCCTAATACTACCTTGGTTTCCTAGATGTCAGTATGAGGCGGAACGCTGACCACGGACCACTCAAATGACATCTATACGAAAACATGTGTAACTAAATTAGCTTGTTTCAAGTTCTTTCCTGTTGGGGAGAGCGCCTAAATCTCTGTAAAGGGAAAACATGGGCTTACAATACAATTATTGTTATTATTATCATTATTATTAATATTATTATTATTAGATTGCCCAAAAAAGATCAACACCTACAACCCATATGGAAAATGATCTTTGGGACGGCCAAGGAAACGATGGACTTGAGACCGGAACAGGTCGCATTGACCTAATCCTGGAAAGAAAGATGAAGATTATTGTTATTATTATTATTATTATTATTATTATTATTATCATCATTATTATTAACAAGTATCCCACTTTAAATATTTAGGATGTGACATCAGCTATGGGTATAATAAAGATATTGAACACAAAACACATCAGTTTCAAGCTATTTGTGGTACAATATATAGAACATTGAACAATAAAGCCCATAAACAAACAATATTAAATTCTTATAAAACAATGGCTGTTCCTGTCCTTTTGTATGGGAGTGAATCTTGGATTACCACTACCAAACAAGAAAGTAAAATCCAAGCAGCCGAGATGAAAATTTTAAGAAGAGTAAAATAATGCAATAGAATGGACCAGATAAGAAACGAGGATATCCGTGAAGAACTGCAGATCTACTCCATAAAAGAAAAGATATTTAATAACAAGATACATGTAGAAAGAATGGAAGAAAGTAGATTACCAAATAAAATCTTCCATTATTTTCCAAGAGGAAGAAGAGATGTCGGACGTCCTCGGAAGAGATGGTCTTAGATCTATTAGTGAAGACGGAACAGGCAACTCTTGCCTAAACCAGGAAGTGAAGAAGATTATTATTATTATTATTATTATTATTATTATTATTATTATTATTATTATTATTATTATTATATAGTGATGCGTGTTCGGCACTGACAACATAGCAAATAACAAATAAATTACGTCATAGTGATAGTTTATGGGTTTTAAGCTTCACCCCCACTCGGTAGAGTTCGGCATCCACATAAACACTTGGCAATTTTAGACCTCTGCATTCACACTAGGTGTATTTTTGTTATTCTCCTCTCTTTCTCCCTTTCTCTCTCAACTTTTCTCTTCACTCCCTCTCCTTTACTGTTTCTTTATT
This sequence comes from Diploptera punctata, assembly GCA_030220185.1. Classification (NCBI taxonomy): domain Eukaryota; kingdom Metazoa; phylum Arthropoda; class Insecta; order Blattodea; family Blaberidae; genus Diploptera; species Diploptera punctata. Next base: position 2,022,538 of record JASPKZ010003878.1, read on the forward strand.
TATTTATTTCTATCTATCTATCTCTCTCCATCCCCCTCTCTCTCCCTCCCTCCCTCTCTCTCTCTCTCTCTCCCTCCCCCCTCTCTCTCTGTCTCGCTCTCTCTCTCTCTCGCACACACACACGCGCGCGCACACACCCGCGCCCGACTTAGAACAAGATCAAAGAAAAAGAATGCTGGAAGAGATAAAGAAGAGAAGAATAAATGTACTGAGCTTTGTATATGAAAGTACTGCCTGCTGAAGGGTAATCTGGAAGGAAGACTAACGAAAGAAAGGTTCAAAACAGAACAACATGATAGATAATTTTAAGATAAGTGCATCGTTGTAGAAATTAAATTAAGGGCAGAAAATAGGAAAACATTTAAGATGTTCTTCTAATAGAGGACCTTCACTTGGGCAGAAATGTAAGAATGGCTAATTTACAACACATTTATTTGCGCAATATATTATATCGATAATGTTTGTAACATACACCAGATGGCACATAATGAACTTGAAATTAAACAATTTTTTCTTTGGTAATTTCAATTAAAAAAATAATCCACAATTACAATGTTAACTTCCTCTTATTCTACATCTTTCACAGTAGCTTCTGCCCGTTCCTGGAATTCCCTCCCTCAATATATCAGCAGTTGCTGCAGATTTGACACTATTAAGTCACGCTTATACAATTATTTGTTATTAAAAAATAAGTTTTTCAAGAGAACTAAATTAAGTACAGTGATCTCACAACAGGCCCGGAGGTCCTTGGGGTAGTAGGAGGTTAAGGCTCCCACTTTTTTCTAGACAATCGGCACTTTATGTTAGCCGGGTTGTCAGCCCTGCGTGACAGCCGCCTTTACCCCCAGAACAAGCGTCTGGTACTCATTTCCGTTAGAGGCTGAGTCGACCCCAGGACCATAGTGCCGCCAGAGAGTTTGGGTCAGTTTAAAACCGGGGGAGAATTAAATTCCTTTTGTGTAATTCATAGTTATTTTTTCCCTCATTTATCTATCTTGTGGACCCTACATTTTATATTTAATTCGTTGAATAACAGTTTATTCTAATCTTTACCTTTTTTATTCGATTTGTATTAAAACTAACCATGGAAACGAAAAATATAAAACTAAAATATGTTTCATTTGATGTTTCCTATGCGGGGTACCGGTAACTAATAACTTTCTGTATTCACGTAGACTTTCGCGGCCGGAGTTTCTATGATGATCTTGAAGAAAATTGCACACACTATTTTACCCGTCTACAACGAGAAGCCATCGAAATATTCAAACATAAAAACAGTTTCAATAGAAAAGAAGAATCATTAAAAGTCAACAAAGTATGGATACCGGTTCTAAAAAACGCAAAATGTAAACCTCTACAAGCACAGTTGACTAGACTATCTAGAGCAGATATTGAAGTTTGAGAATTGGTACCGACCTTATAAAGGTCTTGACCCAATATCTTGAGGTGCTTGTAGATAAGGTGTGGCGTAACTTGTCTGCTTGCTGTGAAGAGTAGTCCTCTAAACAGTTTTCCTTCTTCAAGTGGATGTCTTCTTTGAAGAGTTGCGTAAGCTTGTCGATCTAAAAGATTTTTCTTGTAGTATCTGGATATTGCAGTCTATGTTCTTGGAGAGACTTGAGAATTCACGAAGGATAGTGTGAATTGGAGGACTTGGGGGTTTTGTAGGATGGTGGTGAGGAGAATAAGGAGGGATTGGAATATATTCTCCGGTTTTGGGTTCGGAAGAGAAGGCAAGGGAGGGAAGTTTTCTTCTGTCTTTCGAGGTGTTCTTGGAGTAGTTTCAGGCTTCCTCGTGGTTGATGGTTGATTTGTTCCTTGTGCTTGTCTCATTTTCAGATACTTCTGAAATATGGGACACTTTCTGTGACTTACTGCATGATCTGCGTTGCAGTTGGAGCATTTGACTTCTGCCTGGGTGCATTCGGAGACTTTGTGGTTTCCGGAACACCTGACGCATTTTGTGTCTCGGAAGCAGAATTCTGCAATGTGTCCGAAGCCTTGGCACTTGAAGCACTGGGTGCCTCCTGTGGGTTTCCTGTAGGGTTCCAATCGAATACGGATGTTGAATAGCTCTTTTAGATCTTTTTCGATTTTTTCCTTAAGGTCTGCTGTTTTGTTGAGTGTTAGGATGTAAATAGGAAGCTCTATCTTCTTTTTTACTCAATTTGTGTAGTCTTGTTTTTCGATGCTTCTTAATTCTTTGAGCGGCAGGTTCCTATTTGCAATTTCATCATATACTTCTCGTGTAGTGATGGACTTAGGAAGTCCCTTCACAACTAATTTGATGATAGGAGGCCTGCCATAGCCATGGGTGTAGAACTGAGTCTCGGATTTCTTGAGCTCCTTGTAAGCTCGCCTGTAGGCCGCCTTTGTTGAGGTCCTAATGGTCAGTACGCCCTGGTTGTACTTTATGTGTACTTCTTCCTTATTTCCTGCAGTGATGCTTTCCAATTTTAGTGGCGTGATGTCTTTGGAGTATACCACTATGGGAGGTGGAGTTTCTGCCTTTTCTTCATTCAGATGTTCGAACAGATTTCTTGTTTCTATTGATGTTCTTTGTTTATTGTAGTATTGGTTTTTCCTGGCAGTGCGACGTGCCGGCGGGTGGACGAATCCATCCCGGTCTTGCATTTCTGCGTAGTGTTCTTCTTTCGACGAGGTTCTATAGTTGCCAGCTTCTCGAAGAATTGATTGAATGAATGAATGAATCAATCAATGAATGCCAAACAGCAATCTCAGTGGAACAATTGAAGTCCCTACCGCTGACCAATCAGAAGACAGATATAACGTACAGTCGACTAGACCATCAAACAGCAATCTCATTGGAGCAATGGAAGTCCCTACCGCTGACCAATCAGAAGGCAGATACAACTTACGAACACATCGCGGTGAACGTATAAATAAGACACAGCGGACAGAATTGCCAGTCTCAAGACAACCCTTGAGGATGCCAGACGCAGTCTCTGGCGAAACGTCGGGGAACTACAAGCCTCACGACCACGGCCTACAGCCCGAAAATGTTCTTCAAGATCATAATAACTTTCTATTTTTTTTTTCCTAAATGCGTTTCCATGCCCCTCTTTCATTCTCAATTCGTACATATGTCCTACCCATCGCAGTGTATGACACTTAACTGTTCTTTCCCATAAAAATAATATATATCACTGTTATGTAGTCCTCTCCAATCGCCATTTCGTCTCCCTTTGATCCATAAATTTTCCTAAGAATTCCTTTCTCAAATACTGGTAATATTTTCTCCTTCTGCAAAACATCAATAATAGCACTAAAGTGGAACATGCTACGTACATTTTACCCCATTTCTAAACAATGCTTCTTATTCTTCTTCTACTACAAGGTTTAGGCTATGCAGCCTGTTCCGGCGAAGTTAAAAGTGGAGTCCATCTTCTACGTGGTCGGCCAACATCTCTTGTTCCTCTGGGATTATACAGGAAGGTTCTTTTTGGTATTCTTTCGTTGTTCATTCTCATTAAGTGTTTTGTCCATTTCTTATTATTTTCGCTTATTTTATCATCAATTTTATATATATTTAATTCTTCTCGTATAGTTTCATTCCTTATTCTATCCGCTCTTGTGCATCCTTTCACATTACGTAAAAACAGCATTTCCGCAGTCTGTATCCTGCTTTTATCCCTTAATTTCATTACCAATTTTCACTTCCATACAACAACAAAGGAACAGCCATTGTTTTATATAATTTAAGTTTCGTATCTTTCCTTATTTTCTATATCTTTATTTTCTCTATAAGTTATATCACATCCTAAATATTGGAAATGTGATACTTGTGCAATGCTATTAACAATATTCCTTGTGTGGATCTATAGGTGTAAATCCAAAATCAAATATTTTTGAAGTAAATATCAATAAAACTAAATAGCCTATATAGTCACACGTAGAAGTACATTATATAATGGAAGTGGACAAATGAGGGAAGTGGCTGAATTCAAATACCTAGGAACAAAAATCACAAATAGGAATTAGATGCACGAAGAAATTAAACATGGGCTCAATAATGGGAATGCGTGTTATTATGCATTATAGGGACTCTTGTATTCCCAATTCCTTTCAAAAAACGTTAAACTGAAAATATATAGAACTATTATTCAACCAGTTATATTACATGGAGTCTTACTTTAAGGGAGGAACGGAAATTACGAGTATTTGAGAATAAAGTTCTTAGGAAAAATTTTGGACCAAAGAGAGATGAACAGACAGGTGAATGGAGAAGACTATATCACAATGAACTACATGATTTTTAAGCAATGAGTTAGATGTGCCAAAATAAACGATTTTGAAAGTTTTACACTTTACGTTGGAAAAAAAAAATAGCGGCTGCACACAATGACGACCTTATGGATCAGTGATGAGGCCACGTTCCACATCTGTGGCAAAGTTAATAAACATAACACCCGAATATGGGGTACCGAAACACACCGAAAGTGAATGTATGGCTTGCAATTACGAAGGCCACAGTGTACGGACCCTTCATGTTCGCAGAACAGACAATTAATGGGAACAATTACCTTGATATGCTCAAGTTATTCCTCGAACCACAGCTACACCAGAATGGCCCCTGGACTTCTTTGCTTGGAGATTCATAAAGGGAAGGTGTAAAAGACAAAGGTACTTGATCTCCAGGATCTTAGGACTGGAATTCGCAATGCAGTGGCGGCTATTCCGCCAGCTATGCTTCAAAACGTCTTTCGGGCTACTCTCGAACGATTGGGACAATGCTTCAAAATGGACGGAGGTCATGTTAAAATACCATGAACATGTACACATACCTTGACAATAAATATACATAAAAATAATCAAACCGAGTTCATTATTTCTTAGAAATGGATCGAGACTTTATGACCACCCTGTATATATATATATATATATATCTCCAGAGTATCAAACCTTTAGGGTCAGAATTATACAGATCAAGGAGGATTTTTAGGCGCTAAAAGTTAAGTTTTCAACATAGTATAATGAATAATAAGTTTTTTATCCAATCAACTGATCATATCTTATACAATTTTATAATTTAAAAACTCCATGGCGCGCCAGGCTTACAAAACCCCTGGCCTACCAACCGTCTGCTGGCCTCACATCAACATGTGTTAATCACAGAGGTAGACGATCATCGAGCTAGTGTAGAGGTGACATGTAGTCAGCATGTCGAGTTCCCCAGCCGTTATAGCTGATCTTCTCATACTTATTGTTGCTATGTTGGTAGGTGAGCACCGGTCCAATAATGGCCGAAATTCCATGAGAAAAATGTCTTCCCCATGGCGACTCCAACTAGCGCAGAGTCCCGTAGCTCCTGCGCCAAGGAATATTACCTTAACCACTCGGCTACGGCGTGGGACACAGTTTTATAATATATTTTTTAAAATATTCCTCAACACTTTTTGTGGGATCTAGCACATATGTTAGTGTTGAAATAGGAAAAAAAATATTGTTCCATTTACTCAAATATTATATTAATCTATCTTGAATTATTAACTTATAATATTGTGACACGTCATAATAATGACGTTTCAGTTATGCGGGCAAAGGCGAGAATAGTGGTCTCGCATTGGTAGGAATTACTGACTCGCGAGTCAAAAGGCCCGCGCAGACAAACTAAATGTCTAGGCTGCTTCAGTGACACGATTCCGTAAATCAAGCAGACGTAATTAGACATTTCGTAGATGAAACATATAATATTACGCACTGTGTTGCGAGGTACATTCAACTACATACTGAGACGTCTAGTTGATATCTTCGGACTCCTATCACTGGAAATTTGAACCTGCTCAACTCTTTATGCTGACATGCGTGAACTCAGTCATTAATGAAGAATTCTCCAGAGTGGAAACGTTTAGCTATCGATCTTTCCCGAAATGAGGAGTAGAGAGTTGTAGAGATCTCATTCCCATTTCTTGAAAGATCGATGGCTAGACATTTTCACTCTGAAACAGTCTCCATTAAAGACTGAGACCACGCTAGTTAGCAGAAAGAGTTCAGCAGGTTCAAATTTACAGCGATAGTCCGAACGCATCAACTCGATGCCTCAGTATGGTGTTGAATGCACCTCGCAACACAGCGTGCAAAATTCTACGTTTCATCTACGAAAATGTTCTTATGACGTCTGCTTGATTTACGGAATCGTATCGCAGATGCAGCAGATTGTTTTACGGTTTAAATGTTAAGGACTACATTTTGTTTTACAGCTGAAAGATGAAGTATGTGTTTTCAGCTAGATGGCGGCCATGTAGAAACGCAGTAGAATATGTGTAAAACTTCACTATAACATTCATTTTTCAATCATTGCCTTCCTTCATTGAAATTGATAGTGACTTTGGAGACATTTTGTATTAATATGTACGATTTCAAGTAATATTGGCTACTTCTGAAGATCACCTACAAAGAGCAGTACATAGATTGTCAAATATAACCCAAGATTATAATTTACAAATTTCGGTGAGTAAGACAAAAACTATGGCGTTTCAAGGGAAAATACCGATACGAACTAAAATTGTTATTAACAACAATATAATAGAACAAGTTAATAGCTTTACTTATCTTGGCTGCAATCTTTCCTACGACACATGTAAAGACGTAGACATAAAATTGGTCAAATTTCAAAAACTTATAGGAACAATAAAAAGCATTCTTTTCCGAAAAGTTCGTTCAGATACAATTCTAAAATTTTATAAAACAATGGCTCTTCGAACTCTACTTTATGGTTCTGAAACCTGGACTCTTACTACAGGTAAATTAAATAGGATAGTAGCTGCAGAAATGAAGTTATTAAGACCTTTAGCGGGTTATACGCTTTATGATCCAATACGTAATGAAGATGTCCGCAAAGCTCTCAACACACCAGCAATAACTGAAATCATTCAAAAATATCAAAATAATTGGCATGAACACCTTCTGAGAATGCCAAATAATAGACTACCCCTGCAGCTATTGAACTACAGACCCACAGGGCGAAGAGACCCAGGAAGACCTAAGAAGAGATGGAGGGATCAATTTCTTTCCTGAAGCGGAACAGGCCAATGGCCTAATCCATGACTGCCATTGATGATGATGATGATGATGTACGATTTCTTCCCTGCAGTTGTACTAGCTCCCCAACTGATTCGTTTTCGTTCGTTCACCCCCCCCCCCAAAGAGGTTATTGAGTTCAGCATATAACAGAACAACTCCTTTAAATAAAATATTTATTTTGCATCCAGTTACACAGAAAAATGATCGCCGTTTAATCTGCTTTACGACTATCTAATCCTATATAAAACGAAATATTGTTTGTAGGATATCAACATTGTAAACCGCGTATTAAAAAAAAAAAAAAAAGCAATTCTTTAGATGATTTACTTACAATGGATTTAAAATGGAAAAGATGACGAGAAAGAAGAAAATGAAGAAAGAGGGGCTAGAATTGAATGCTAGCATTCGGTTCGGGAGATATTTTTAAAGTTATTTCAACATAAAAAAAATAATCTCTTTGAAAAGTGGAATGAAAACTCATCCTTGCGATTGGACTCCATTTTCTGAGGAAATGGAAAAGAAACTTTTATTCAACTGTTTGCGAAGATTAATTTCTGGATGACAGAAATTGATTTTGATTACTTACTCTCTAGAATTTTAAGAGAGTTCCTCCCTCGACTGTTAGCTGCTGCTATGTTTTATTAAAACTTCCATTCTTCTTCATTTCCATTCGCGTTTCTTACAATTTACCAAGTTATTCTTATTATTCATGAAAAATGATACACTACCTAGATTTCATTATGAATGACTTTTTTTAATACATTAGGACTTACTTACTTACTCACTGTCACTATCGAACCCGTAGGCTCATGGCCGCGCGGAGATAAGCTCTCCATACATCCCTATCCTGAGCTAATGCTTTCCAATCATTCCCTGTATAATTTACTTCCCTCAAATCCTAGTTAATGATATTCTCCCACCTCATTCTTGGTCTACCAACTGGGCGTTTTCCCTCTGGCTTTCCTACAAGAAGCTTCCATGCAAGTCTTTCATTCCCCATACGTGCAACATGTCCTGCCCATCGCAGTCTACGATACTTAACTGTTCTTATTATATCTGGCTTCCTATAAAGATCATGTAGTTCATTGTTATGTAGTCTTCTCCATTCACCTGTCTGTTCATCTCTCTTTGGTCCAAAAATTTTCCTAAGAACTTTATTCTCAAATACTCGTAATCTCCTTTCCTCCCTTAAAGTAAGAGTCCATGTTTCCCACCCATATAATATAACTGGTAGAATAATAGTTTTATATATTTTCAGCTTAACGTTTTTTGAAAGGAGTTGGGACATCAAAAGTCTCTGCAATGCATAATAGCACGCATTTCCAGAATTGAGCCTATGTTTAATTTCTTTGTGCATATCATTCCTATTTGTGATTATTGTTCCTAGGTATTTGAATTCAGCCACTTCCTCAAAATTTCCCTCATTTGTCATTAGCTGTCCATTTCCATTATATAATGAATTTCTACGTGTGACCATATATTTAGTTTTACTGATTTTTTTTAATACATTAGGACTATCAATTTAATTTAGATAATTCGGAGTTAAGGATTTTTTTTTCAAAAACTATTATTCTCCCAGTTATATTGTTTGCGAAAGTGGAAGCCTTATCTTCTTACGATCCCAAGGGCACCCAATGGCCTGTAATAGGATTAATACTCATCTATTCGTGTTTACTGATTTAATTTTTTATACACATTATGAAATGATGGGCATTAGGGTAGCGTAGCGTAGTAGTTAAGGCACTGAGCTACGAGCCAGAGGGTCGAGGGTTCAAGTCCCGTTGAGGTCAGGATTTTTAAACTGACCAAAACCCTCTGGCGGCACTATGGCCTGGGGTCGACTCAGCCTCTAACGGAAATGAGTACCGGACGCTTGTTCTGGGGTAAAGGCGGCCGTCACGCAGGGCTGACAACCCGGCTGACATCAAGTGCTGATTGTCTAGAAAAAGTGGGAGGCTTAACCTCCTACTACCCCAAGGGCCTCCGGGCCTGTTGTGGGGGGGGGGAAACCGCTAAAAAACTCCAAGGCGGCGACAGGCCTAGAAAGATTCAGTGGAAAAAAACATGTAGAAAGAATGGAAGAAAGTAGATTACCAAATAAAATCTTACATTATTTTCCGAGAAATTGTCTCGGGCCTCACATTCACATATATTAATTACAGAGGTAGACGACCATCCATCAGTCATTGAAAACCACATAACTCCAGTAGCCAGCACAGAAATATGTGACCGCCTATCCGAAAATGCAAAATAATAATAATAATAATAATAATAATAATATTAATAATAATAATAATAATAATCGGGCAGGGGAGATGTCGGATGTCCTCGGAAGAGATGGTCTTAGAAGACGGAACAGGCAACTAATGCCTTGTCCAGGAAGTGCAAAAGAAGATCTAAAACAGTTATTTGTTCCGCCTGTAAAATTTACCAAAATGGAGTTACGAGGTTTTCATTGTCCACCATCGATATGGAGAATTAAACATTAATTTTTACCGTGAAAGATAACAAATACAATACTTGGTTCACCACTGTTTTGAAGAAAACACTTGAACGATTATTCACCTTATAATAAGGATTTTCAATTTTTTGGACTCGCTCCACTTTTGCTCTGAATCGCACATATTCCATAAACCAGCAAAATTGGACCATAAATAGGTCTTGCTGAGAGATTCGGTTAGCTTGTACATTTACGATAGTATTAATTTAATGTAATATTAAAAGATTCCCGGCTATCTGGCCGTGGTCTGTAACTGGCGTTTCTTCCAGACGTAAATACAAAGTCGAGTCTACGACAAAGCAACAACGCCTAGAAGTACTCACCACTGAAGATGCCCTCCGCAGTTGAGGGAGAAACGTCTGGAAGAAATGGAACGAAGAAGCAAATAAAGGAATACAATTAGATAAAACTGTAAATGCAAAAATATCTAAATTTTTAAGAATTTTAGGGTTAATAAATTCTATCTTCAAGCCACAGTTAGTCCAAAAGCATTCAAGACTGAAAGTGTATAAAACACTGGCTCTTCCAACTCTTTTGTATGGTAGCGAAGTATGGACGTTGAAACAGAAGGATATACAGAGACTTAGATCTGCTGAAATGAGATATCTTCGGAGGACTGCAGGATACACACTATTAGATCACAAAAAAAATGAAGACATCTTAGAAGAATTACACATGGAATCTTTAGAAAACAAAATTTCTGATTATAAGTCAAGATGGATACAACATGTTCATCGAATGGAAGATCTCAGAATACCCAAACTAATGTTAAGATATCAACCTGCAGGAAGAAGAAGACCAGGACGTCCACTCAAAAGACTTCTGGATGGTGTTTCTCTTGAGGCCGAAACAGGTCAACAAATGGCCTAAATTCGTGAATGTACTATGATGATGAATTAGATAAAACACACTACTTGAAAACATTATTATACGCTGATGACCAGTTAATAATAGCAAATACGGAAGACGAATTTCAAAGGAATATTTTTAATCTACATAATATATGTGAACAATATAATCTCAAAATATCCATAGAAAAAACTAAGGTAATGGCATTCCAAGGGAAAAATCAAATCAGATCCAAAATAGTAATAGGTAACAAAATAATAAAACAGGTGAACCATCTCAGTTATCTAGGATGTGCCATTTAATTTCATTTAATTATGATAATGATATAACTAATAAAATAGCAAAATTCCAGGGAATATGTGGTACGATAAAACGATCACTAAATAACAAAACAACAAGAGAGACCCAATTGAAATTTTATAAAACGTTGGCAGTACCGGTACTGCTCTATGGTTCGGAAGCCTGGATACATAAAAAACAAGATCTAAGTAGTATAACGGCGGCAGAAATGGGATTTTTGAGATCTGTTAAAGGGTGCACTAAGGAAGACAGAATCAAGAACACAGAAAGAAGACAGGAACTTGAAATATTTGCAATAACTGATAAAATAGATACATAGAGACAAAAATGGAAGCAACACATAGGCAGAATGAAGGAAGATAGATATCCAAAACAAATGACAAAATACAAACCTAAAGGCACCCGAGATGTGGGCAGACCTAGAAAGAGATGGGCTGAAGTCGGAACGGGTCAACAGACCTAATCCATGAATGCAGACGATGATGATGACGTCTGGAAGAAACGCCTCTTATAGACCACGGCCACATAGCCCGGAATCTTTTAATGACACTGGTTGACAAGGTTTTCTTCACAAGAAATCTGATTAGTGAATCTAGTGCATTTTTTCATACTGAATTCAGAAATGTAGTCACAATTTTTCCACCAAGCATAATTTTTTGTGACAGCTACTTTTTAAAATCTTATTTTAGCATTCTCTTTGACCTTTCATAGGAACCTTTACTCTATATTTAGTGATTTTATTCAAGTTGTATTCAAGGAAATTATATATAATGTAATTCTGAAGCATCAAAAGGCAGGACTGCTCAGGTTCATTCATGTTTTGACGTGCTCAGACCTGTTAATCTGGCATTGTGATGTGTCAGTCTCACTACGTTAAAAATAATGGCCTAAACGTGAATCTCTTATCCCCGGCCAGAAAAATGTGTCACATGTCCATTTAGTGAATCCTGAAAAAATATATTTACTTACATTGCATATTAAATTAGAAGTAATGAAAAATTTTGCCAAAGTTATGGATAAACTTTCTTGAAGGATTCTTGTACTTGAAGTCGAAAATTACCCACGTCAGAGATGCTAAACTGAAAGAAGGAATTTTTATAGCACCATAAATATGATCATTAATGGCTGATGAACATTCTGAGAACTGTTAAATCAACTTGAAAAAAGCAGCCTGGCAGTCTTTAAAAAATATATGTTGCAATTTCCTTGGAAACCATAAAGCCGAAAACTATCGTGGCCTAGTGGCTGATCTTCTGGATTCTAATAAAGCAACATCATCATCATCATCATCATCACTCCAGGGATTAGGCAATTGCCCGTTCCGACTTCATAATGCATCAGCCCAACGTCTTCTAGGTCTTCCAACATCACGCCTTCCTCTTGCTTGATAATTTCTTGCTAACAATGGATATCTCTCCTTACTCATTCCATCCATGTGATCAATCCATTTCTGTCTGTAATTCGTGACTTTATCCAATAAAGGCTGTACTTTCAATTCTTCTCTTATATCCTCATTTCTTATTCTATCAAGTCTTGTACATCCTTTTACTTGTCTTAGGAACCGCATCTCTGCCGTCTGTATTTTATCCTTCTGTCTTTTCATGCATGTACCGGTATTTAAAAATTCACTTCTTAGACTCTGACTTAGACTTCTTCCCGGAAATTCTTGGGGCTGTCAGCGATGGACGGTGAGCATTGTCATTAGCAAATTTCTACAATGGAAAACAGGTACCAAAGCAAGTTCTAACATGCTGGCTGACTACTGCTGGACGAAGAAGAGAGATGTTTCAGATGCAAAAAAGCCCGAACATCACTATCTACCACTTTCTAGGTAAGTCTGAATGAGTAGTATTATAAAAGATTCAAATAAATATCATACAAAACTACTGCCTCATCGGGAAAAACTGAAATGATATTTGAATTCAGCATAAAAAATACTTACAGAATATATTATTTTTATTCTTGTGAAAAAAAAGTTAATTTTTGTAGACCAGTGTAATATGATTACCGGCCTTGGGAAGCCTGCATTCCACTCTTGATTTAATGTTTTTGTAATATGATGCCATGTTACCAATATTCAACATCGGTAAGTTTACCCTTAAAATTGAACAGGGACTGGTGGTCGGGGTATGTTTGATTAAGTCCAAGGATAAGGGTTCATGGACGATTGTGCTCCCGGACTAGTTGGGTTCAGGTTTCGGTAGAACAATGGACTTAACTCTCGGGAATCCGTAAGAAAGGATGTTCATTTGGGGAAAAACAGTAGGCCCAGTGTGCCCGCCTACCATTTTCCCTGCGATTCTTCTTAATTGCAGTTATCTTTTTAATCGATGGACTTTTATTGTCACTTGTTGTTTACATTTGTCGTATTAGACGACGATTTGACGAGAAGGCTCTTGGTGAATCCGAACTAACAATGTTTATAACACTCAACAAAGTGATGTGCCTTCTCTACTGGCACTCACGTTAGTAACTTAATTTTTGCCTAATAATGCGATGTGCCCTGCACTGGCACACTCGCTAGTCGCTACTGACCACCCAACTGACAATAATTTTCGCTAAGTAAAAATATTTATTATTTCTGAGTGGGCCGGCATTAGTCCCTTCCACCAAAAGTCTTAGCGTCTCACAAACAGTTTATATGTTACATTAATTTCGATTGGTAAATTATATATCTTAAGGGCGTTATCGGGGGTGTTAAACTTAGGCGTTTGTGGCCTCATCCCCCTCCCTTAAAATTAGTTGCACCATAATATAAAATTTTCAGGGTTGACCAAATGGAGTTTTCTTTAAGAGCGCGGCTATCTTTGTCGGCATCTACCTTACGCCGCCAATGAAGGCACCCGCTGTTAGCGACATGTACTAGTTAAAATTCGTTTGGGGATAACTCTTTCCACAAGTTACCTAGGAAAATCCAATTGCTTGTTTGTGACTTCCCAGCCTTTTGTATGAAGTTTTTGGGCTTAACATTGTTATAGCAAGTTGATAATAGTGCAGTCTTGTAAGTCCACTTAACAAAAGAAATTGCAGACTTTTTCCCCATTGTATAAGGGCTTACGGTTCATTGTATGATGTTTACTAGCTTCGTTCGCTACAATAGCAAGGGTCCAGGTCTATGACTGGCGCTAATTGTTTGATACTAGTGTTTTATTTGTTGCTTATGAAATTATTTTGTGGTAGGTTGTATCATTTTAATTTTGTTACCATTGAATTCCTGTTTTAATTACAATTCATTTGAATATAAATATGCCCTACTTCTGATAATAATTACGGGTTCATAAATTATTCATCCTTGATGAAAGTACTTATTCATCTGAAATAAGAGGCTGAGCGAATGACTTGCCACAAAATTAAGATTTAATTGTGATACATCCAGTGATGTCACATTAAACGATACCCTATGTTTGTGGCCCCGTCATTTGTTAGATTATACCACAACTAAAATTCTCTCAAATTAAACTTAAATAGTTTGCAATAAACATTGGGCGGACGTATTGGAACTGTTTTAACGTATTGTTTCTCTATTTATATTTATTTTATTTTTTGTTTGGTAACCCCGCGGGCCATGAGTTGAAAACCAACATATGGGGGCGGTATAGACAGAGAAAGAGAGAGGAGTGCCGAAACATACGGTCATAAATTACTTGGGCGACGTCTTAACAAATACGGCGTCAGATGATTTTTTTAAAGAAAAAAAAAAAGAACAACATGCATTCGCTAACCTACCTACATTTTGTCTCTCTCAAGGGGTAAATTACGCCAGTATAATATTTAAACAATGATTCAAAGGTATTTATTTTTTGTGTGTGTGTTTAGTAGCTAAGAATTTTGGTTAGGGACATTTTGTTCGACTGAGTCCAAAGGTCGCGTCTCTTTAGAAATGTATGTGGCCGGTTTCATTTGTTTCTTTTTGTCGTGATTAATAAACAAGCATGCGCAAATGAACCAACATTCCAGTAAGAAGCTGAGGAAGAAAAGACACAAGAATGGGAATTGTATGCCTTATACAGTAAGCGCAGTTTCTGAATCTGTCTTGCCTTCTTCGAGACCAATTTGTAATTTGTCAGTCCTCGTGGGCAATCAACCCTCTCCCTTAAACAACAACAAATGACTATGAACTAACTCACTGGCACTATAGAACCCGTAGGTTCATGGCCACGCAGACATAAGCTCTCCATACATCCCTATCCTGAGCTAATGTTTTCCAATCATCCCCTGTATAATCTACTTCCCTCAAATCATGGTTAATGTTATTCTCCCACCTCATTCTTGGTCTACCAACTAGCCCAATTCCCTCTGAGTTTCCTACCAGAAGCTTCCATGCACCTCTCTCATCCCCCATATGTGCAACATGTCCTGTCCATCGCAGCGTACGAGACTTAACAGTTCTTATTATATCTGGCTTCCTATACATATCATGTACTTCATTAGTATGTAGTTTTCTCCATTTACCTCTCTCTTCATCTCCTTTGGCCCAAATATTTTCCTAAGAACTTTATTCTCAAATACTCGCAATCTTCTTTCCTCCCTTAAAGTAAGAGTCTATGTTTCGCATCCATATAATATAACAGTTTTATATATTTTCAATTTAACGTTTTTTTTAAAGGAGTTGGGACATTAAGAGTCCCTGTAATACATAATGGCCATGCATTTCCAGAATTGAGCCTGTGTTTAATTTCTTTGTGCATCTCATTCCTATTAGAGATTATTTGAATTCAGCCACTTCTTCAAAATTTCCCTCACTTGTCATTAGCTGTCCTTTTTCATTATATAATGTATTTCTGTGTGTGACCATATATTTAGTTTTATTGATATTTACTTCCAGACTACATAACAGTTAACTACATGGTATTTACAGGAAGCCAGATATAATAAGAACAGTTAAGTCTCTTAGACTGCGATGGAAGGACACGTGGCACGAATGGGGTATGAAAGACGTGCATGGAAGCTTCTTGCAGGAGAACCAGAGGGAAAACGCCCAGTTGGTAGACCAAGAATGAGGTGGGAGAATAACATTAACCATGATTTGAGGGAAGTAGATTATACAGGGAATGATTGGAAAACTTTAGCTCAGGGTTCGATAGTGCCAGTGAATTAGTTGTATCTAATGAATGCTGTCTAGATACGAGTACAGGACAATATTTGGTTGGATTGAATTTACCAAAGTTAGGTTTTTGCCCGACTTAATTTTGTATAACTTGGTGGCCCTAAAGCTAAATAATAAAATTAGTTTGCGTTTTTTTGTAGCTGTGTTTATTTGGAACATATATCGAACCCTGTACTTCCCTTAGGAACTGTAAATGAGACGATGCTTGTAATTGTTAACATGAGACAAGGCACATGAGCATCGCTACCTCATAAACAAGCCATGTCACATTACAGCCCTCTGCGGGTGGTATAGGCCCTACAGACTATCTTCTTCTCCAGTAATTCTAATACACAAGCCAAGGTTATTTCAAAACTGCAATAAAGTTATTGTGTTATCGAACCAAGTTCGGTAATTAACAAAAAGATGGCACTCGGAAAAGAAAAAGTCTCGTAAACTCATATCCTACTCTACTAGTCTTCTATTTTTTTCTTCTTCTTCTTCGGCTTTCCTCCACTTATAGGTTTGCCACCTTCAGTTTCCATTTATTTCTATCATTCCATTCTAACTAACTAACTGGCACTATCGAATCCGCAGGTTCATGGCCGCACGGATATAAGCTCTCCATACATCCCTATCCTGAGCTAATGTTTTCCAATCATCCCCTGTATAATCTACTACCCTCAAATTACGATTAATGTTATTAATCTACCTCATTATTGTTTTTCCTCAGGCTTTCCTATAAGAAGCTACCATGCCCCTCGCTCTTACCCCATTCGTGCCACATTTCCTGACCACCATACTCTAAGATGCCAAACATGGACTCCTACTTTAAAGGAAGAAAACATATTACGAGTATTTGAGAATAAAATTCTCAGGAAAATTTTTGGACCAAAGAGAGATGAACGGACAAAAGAATAGAGAAGACTACATAACAGTGAACTACATGACCTTTATAACAAACCAGTTATAATATAATAAGAAACGTTAAGGCTCGTACAATGCGATGGATAGGACGTGTAGCACCAATTGGGAATGGAAGAGGGGCATGGAAGCTTCTTGTATAAAAAGCAGAAGGAAAACACCCGTTTGGCAGACCAAGAATGTGGTGGGAGAATAACCATTAACCATGATTTAGGGAAGTAAATAATATAGGGGATGATTAGAAAATATTAGCTCAGGATAGGGATGTGTGGAAAGCTTATGTCCGAGCGGCCATGAACCTACAGGTTCGATAGTGCCAGTGATCTGTTATTATAATAAAATTATTATTAATTATTATTATTATTATTATTATTGTTATTATTATTATTATTATTATTATTATTATTATTATTATTATTATTATTATTATTATTATTATTATTATTATTATTATTATTATATAATGTGAGAAGTACTGTCATCTATGGAGCTGAAGTTTGGAATTTCAATAAAAACTTAGAACAAAATCTTATGTCGGTGGAAATGGATTTCTTGAGGAGAGAAGCAAGATGTTCAAAATTAGAAAAAATAAATACTGTCACACGAGAAAAAATGAATATTAGATATTGAGTAGCAGATCATATAAGATACAAGCAATTAAATTGATATGGGCATATACGACGAATGCAAGAAGAAAGTTTACTTATCCAGAAAAACATAGGAATGTTGTCCACCTGGAAGAAGAAGGAAAGGAAGACCTCGAAACTCGTGGATGCAAGAAATAAGATCTGGAATGGGAACAAGAGGACTGGAGGACATGGAATGGATGGATAGAAGAGACGAGTCTTCTTCTTCACTTCCTGGTTTAGGCAAGAGTTGACTGTTCCATCTTCACTAATAGATCCAAGACCATCTCTTCCGAGGACCTCCGACATCTCTTCTTCCTCTTGGAAAATAATGGAAGATTTTATTTGGTAATCTACTTTCTTTCCATTCTTTCTACATGTTCTTTCCACTGTATCTTGTTGTTAAATATATTTTATTTTATGGAGTAGATCTGCAGTTCTTCACGGATATCCTCGTTTCTTATCTGGTCCATTCTAGTGCAGCCTTTTACTCTTCTTAACAATTTCATCTCGGCTGCTTGGATTTTACTTTCTTGTTTGGTAGTGGTAATCCAAGATTCACTCCCATACAAAAGGACAGGGACAGCCATTGTTTTATAAAATTTTAATTTTGTTTGTTTCATAGAGAAGAGTGGAGAAGGAAAATAAAACTTTAGGCACAGGAAGATGTGTAAACATTGAAACTCTGTATATAAATAAAATTATTATTAGTATTATTCCAACGATTGTCCCCGTATTTCCACTTCGAGGAATGAGATGAGATGAGTTTCCCATTAATATCCTGACACTAGTCTTTCAGGCGAGAGAAAATCCTCTCCATACAGGAAATAAATTCCGATCGTGTGTAGAATCCGGGCCTACTCTCTCTGAGGCAGCAACCTTACTTCTAGACCACATTGAAAGGCGGACAAATCATACTTTCAAATGCATACATGCTCGCATAATATAGAACTTTCAAACAATATGGCATTCAGACGAACATAATGCGAAACGTGATATTCAGAACAAATTATTCTGTTGTGATATCACAGAATAGCAGACAGCAATAAGCGCAAAACATGCTGTGAAATTTATTTGTACACGATACAAAGAGTAGGTGATAGAGTGGTACAAGCATTGACCAAAATTGGAGGCAACGTGTTGTAAGTTTCCCCCCCCCCTTCTACCTTATTAATATATTGCTCGAATATAATTTATTCATGTAAAATGCATAAGATGAGGACACGTGGTGTGGATTAAAACAAATGCCTAACGCCTAAATAAAGAGATTCACGACTGGGGCGCTCAGCGTGCATTGTCACGGCAACTGTTCCATAAAAACAAATGCTAGTTTTTGTTGCGTGGCAACCTTGATGTCCTGAACACCTCCCAGCACTTTTCTTTCAAATGTGTAACATTTTTCACCAACTCCCTGTGACAACAGTGGGATTGTGTAATATATTTATATAAACTTCTTGTGTATTATACAAAGGAGTACAGAGAGATCAAATAAAAACCATTTATTGCTAGAAAACTATTAAAATACAGTTAATGAGGGCCACAAAAAAGTTATATATATATATATATATATATATAACCTCTGTGGTCTTGAGGTAGCTTGCTGCCTTGTCACGAAGCGGGCCCGGGTTCGATTACCGGTCGAGACAGGCTCCTGGGAGAAGTTTTTTCGGGGTTTTTCCTCAACTGTAAGACAAATGTCAGCACTCTTAGAGTCCAATGGTCCCCAAAAATCACCTGGCCATCACCATAATCCCTATTATTATCATCATCATTCACCGGTGTTAAAATCAACGGGAAACTACCACACCTATTTTTATGAATACATAGAGTATTTTACATAGATATTTAATTATTTCATAGATTATTTTAATTATTCAAATAAAACGTTGTTGAAATAAAGCTTTAGACATATTATATTTCAGGACAGCGTTTTGATTATGGCAGAACAAAGCTTTCTCAAGGCTAACTGTAAAATATCTGCATTTAGACTATGGAATGTTAGTACAGTTAGGGGATATGTAGGTCAAAGCTCAGTATTTAACCCTGGCAAAGTAAGGGACTCGGTCTGTCTGTGTGTTGTACTGATGGGTAAGTCTGCTATCATTTTTCTTAACAAATTCGCTAGGAACAGTTAGCAATGTAGTCAAGTATCATAAATATTTTAAGACTTATTTTTTTCAAAGTGTAGGAATTAGTATATACTTATTAAAATGTAAATTAGGGTAGATTGACAAACCCCATCTCCCTCTGAAACGTAAAGAAAGTTCGAATGTAGGTTTTCTTAATATAAGCTTAGATTAATTATTTAGAGTTAGAATGCTTAGGGTTGTTGTAATAATTATTCTCTAGAAATAAAAATAGATAAATTAAGAATCCATTTATTTATGTTCAAAAACACGTATCCCTTTATAACGAATACATCCACATACTAACGCTCGGCTAGAACCCCATGCTACCAAAATTTTCAAGTCCCGAAGGTCCTTTAAGCCCTAAGAAAACCAGCAGATCGTAATACCTATAATTCCCTAGTAAAGCTGCAAAGTATAGCTTGAAAATGCTATGATTGCAGTGATTGATCTGCCCTCGGGCAGAATTGCTATGGATGAATATAGCCCAGTTCTTATTATATCTGGCTTTCTATAAAGACAATGCAGTTCACTGTTATGTAGTCTTCTCCATTCACCTGTCTGTTCATCTCTCTTTGGTCCAAACATTTTCCTGAGAACTTTATTCTCAAATACTCGTAATCTCCTTTCCTCCCTTAAAGTAAGAGTCCATGTTTTGCTTTGAACCAAGATTTAGATCCCCCAGCCGTAATGATTTGAATTTTATAAATTTAAACTGTAATTGATATAATATAAATTCTTATGAATGTATATCAATGTATGATATTTAAGGGAATCTAATATCAAATAGTAACTTCGCTTTATTTCTCAATCGACAGTCAGACATGGGCAGATGTTTTGGCAAAGCTATTAAACATGTCGCCACTTTGCTATGTTTATGGCAGTAAATCCCATTTGCAAGTAACTTTTATAAAGGACCTTAAGATAAATATATTTTTCTCATATTTTCATAGTTCTCCTAAGTAGACTGTCCGTCAACTTGACATATTGATTAGCGAGCAGGTATGCTCGTTTCTGTACTTTTATGAAGGACAATAGAGTATGACTTCCTGTGGGTAACTTGTTTTTGTAGTACAGTCTACTGCTTAGCGAAAACACCCTTAATACGGGAAGACCCTTATAAAAGTGAAGTAAGGAAAAAAAAACAAGTGTTATTTTCTCTTCCCAATAAACCAATTAGGACTGGGACATCTTTTATTGCCGATATCCGGCCTTTTGAAATTTTGCTAATGTTAAGGAAAACATATATTACCCAAAAATATATCGCGTGGGAAGCCCAGAAGAGAAAGGAAGGAGGAAGTAGGCCATGTATTGTTGCCCAGAAAAGACCTCCAGCCAATGGGCAAATAGAGCTAAAAAAATCCCTTTAGGTATGAGCCAGTAAAATTTGGCAAACGCCTCTGCAATTAAAATCCTGCTTATCGATAAGTTGTTACCGTAATGATGATACGCCCTACCAGGGTACTGCCCAATCAGAGGGCATATTAAAATAAATTGTAAGCCGGACAGAGAACTTTGCTGTAGGCAGGCCAACAATTTTGAGAAAAGATTATTGTGTTAGAATCCGCAGGGGAGTCAAGGAGGCATGTGGTCTCCGAGTGCTGTTAAGTGTAAAGATTAGTATTACCGGACAACCGCGGTACATATCTCGGTAGAAACATAAATCTACCCCATATAAATTGGCGTACTCAGCAAATATCTCCGCCGGCGCATCAAATAAAAATAGTACGGAAAGTGTTATTGAATAATAAAGACGTGTGCCTACTCTTCTGTGTAAAAGTGTGCATTAATGTAGAACTGTTCACATTTTCCTGGTGTCGCTCTCCCGTCAAATAATCCTCCGTTACACCTGAGATAAGATCCTTTTGCTCTCCGATAGTAAGAACCCCTAAGAACCTAGTCCGGAGCAATCAACCCGAACTGTCCAGCAGCAAGGATCCCTCATCCTTAAGTTGTAGGAGTGGACCCTGTAGCAGAGTAGCCGAGCAGACTATCACGCTTCATAGTGGCCCTCCAAAGTGGTGCTACATTGTGGTGCTTCAGCTTCCATATAATATAACTGGTAGAATAATAGTTTTATGTATTTTCAGTTTAACGTTTTTTGAAAGGAGTTGGGAAGTCAAGAGTCTCTGTAATGCATAATAGCACGCATTTCCAGAATTGAGCCTATGATTAATTTCTTTGTGCATCTCATTCCTATTTGTGATTATTGTTGTTATGCAAGTAGTATTTTCATTGTATGGTACTTAAGATATCAGTTAATTTGGATTTAAATAATCGTGAATTACAGCCCCTGACATGACTGGGAAGTGAATTCCGTGCTCTTACTTACTTACTCACTGGCACTATCGAACCCGTAGGTTCATGGCCCCGCGGACATAAGCTCTCCATACATCCCTATCCTGAGCTAATGCTTTCCAATCATTCCCTTATAATCTACTTCCCTCAAATCATAGTTAATGTTGTTCTCCCACCTCATTCTTGGTCTACCAACTGGACGTTTTCCCTCTGGTTTTCCTACAAGAAGCTTCTATGCACGTCTTTCATTCCCCATACGTGCAACATGTCCTGCCCATCGCAGTCTACGAGACTTAACTGTTCTTATTACATCTGGCTTCCTATAAAGACCATGTAGTTAATGATCCCCGTGCTCTAGTCATAGATATTGTGTAAGATTCAGGGTATAAACATGTTCTGTGCTGAGGTATAGTGCATAGGCCCTAAATTTGTGGTGCATACTGTATGAGATATTGCTCTACACAATAAGATACTGAGATAAAGCAGAGATTCTGTGAACAACATTAAATCTAATTGCTCACAAGTTGTCGCTTGGCGATGAATTTCCCTGATAATATACATACTATATGTCTTTGTCCACTTAGAGCCAATGTTTCTGAAACACACTGTAATTCACGGACTTGAAGTACTTTGTTGGTTACTGTGTAGGTGTCATATCACAAAGAGATCTGACAGACAAATAAATATCCCTAATTTTACCAACTAATTAACTAACTCAACTAGCACTATCTTACCCGTAGTTTCATGGCCACGCGGACATGAACTCTCCATATATCCCTGTACTGAACTAATATTTCCCAAACATTCTCTGTGTAATTTCTATCTATCTATCTTCGAGTTTTTACAGCTGCTGCTGTCTTCCCGTGCCAAACATCCAAAGCCTACGATCTTGGGCATCTTCAATGCTTAGCCCTCTTGTTTGCATTACTGTCTTCATGTTTTCCTTTTTTCTGGTCGGTTGCCATTGATATAGTTGCTTCGGCCATCGCTCATCTTCCATTCTTAAAATATGTCCTAACCACTTTAATTCCTTCTCCTCAATTCTTTCAATTATGCTTTCTTCTGCTTCCATTACGTTTCTAATTTCCTTATTTGTGACATGTTCTAATTTTGTCTTTCTGGCACTTCTGCGTAAATAATCCATTTCTAGAGCTATTAGTTTATTTTTGTAGTACTTATTGATTGTCCGTACCTCACTTCCATACATTGCAACAGATTCCACCAATGTTTTACCAATTTTTTTGTGTCTTTCCAAACATGCTTATCCCACCATATGAAGTTTAACGATGATATTATTTTGCTACTTAATTCAATTCTATGTTTTATGTTCTCATTGCCTATATTACCCGTTTAAGGAGTAAGCGCAGTTGTTGACGGAGGGCACTGCAGTCGTGTTTATGTAGGAATAGAACACGTGACACTGCTATCTAAGATTGCAAAGGGGAATGGGACGTGGGACGCTGACAGTGTACACTGCCTTATATGACGTCACGTGTACCAACAAACTTCCTGATTCTTCCGCCTGCACAGATATTTTGAACGAGTAATACCTTCAGTGTTATCCATAATAATTCCCAAGTATTTAGTTTGTTTCATTTGCTTTATTTGAATTCCTTCTTCCAATATTAAATTATCTCTTTCATTGCTATTTATTGCGTCCCGCGCCGTAGCCGAGCGGTTAAGGTAGGAAGCCTTGGCGCAGAGCTACGGGACTTGCGCTGGTTCGAGTCTCCATGGGGGAAGAAATTTTCTCATGGTATTTCGGCCAGTGTGGGACCGGTGCCCACCCAGCATCGTGACGCAATTGGGTAGCTACAATAAGTAGCGGCTCCAGGTTGAGGAACCAGCTATAACGGCTGGGGGACTCGACATGCTAACCACATGTCACCCCTACACTGGCTGTTGATCATCTACCTCTGTGATTGACACATGTGGATGTGAAGGGCCAGCAGCCGGCTGGTAAAAGGGCAACCGCTGAAAAGTGGAAAGACCCTCAATCGGCTATTTATTGCGAAATATTCTTTTTTTTTTTTTGTAAATTTATTCCGAGACCCCATGATTCATATGTGTTTTTCAACCTTTTTGTCATGAATTATATATTTAAATTGTGTAATTTACTTCAATCAAATCATAGTTAATGTTATTATCCCATATCATGTTTGATCTACCTTTTTGTCGCTTTGCTTCTAATTTTTCTACAGGGAAATTTAATTATCTTCTTTGATTCCGCATTCGTAACACATGTCCTGCCATCACAGTCTAAGTGACTTAACTTTTCTTATAATAATAAGTAGGTAAGTAGCACTCGAAAGAGCATTAAGTTTTAGGTTTTGACTTTTTGTTTTATGATTTGTCATTTATCAGTTCGTTCAACGATCCCGTCCATCTTCTGCATTGTTTGTAATGGTATCGCTCGTATTTTTGTTCACATATCTTGCATTCACACGAGTCACTCGGTTGGTGGAATTTCGTATTCTTGCACATTTTATGATGATATCCTTCTGTTGCCTGGCCTATGATTGCGTGCCTTTGTGGGTTGGTTGCTTCCGGTCCACTTCCTCTTCACCATGGCCCCAGAGGCGTAGAACTCTTCGTCGATCTCTTTTTCCTTCTTTTTTTTCCGTGACTTTCTTACATGGCTCCGTTGCTGGCAGTAGTATCCTTTGTCTCAGGTCCTCTAGGAAGTAGGTTTCTCTGGCTACCATATACGCCATTCTATTTGGTGTGTATTTGCTTGCACCTAATGCATTTTTAATGTATCTTGCTTTCACTTTATGTAACCTCTCCAAATCGCTGATCCATAGTTTCTACCATATCAATTCTATCCCGTAGGCGGCGATCGGGATGATCACTGATGCGAATAATTTAATGGCTGTGTCTAATTTTAATGCTGTAATGACTTTGATACTGCACATAGCTCTTATAGCTACTGCTGCTCTCTCCTGCACATGTGCGCTCAAAAACTTTGTTGTTGGCTGCAGTGTTATGCATAAGTATCTGAATTTGTTCATCATTCTTATCGGTTCTTCTCCTAGTTCTATCACTTGCCGCTGCTCTTTTCCCTTTCCTGAAAACCATTTGTACGGTCTTGTTGCTGTTTATCTTGAACTCATTTTCCGTAGCCCATCGTTATATTGCGTCTATGCCTTGTTGTAATTCTTCTTTGTTTTCTGCCCCAATAGTCATGTCCGCATACATTACCATTGGGGCAGAAAGCAAAGAAGAATTACAACAAGGCATAACTTTTCTTAGTACATCTTGTTTTCCATAAATATAATTTATCTTATCGTTAAGTAATCCTCTCCATTCATCTGTATGTTCATCTCCCTATGGTTCAAAATATTCTTAAGAACTTTATTCTAAAATACTCGTTCCATAGTAATTCTGCCCGAAGGCAGGTCCTTCACTGCAATCATAGCATTTTCATGCTATGCTTGCAGCTTTACTAGGGAATTGTGTAGGTGTGGTAGCTTCCCGTTGCTTTCCACACCGGTGAAGGATGATGATGATAATGATAATGGTAAGGATGATAATGATAAGGATTATGGCCATATGATTTCGGGGACCGTTTGGGCCTTAAAGTTTTCCTGACATTTGTCTTATAGGTGAGGAAAAAACCCGAGAAAAACCTCACCCAGAAAAACTGCCCCGACCGGGGATCGAACCCGGACCCGCTGCGTGACAAGGCAGCACGCTACCTCGAGACCAAAGCGGTGGACAAAATACTCGTAATCTTATTAATTTTTATTTGCCTGTTTATTTACGTACTTACAGTCCACCGCTGTGGTCTCGAGGTAGCGTGCTGCCTTGTCACTCAACGGGCCCGCGTTGGATCCCCGGTCGGGACAAGTTTCCTGGGTGAGGTTTTTCGTGGTTTTTCCTCACTTGTAAGATAAATGTCAGGGAACATTTAAGGTCCAAACGGTCCCCGAACACCATCTGGCCATCATTATCATCAATATCACATTCGCCTAATTAGCTTTAGTTTAGTTTAAGGTCTCTCCTGGCGCATCATTACCATCATCATTAACTCTCATACCATCGGACAGCGTAATCCCACCATCCAGGCGTCCCAACCTCAGAAGTGGGTTACAAGTACGCCATGCCAGGAGAGAACACCAGTTTGATGATTGCCCACATCTGTAAATGGCACATACGGATTTGACGCCATTTGTAGTCTAAACCCATGGTCCTGTCTCATAAATTTACCGTACGTAGACAACTTGAAACATGGAATAAGAAGCCTCTGGCAACATTTATTGATTTCTTCATGATCAGATTTGAATTTTAAGTCTCAATTGCCTGAGTTGTTAAAGAGTGTCATTAAAAAATGCTATAAATAATATGATGATATTCAAGAAGATTTTCGGGCTGTAGGCCGTGGTCGTGAGGCTTGTAGTTCCCCGACGTAATAATAAATAATATCTTCAATACGTGTTCAAATCAGGATCGGGTCGAGGAATGAGATGAGATGAAGCCCCTATATTTATAGAGGTCTGTGAACTACAAGGGTACTGGCCGAC
Organism: Diploptera punctata; assembly: GCA_030220185.1. NCBI lineage: Eukaryota > Metazoa > Arthropoda > Insecta > Blattodea > Blaberidae > Diploptera > Diploptera punctata. Next base: position 2,048,814 of record JASPKZ010003878.1, read on the forward strand.
CACTCCTGATGCACCGTCACAGGGGCGGATGAATGGAATGAAACGAAATGGGATGAGTTGAGAATGGAGAAATAAAAGTAAAGTGATCCCACAACAGGCCTCAGGAGGCCCTTGGGGCAGTAGGAGGTTAAGGCTCCCACTATTTCTGGACAATCGGCACTTGATGTTAGCCGGGTTGTCAGCCCTGCGTGACGGCCGCCTTTACCCTCAGAACAAGCGTCTAGTACTCATTTCCGATAGAGGCTGAGTCGACCCCAGGGCCATAGTGTTGCCAGAAGGTTTGGGTCAGTTTAAAAATCCTGACCCCACCGGGACTTGAACCCTCGACCTTCCGGCTTGTAACTCAGTGCCTTAACCACTACGCTACGGCGTGCCCCGAGAATGGATAAATGGTGGAATGAAATTTGTGGCAGGGGAAAAAGGGAGAAACACCAATAAAAACCGGCCAAAACCCCGTTTCGTCCACCACGAAACCCACATGGAGTGACCGGGACTCGATCTCGGGACCCCAGCTATGAGAGGCGAGCGTCTAACCGCTTGCGCCACTGAGCCGCCTTAAAAAATACTTCATTTTTTATTTTGAGAATTTTCCTCATCATTGAGGGGTTTCTCCAACCAATCGTAGTAACTAACATGAATTTGCAAAAAAAAAAAAAAAATATATATATATATGTTGTTCCATCCACAGTAATTCTGCCCGAAGGCAGGTCCTTCACTGCAATCATAGCATTATCATGCTATGCTTGCAGCTTTACTAGGGAGTTGTGTAGGTGTGGTAGCTTCCCGTTGCTTTCCACACCGGTGAAGGATGATGATAGTGATGATAATAATGATAAGGATGATGATGATGGCCATATGATTTCGGGGACCATTTAGGCCTTAAAGTTTTCCTGACATTTGTCTTACAGGTGAGGAAAAACCCCGATAAAAACCTCACCCAGAAAAACTGCCCCGACCGGGGATCGTACCCGGACCCGCTGCGTGACAAGGCAGCACGCTACCTCGAGACCACAGCGGTGGAGTTATTGTCTAATGTGCTGCATCTCTAACACTGAAGTCATTAGTCATTAGCAGTCTTGCTCTCCATTACTTTGAGGTCTTAGAATCTTCAGTTTATTTACAAGATTTATCACCACATGTATGAAGATCATACGCAGGGTGCACCGCGAGGAGGCCATCTACCTTACACCTCATATGTATTACTACGGGCTTACAGACTCTCAGTTTGCAACAAACATTCACAAATTTCCCTTAATTAAGGTTCTCCATTGTTCTCTGTCCTCTGTGTCTTCATCTGTTACACCAAATTTCCTCATTGAATTTTGAATATTATTCTTCCAGGTTGTTCTTGGTCTTCCTTTTCTGCTCCTTCCTTCAATTTTTCCTTGCATAGACAGCGTTTGGTAGTCTTCAATCCTGCATTCTTCTTACGTGTCCAATTAGCCTTCTGTGTTTATTCTCGTCCATTATATTTCTTTCAGCATTCATCCATTTTCTAATTTCTGCATTTTTATTTTTTTCCAGTAGAGATTTTTTGGCAGCTCTTCTCCAAAAATCCATTTCAACTGAAGTTATTCCGTTGACATGTTGTATCATTGTCCAAACTTCCGCTCCATATAACATTATACTTTGTAGTATGAACTTATGAATTAGTTATTTAAATAGTTTTTTAGTGTTTTTAAAAAAGTACTAACGTATAATATAATATCCAGTTCGTGCTATTTTTAATCTGTTAGTTTTTATGCTCTATAAAACCAGCGATATCAACAGGTGATTCGTTGGCTGTGAAAGATATCACCTTATTATTTTCCCCTTCCTACTGGGTTTCCTTTCATTTGTCAATATCAGATGATATAACTAACTTATTGGCTCTAAAAAACAGGTTAATGGCCGTGTGTACATAAGCCTACTGGGTTTCCTTTCATTTGTCAATATCAGATGATATAACTAACTTATTGGCTCTAAAAAACAGGTTAATGGCCGTGTGTACATAAGCTCTCCATACATCCTTATCCTAAGCTAATGTTATCAATCATACCTGTATAATCTACTTTACTCAAATCATGGTTAATGCAATATCGGCCAGATCAATGAAATATTATTTAGACAGTTTATTACATGAAGCACAAATGAGGGGCCTGTGATCATTCCACATGGGTTTATTGCAGTCCACACATTCCATAGCTAACTTCTTACCTTTTTTCTAGGGCAGAAATTGCACATTTTCTTCCGCTGAAAGCTACAACTTCTGTCATGTTCTTGTTCACCTGTTTCTGTTGGACCTCAGGATTTTTAAACTGACCCAAACCTTCCGGCGGCACTATGGCCCAGGAGTCGACTCATCTCTAACAGAAATGAGTACCAGACGCTTCTTCTGGGGGGTACAGGCGGTCGTCATGCAGGGCTGACAACCCGGCTGACATCAAGTGCCGATTGTCCAGAAAAAGTGGGAGCCTTAACCTTACTACCCCAAGGGTCTCCTGAGGCCTGTAGTGGGATCACTTTACTTTATTTCACTTTTACTATCACTTCTGTTTTCGAGTTCACTTATTTCATCACTTGTAAGCCATTTACTTGAAAATGGCATTATAAAAATAAAATAAAATAAAATAAAAAGTAAGAAATTACTGTTTCACTAACATAGATACTTACTTAATACTTAATACAGGCTTCCCGCTTTACAGCAGTTTGCCCTTGATTCCTGCTTTCCAGAGATTCCTATCTTCCCATTGTCCCATCTTCCATACCCCTCTTCATCATAGCATCATATATTCCCTCATACCATGTTCTTCTACTTCTTCCCCTTCTCCTTCTGCCTGGTACCATCCAATCCAACACCTGTTTAGGCCACTGGTCTTCCGGCTTCCGTTGTACAACTAACATAGATAATTACTATATAATTGAAAGACTTGACAGCCTATAGGCCTAATCACGAAATTCAGTTTGAATAAAAACACCGCCGTAGGGTAGTGGTTAAGGCACTGAGCTACAAGCCGGAGGGTCGAGGGTTCAAGTCCCGTTGGGGTCAGGATTTTTAAACTGACCCGAACCCTCTGGCGGCACTATGGGCCCTGGGATCGACTCAGCCTCTAACGGAAATGAGTACCAGACGCTTCATCTGGGGGTAAAGGCGGCCGTCACGCAGGGCGCACAACCCGGCTGACATAAAAAGTGCTAATTGTCTATAAAAAGTGGGAGCCTTAACCTCCTACTACCCCAAGGGCCTCCGGGCCTGTTGTGGGATCACTTTTACTTTATAAAAAACACACGTTATTACCTGACGGTGGGGTTTATATGACCCCAACTACCACCACAACAAATATTTCCCTGTCCCTCTTGTAAACTATTTTATGAAAACTCTCAAAACTCTCACCACTTAAAGAACAAGGTTAGAACTGAATTCTCACAAAACTCTAAAAAAGTGAGTCCGAAATTACGAATGTTCAGTCGAATAGAAATATATGTGGGGTTACCAAGACCCCACCATCAGGTTCCAGGGTTAAATCAAAGATAATATGAGCTTATAAGAGCACAAGCAAAAGGGGTTAATTGAATTATGTGGTACATACTGCGACGAACCAAACGTGGTAGTTGCTAGAGACAATTTTTATTTTCAAATTTCAGGTAAAACCCCGTTTCTAGTACTCAGATTTCGATGATTTCTGGACAGTGCCTATCTTGGTTTATTTCAGTAGAATATACTGCGTTTCGTTGTGAAATATCGTAAAAATTACGACCGCTAGAGCGATTATTAAATTTTTGTTCTATGTGGACTTCTACATTTAATGGTTTTAGAACATAATAGATACCGGCTAAACACTCGCCGTACCTGAAAACCTGTACATATAAATTTTCGTAAGATCGGTTGAGCGATTTAGATGTCTGATGTTGAGTGATTCCGGGTTCTGTGGCCGTGGTCCATAGTTGGTGTTGATACCAGACGTTTCGCCCTCAACTGCGGAGGGCATCTTCAGTGGCGAGTGCTTCTAGGCGTGTTTCCTGGTCGGAAGCTCTACTTAGAGTGAACGCTGCGGGTGTTGTATTGATACTAGTGGTGGGAGCAGGGTGAGCGGGCGTGGCTCTTGCTGATTGGCTAATGGTCGTCTCCTTGTTGTCCCTAGTGTTGATGCATTTATTTTCTAGTGTACGGTACCAGGCCTTAGACAGTTTAATACCTTCCTCTTTTCTGTTAATATTTTCTTTATGTCGTGTATATTTCTATAGCCTCTCGGTATAATCTAGGGAAATAGTAAGGAAGTTTGTGGCTAAAACTTGTGTATCATCGAATAGAATCTGGTGTCCATTCATAATGGCATGTTCTGCTACAGCCGATTTATCCATTTCTCCTTGTCTGCAGTTTCTTTTATGTTCAGATAAACGGGTGGCTATACTTCTTTTCGTGGTCCCTATGTATGGTTTACCACACGAACAAGGAAGTCGATATACGCCGCAAGTGGAGAGAGGTGGCCGAGGATCCTTAGCTGAGCGAAGGCAGTCTTCTATTTTTCTTGTAGGTCTGTAAACTGTTTTTATGTTGTATTTTTCGTAGGAGTTTTCCGATACGATCTGTGACTCTTTGTACATATGGTAAGTAGGCTATGCTGGTTGAGGGCGTGTTATCCATTCTGACGTGCTGTCTTCGTGGATGTATGGTTTGTCTTATTTCCTTGGATGTGTAGCCATTTTTCTGGAAACAATTGAACAGATGGTGTTGTTCTTGTTTAAGGTGTTGTGGTTGGCATAACTTAGTCGCTCTGTCGAACAGTGTCTTAATGACACCTCGCTTTTGTCTTGGATGGTGGTTAGAGTCTTTGTGCAGATATCGGTCTGTGTGTGTAGGTTTTCTGTAAACTGTATGTTTGAATTTCCCCATTGCCAGTCCTTATTATTTGAACATCCAGGAAAGGAAGTCTTCCATTATCTTCTTTTTCCATAGTGAACTGTATTTTGTTGTGTCTGCTGTTAAGGTGTTGAAGGAAAACGTTCCAATTCTTCACTGCCATGTCTCCATACTACGAATGTGTCATCAACATAGCGAAACCAATGTTCTGGAGACTTGGGAGCTGTTTTTAGTGCTTCTGTTTCGAATTTCTCCATGAAAAAATTTTTCCTGGATGTTCAAATAATAAGGACTGGCAATGGGGAAATTCAACATACAGTTTACAGAAAACCTACACACACAGACCGATATCTGCACAAAGACTCTAACCACCATCCAAGACAAAAGCGAGGTGTCATTAAGACACTGTTCGACAGAGCGACTAAGTTATGCCAACCACAACACCTTAAACAAGAACAACACCATCTGTTCAATTGTTTCCAGAAAAATGGCTACACATCCAAGGAAATAAGACAAACCATACATCCACGAAGACAGCACGTCAGAATGGATAACACACCCTCAACCAGCATAGCCTACTTACCATATGTACAAAGAGTCACAGATCGTATCGGAAAACTCCTACGAAAATACAACATAAAAACAGTTTACAGACCTACAAGAAAAATAGAAGACTGCCTTCGCTCAGCTAAGGATCCTCGGCCACCTCTCTCCACTTGCGGCGTATATCGACTTCCTTGTTCGTGTGGTAAACCATACATAGGGACCACAAAAAGAAGTATAGCCACCCGTTTATCAGAACACAAAAGAAACTGCAGACAAGGAGAAATGGATAAATCGGCTGTAGCAGAACATGCCATTATGAATGGACACCAGATTCTATTCGATGATACACAAGTTTTAGCCACAACTTCCTATTATTTCCCTAGATTATATCGAGAGGCTATAGAAATACACAAGCATAAGGAAAATATTAACAGAAAAGAGGAAGGTATTAAACTGTCTAAGGCCTGGTACCGTACACTAGAAAATAAATGCATCAACACTAGGGACAACAAGGAGACGACCATTAGCCAATCAGCAAGAGCCACGCCCGCTCACCCTGCTCCCACCACTAGTATCAATACAACACCCGCAGCGTTCACTCTAAGTAGAGCTTCCGACCAGGAAACACGCCTAGAAGCACTCGCCACTGAAGATGCCCTCCGCAGTTGAGGGCGAAACGTCTGGTATCAACACCAACTATGGACCACGGCCACAGAACCCGGAATCACTCAACATCATGATTACCGGCCGTGAAAGCCTGCATTCAACTATTAAACGCCTCTACGGGGAGGAAAGTTATTTACGTATTCGACACCTGGAGACACTCCGGAAGAAGAAATCCCAATTACTATCATCTTATACTTTTTTACTACGGTGCAGAGACGCTGGATATATACCCAAATTCCTGCAACAACGGAGGACTTTTAGATCTAAAAAAGCCCATCGCATATACGACCGTACTGAACGTGCTCTACTCAGAGAACGGATCCAACAAACACGGAAGGAGTTAGCAACCAACGACGCAAAACTCTTTACACTTCACATAACAATCAGTAACAGCATTCCTTACCAAGATTGGAACAAGATCGACAGCATTACATACAACTCAAGTGAAGCAACCATGGTAAAGTCTACTAGAACGCAGATGAAGAAATTTGACTTTCTAAAAATGCAATCGCGACCCTTACAGCAATCAGTCGGTCTACAACATACCGTAACAAACCTGTCATCACGCACGCTCTCAACTGAAGAAACATCTGTACTATCAAAAGGAGGCAACTACGCTATCACACCCCACATCAATACCTGTAGAGGACATTATCTCTAACATCGAGGCAAGCATCAAGAATCTCCCCTTGCAAACAACTGATGAAATTCGTTATGAAGCTGCAAGAATACTCCGTCGCGCCCAACCACCGAAAAGCAATTTAACTAAGAAGGAGAGACTAGCGCTAAAAACTTTAAATAATGATAATAATATCACTATTTTACCAGCCGATAAAGGAAACTCTACAGTTGTTATGAATACACATGAATACAAAGAGAAAATAATAGAGATTCTGACACCAGATATATACAAACCTATCAAGCGAGACCCTACATCCGGTATTCTTCGAAAAACCAACAATCTTATCAAGCAATCGTCCTTGCCAGAAGGAATTAAGAAGAAATTACGCGTATCCGAAGCTCAACCTCCAAGACTCTATGGTCTTCCAAAAATACACAAGAACAACATTCCACTCCGGCCAATTGTCAGTGCCATCGGTTCTCCGACCTACTTACTGGCAAAGCATCTTACAGGACTTCTGAAACCACTCCTTGGAAAAACGGACAGCTACATCAGAGACTCGACACATTTCATTGAGAGACTACGGAATATAAACGTAACATCTCAAGATATACTGGTTAGCTTCGATGTGGTTTCCCTTTTCACCATGGTGCCAGTAAATGAGACCATGGACTACATTAGACAGATTTTCACAGAAGAAATATCCAATTTATTCAGGCATGTACTAACTACTACTTACTTCCAATGGAACAACAGCTACTATGAACAGACCGACGGAGTAGCCATGGGCAGTCCTCTAAGCCCAGTAGTAGCGAATTTTTTCATGGAGAAATTCGAAACAGAAGCACTAAAAACAGCTCCCAAGTCTCCAGAACATTGGTTTCGCTATGTTGATGACACATTCGTAGTATGGAGACATGGCAGTGAAGAATTGGAACGTTTTCCTTCAACACCTTAACAGCAGACACAACAAAATACAGTTCACTATGGAAAAAGAAGATAATGGAAGACTTCCTTTCCTGGATGTTCAAATAATAAGGACTGGCAATGGGGAAATTCAACATACAGTTTACAGAAAAACCTACACACACAGACCGATATCTGCACAAAGACTCTAACCACCATCCAAGACAAAAGCGAGGTGTCATTAAGACACTGTTCGACAGAGCGACTAAGTTATGCCAACCACAACACCTTAAACAAGAACAACACCATCTGTTCAATTGTTTCCAGAAAAATGGCTACACATCCAAGGAAATAAGACAAACCATACATCCACGAAGACAGCACGTCAGAATGGATAACACACCCTCAACCAGCATAGCCTACTTACCATATGTACAAAGAGTCACAGATCGTATCGGAAAACTCCTACGAAAATACAACATAAAAACAGTTTACAGACCTACAAGAAAAATAGAAGACTGCCTTCGCTCAGCTAAGGATCCTCGGCCACCTCTCTCCACTTGCGGCGTATATCGACTTCCTTGTTCGTGTGGTAAACCATACATAGGGACCACAAAAAAGAAGTATAGCCACCCGTTTATCAGAACACAAAAGAAACTGCAGACAAGGAGAAATGGATAAATCGGCTGTAGCAGAACATGCCATTATGAATGGACACCAGATTCTATTCGATGATACACAAGTTTTAGCCACAACTTCCTATTATTTCCCTAGATTATATCGAGAGGCTATAGAAATACACAAGCATAAGGAAAATATTAACAGAAAAGAGGAAGGTATTAAACTGTCTAAGGCCTGGTACCGTACACTAGAAAATAAATGCATCAACACTAGGGACAACAAGGAGACGACCATTAGCCAATCAGCAAGAGCCACGCCCGCTCACCCTGCTCCCACCACTAGTATCAATACAACACCCGCAGCGTTCACTCTAAGTAGAGCTTCCGACCAGGAAACACGCCTAGAAGCACTCGCCACTGAAGATGCCCTCCGCAGTTGAGGGCGAAACGTCTGGTATCAACACCAACTATGGACCACGGCCACAGAACCCGGAATCACTCAACATCATGATTACCGGCCGTGAAAGCCTGCATTCAACGATTTAGATGTCTATTAAACTCAGATATACCAACATCAATTTTTATACATAGATTTATTCATACATTCTAGGAATCTATCTATAATGGCTTAGGCCAATGTTAAGACATAGCCTCTCCTTTGTTAGAATTTACCAGACCAAGTTAATTTAGTTTCCTTATTTGCCCATAGATGTCATGAATGGTATGCGTCAACACAGTGACACAATGAGACATCTAACAGGCAACTAAGGTATTACTCGGATGCTAAGTTCGGTAAATTTTGCTTAGAGGCCTTTATATTCAGGCATAAGGATCTTTTACTAGCCTGAAATTCTTTAGACTGTGGACCCACGACCTAAAGTCTCTCCCAGAGGACTTACTTCTTCGATTTTTCCATCCTAAAAAATCCATCATTCCTGCCGGGTTTGAACCCATGACCTTCGGGACCAGAGGCTAGGAGCATAATCGCTAGTCATCCGCTGCCGACCAGTATAAACTATCTATCTATAATCACGTAGCCCAATGTTGAGCCATAGCCTGTCCTTTTTGTCAGGAGCTACTAGACCAAGTTAATTTTATAGTTACCTTATTTGCTCATAGATGTCATGTTTGCATGCAGACAACACACCGACCTAATGAGACATCTATTGTATATCTGGCTTAACTTGACAAAGAGAGAGATGGAGATATAAGATAGATCGTTGACTGCTTTCTTCCAAGTTACAAAAGAAAGAACCCACCCTGTTGACAATTTTCGTCTTACTCCTTAGCCCTATTAACATCTGGCGATGAAACACCAAACAACACTGGTGCGAGTTAGAGAGGTGAGCACAGTTGTCTCTTTCTACATATTTCTTGCAAAGTTAAGCCAGACGAACTATAACAGACAACTAAGGTTGAGGTAGGTAAATTTTGCTAAGAGGCCTCTTTATTCAGGCTTCAGGATCTTTTACAAGCCTGAAAATCTTCGGACGCGGGAGCTACTGCTTAAAGTCCCTCCTGGAGGACTTTGCTCCTTTGATTTTTCCATCCTAAAAAAAATCATCGACACCGGCCGGGTTTGAAGCCGCGACCCTCGGGACCAGAGGCAAGGAGCATAAAAAATAAAATATACAGAGTAATTAATAAAATAGTAGGATCTTCTTGGTGATAAATTTGTAATATAAGAAGTCAATAAAAATCCAAAATCACCAAATTAAAATTTAAAAGAGCCAACTAGTTTCAATAGCGAAGCTATCGTTTTCAAGACTAATTATTGAGTTTTTTTATAATTTTAAAGACTTTGTGACATCATAAATTTAATCCTCTTCTCTTTTACTTAAATAAAAAAGGGCGCTGATTGGAATAGGACCTTTGTCATTATTCATAATTGTATCTTTATTTTTATAAATTAATGTATTAATGTATTAATGAAATGGAATAAGTCATGTAGGGGAATGGGAATCGACATTAATGGCCATTTATTGCACAATTTATTATTCGCTGATGACCAGATTATAATAGGACAAGATAAAGAAGATATAGAATATGTGATAAGAAAGTTGGTCGATGCATTTGAGCTAGGTGGACTGAAGATAAATGATATTAAAACAGAATATATGGTAATCGGAGGAAATTCAGAAGACCTACAAGTAAATAATATGATAATTAAACGTGTTGAAGAATTTAAATATCTTGGATCTATAATAGATAAATCTGGTACTTGTGGAAAAGATATTATTAACAGAGTAAATAGTGCAAGGAAGGCGATTAGATCCCTGAATGGTCTTTTATGGAATAGAAATTTGGCCACAAAAACAAAAAAAGGGATTATACAGACAATAATAGAAAGTATACTTACATATGGATCAGAAAGCTGGACAATAAATGAAAGGATGCAGAGAAGAATGTTGGCGACAGAAATGGATGGATTACGGAGACGTATGAGAATATCCAGGCTACAACATATTCGAAATACATATATCAGACAAGAAATGGACGCACAAGAAACTGTTATCGTATGGACATGTACAACGGATGCCGGAAGACCAGTGGCCTAAACAGGTGTTGGATTGGATGGTACCAGGCAGAAGGAGAAGGGGAAGAAGTAGAAGAGCATGGTATGAGGCAATATATGATGCCATGATGAAGAGGGGTATGGAAGATGGACAATGGGAAGATAAGGAATCTCTGGAAAGCAGGAATCAAAGGCAAACTGCTGTAAACTGGAAAGCCTGTATTAAGTATTAAGCAAGTAAGTATTTTTATAAATTTCTAAACTTTCAAGAACGTCAGGGGGGCACGCCGTAGCGTAGTGGTTAAGGCACTGAGCTACAAGCCGGAGGGTCGAGGGTTCAAGTCCCGTTGGGGTCAGGATTTTTAAACTGACCCAAACCCTCTGGCGGCACTATGGCCCTGGGGTCGACTCAGCCTCTAACGTAAATGAGTACCAGGCGCTTGTTGTGGGGTAAAGGCGGCCGTCACGCAGGGCTAACAACCCGGCTGACATAAAAAGTGCCGATTGTCTAGAAAAAGTGGGAGCCTTAACCTCCTACTGCCCCAAGGGCCTCCGGGTCTGTTGTGGGATCACTTTACTTTACTTTTACTTCAAGAACGCCAAGGAATTTGAAATTAGTGACTGATCTAACCAATCTGAGATTACTTCTATCAATAGCATGACCACAATTATAATTAGAAATATGTTGTACAACCCCAGATTTGTTAATTCTATTCAACCGAAAATGGGCAATATGCTCTTTAAATCTGATTAAGGTAGATCTTCTTGTTATAATTACAAAGAAATACACGTTACCTCAATCAAATCATAGATTTATTATGTCGACGTTTCAATCTCCTTATGTCTTGAAAATGATCTCACATAAGGAGATTGAAACGTCGACGTAATAACTTTATGCTTTGAATGAGATAACGTTTATTTCTTTGTAATTATAATATTAGTGAAAAGTAATTTAGAAAAGTATAATATAAATCTTCACATGAGAGCATATAACAGAAATTTAGAAAATTCAAAATATGCTAACCACCTATTCCAATTTAATCATTGTTTCGATCCAAATTTTGAAATTTTACATATTTGTGATAAGGGTAAGAAGTTAGATCTTTTGGAGGCTCTAGAAATTAATAAATTTAAAAGTAGTAAAAAAGTGTTAAATTCTCAACTTGATTTGAATGAATTCCATTTGTTAAGTTAAAAAAATTAAATAAATATTGTTGTATTGTTGCTTAGATCAGTTGGAACACAATTCATAATTTGTTAACATGTCTGAAGAAGGTACAGTGTACCGAAACAGCTGTCACTGAATTATATAATAAATATTAAAATCAAATAAAACTACGTTTTATTTTTATTTAATTAATAAATCTTCTTGTTTGTCCAACATATTTCTTATCACAGTTTTTACACCGGTCTCATAAATACAAGATTTAAAAAAATAATCAACTTTATCTTTAGGATTAATAATTAATCTTGAAAATGATAGCTTCGCTACTGAAACTAGTTGGCTCATTTAAATTCTAGTTTGATGATTTGGCTTTTTTTATTGTTCAAAACGAGTTCTCGTATATTTTGTTTTCATTGTTAGGTAAAATTTATCTCTTTTAGGGAGACAAGTAGTACTACATTTTCTCTCTAGTTATACTTCTCTTCTGATTTGGTAACCTAGAAACCGACATTTAGTCACGGTCTTGCAAATGCGTTAGGAAAATACGAGCTTTTATGAACCTTAAAATACACATCCCTCTAGCCTCTTTTTGTTAGTGCTTTGAATTGTAGCCTTTATAAATTTTACAGAAACGAGAATCATGCGTTTAGGGAGCAATAGAAAAAGTGACAGCCTGATAGTTAAAGCAGAATTGGAGACATTTAAATTGTGGAGGTGTGAAAATTGTTTTGATTCTTGGGGAATGCGTCGAGATTATAAATTAGAAACAAAAAACAAGCGCGGCGCTGTGGGGGTGAAAACGGGGGACTCCCCGCAGAGTTTGATTGGACAGGTGCTGTGTGAGTAACTACGAACAAAACAGACACATGTATGAACCTCATGTTAACGTTACACGCAGTGAAATGATGTCAGATAACACGCAACAGCCTTAAATTTGCAGTGTGGTTATGTCTTTCTTTTGAGCACTTATATAATTCAGGGACGCGACGTAATGGGATTCTGGTCGTCATAGTAACAATTACAAATGGTAAATCACAGCAGGCTTTGAAATTGTGGAATATAACATAGCAAACCAGCCAACGTAATATTCAAGGCCGGGATAAAAATATAATTGATAAGTAGTTCACCTCCCACTTAATAACTTATCCTTTTTTTTTTTGTTTTAACAGCCGTAATTTAAAATTTGTCACCACGGTCGCATTGATCTTGTTATCTACCCACACGTCCCACTATAGTGCGTGAAATTTCACTATCTGATTAACAGCAAATACGTATTTTGCGGCTAGACAATATTTTTTTTTTTACCCTTAAATTGTCAATACAATATTTTCTCGAGCCAGTTATTTAAATGTTCCGGACCGCAAGGAAAATAAATTAAAGTTAAACTGTGTTATTATTATACATTATTGCGAAATTTGACATACATTTAAGTAGTTTTTTACTCGTTTGTATTTCTATTGATCTAAAAACAATATTAAATAAATGAAATCAATGTATCCAATAGGATACATTTTTAATTTAAGGGTTAACTTGGCTACGTCTAAGTGACAGAAGAACTTTATATTCTCATCTTTTACTATTCCAAATTCTACACACATATTTACCAAGTTGTTTATCAACTAATTAACTCACTGGCACTATCGAACCCGTAGGTTCATGGCCGCGCGGACATAAGCTCTCCATACATCCATATCCTGAGCTAATGTTTTCCAATCATTCCCTGTATAATCTACTTCCCTCAAATCATAGTTAATACTGTTCTCCCACCTCATTCTTGGTCTACCAACTGGACGTTTTCCCTCTGATTTTCCTACAATAAGTTCCATGCACGTCTTTCATTCCCCGTTCGCGCCACATGTCCTGCCCATCGCAGTCTACGAGACTTAACTGTTATTATATCTGGCTTCCTATAAAGACCATGTAGTTCACCGTTATTACTCTTCTACATTCACCTGTCTGTTCATCTCTCTTTGGTACAAAAATTGTCCTAAGAACTTTATTCTCAAATACTCGTAATCTTCTTTCCTCCCTTAAAGTAAGAGTCCATGTTTCGCATCCATATAATATAAGTAGTAGAATCATAGTTTATATTTTCAGTTTAACGTTTTTTGAAAGGAGTTGGGACATCAAGAGTCTCTGCAATGCACAATAACACGCATTTTCAGAATTGAGCCTATGTTAATTTCTTTGTGCATCATGTGTACCATTATATTCCCATTTATTTTCTAAAATCTGTCTTATACTAGAACTCTGATCTGTTGTAGACCTGCTCCTAAATCCACATTGATGATCTCCTAGAATATCACCAATGTAAGGAGTAAGTCTGCTTACTAATATATTTGTTAGAATTTTGTACAAAGTTGAAAAAAATGAGATGCTCCTGTAGTTGTTACAATCAGTTTTATTTCCTTTCTTATTTGAATATTTACAATTTAATTAATTTAATTTAACTATTTTAATTTAATTTCATATATTTAATACATAGGCACTGATATATCAATGGCCTGACAATATCAAAACTGTAAAAAACAAAAAGAAAACACACGAAAGAAAATAATAGTTATAAGATAATATTAGAGGTATTTATCTTTCTTCAAATACTTGTTAATTTAACTAATTTGACTATTTAAATAAAAGGCTGTTAGACCATACATGTTGACTACATATCACCCCTTTACTCATTTGATAATCGTCCACCTCTGTTATTATCATGTGTGAATGTGAGGCCAGCAACCAGTTGGTAGGCCAAGAGACTTATTTGCCTGTCGCGCCATGAAGTTAAAAATGCTGAATATCCTGAAATAATTCTAAATTTCACCACCGATGTAAATTATAAAGCTTCTCATGGCGAAGCTGCCACCATTATCACCTCTTATGTCCGAATATTGGTCTTAGGGTTTAATTCTATAACAGGAACATTAAAAAGAACTTCGAAAAATAAACCAGAAAGACTCTATAATGAAAACAAGACAATATCAGTGCCTATTATTACTTATGGATCCGAAACATGGACAGTGACAACACAACAATCTGCCAGAATACAAGCTGCTGAAATGAAATTCATCAGACCAATAGCAGGATATCAAAGAACAGATAAAAAACATAACACAGAAATAAGACAACAACTAAAAGTAGAGGAATTAAACACAACAATAGTGAAATACAGAACAAACTGGAAAGAACATTTAGCAAGGATGGCTGAGAATAGAATACCAAAAGCAGCATACAGCTATTCACCACGAGGAAGGAGAAGTTTGGGAAGACCAAAGAAAATATGGAAACAGCAGCAATTTGGAGCCGGAACAGGCTAGTAAATAAGCCTAAACCGTGATGAAGAAGAAGAAGGGTCCAATTTTGTAATATTTTTAGTTTGTTTTCGTCTTTTAATTAAGGGGCCATAATTTTATAATTTTATCATCTGCTCTATAGGAACATTTTAGCGTTCCCCCCAACCCAACCACTATAATATCACAGGGAATATTATCGTTTTAAAAGTTTAATCTCTAGATTCATTGATGTCCATTGCAATGGTCTTGGGGTAGGAACGCTGCCTCGCACACAGAGGGTCCGGGTTCGTTGACCGGTAGGACAAGTTTGCTGGACGATGTTTTTTTCGGGGTTTTCCTTAGCTATAAAACAAATTTCAGGAAACTTTAAGGTCAAAATAGTCCTCAAACAGCATGTAGCCATTATAGTCATTATCATATTCGCCATGTTCAGTAAAAATGTGTGTGAATGTTATGTTTCGTCTTAAATACGAGTATTTCTGTTGTCTTGGAGGAAGCATTGAATTGAGCTGATCACTCATTCGGGGAAGCCCTGCATTTCCTTGTGTGGTCAAAAAGTATAATAGTAATAATAATAATAATAATAATAATAATAATAATAATAATAATAATAATAATAATAATAATAATAATAATAGTTTAATTTTACCTGATGGAGTTACGACCCTGACGTCTTCTCTTCCACTTCACCAGGGTTAAATTACTAATTAAATAAAAATAAAACTTAGTTTTATTTTATTTTGATATTTTCAGGCTTAAATTAGTCTATACATATAATAACAATTATGAATTATCTGCAACTTTATTAATAATACATCATAGACATAGACTATACAGTTTACAGATAACAAACAAATAGCAAAAAAAAAATTAAAATAATAATATAATAATAATAATAATAATATCTTCTTGTATCTTGTAGTAGTAGTAGTAGTAGGACTTTATTAGACAAAAAAGTAAGATATTTACAATATTATTTACAAATATGGGTCGCACGGGCAGTAAGCCGTACGTGCTGTTGACAGTCCGTTACAATAAAGTAATAATTGGTACTAGTGTAAAGATAAATAAACAAAAACAGAAATAACATTACAATTACATAAAGAAAACACAGTAAAAATATTACAATTAAATAATAACACAATAGCATTATACACTAAAAACATTAACATTACAATTACATAAAGAAAACACAATAATATTACAATTAAGTAATAACACAATAGCAATAACATTACAATTACATAAAGAAAACACAATAATAATATTACAATTAAATAATAACACAATAGCATTATACACTAAAAACATTAACATTACAATTACATAAAGAAAACACAATAATATTACAATTAAATAATAACACAATAGAATTATACACTAAAAAAAACATTTTGTATCTTGTAACCCTATGGTTCCCTTAACAGAGGTTTAGGCGCTCTCCCCCTACAGGGAAGAATTGAACCATACTAATTTAGTTACACTTGTTTTTTTGTATAGATTTCATTTGAGTGGTCCGTGATCAGTGTTCCGCCTCATACTGACATTTAGGAAACCAAGGTAGTACTAGGACGGGAAAATTAGGTAAATTTTACTTAGAGGCCTTTTCATTCAGGTTTAAGGATCTTTTTCAAGCTTGAAAATTTTCAGACTCGGGACCCACGGCTTAAAGTCCCTCCCGGAGGACTTGCTCCTTGGATTTTTCCATCCTAAAAAATCCATTGACCCCGGCCGGGTTTGAACCCGCGACCCTCGGGGCCAGAGGCAAGGAGCATAACCATTAGTCCACCGCGGTAATAATAATAAAATAATAATAATAATAATAATAATAATAATAATGATGATGATGATGATGATGATGATGATGATGATGATGATGATGATAATAATAATAAGTAATAATGTTTTATTTATTCTGGTAGAGTTAAGGCCATAAGGCCTTATCTTCCACTCAACCAGCATAAATACAAATAAATATTTGACAAATATAGATATACACTATACTAATTATAAACAGTTAAAGATACATTAAATGTAGCAATGTAAATTTCATGTACAAACAACATTTTATACGATTATTACAATAATAATACTATAATAAGAATAAGAATAATATAATAATGATCATAATTATTATAATAATAGTATGAATATGATAAATTATACGAGAAACACCAATTAATATAGCCTATATACCTTACACTGGGTAATGATGAAGTCGAGGTTAGAGCAAATATAAATTTAGATTTCTTTTAAAAGTTGCCAATGTCCGGCAGCCCCTTATTTCTTGTGGTAGGGAATTCCAGTTGCGAGAAGTGAAGTTAGTATATGATATACTATATCTGTGATTTAAAATTTGAATTCCTCTCCCGACTGTACATGTACCTAAAAAGCAAGAGGATAAACAATAACAATAATAATAATTAATAATAATAATAATGCTTTATTTTAGCTGGCAGAGTTAAGGCCATAAGGTCTTCTCTTCCACTCAACCAGCGAATAGTAAAATTATACAAATATTACGTACAAATTACAATTTTAAGATATTATTAAAATACAGACTAAACAAAATACAATGATGATGTGATCTAATGCTAGCTAATACTAACAAAAACATAGAATATAATAAAATTAAAATTATATGAAATTAAGTAAGTAGCTTCCTAGATGATTATTAATGGAATGCTGTATATAGTTGTTATGCAGTTAATGTTTTCATTGTGCCGAACTTAAGATATCAGTTAATTTGGATTTAAATAATGATAGCAATTGACAGTCCCTGACATGACTGGGAAGTGAGTTCCATGCTCTAGCCATAGATATTGTGTAAGATTCAGAGTACAGACAGGTCCTGTGTTGTGGTATCAAAAGTAATAGGACTTTATTAGACAAAAAGTAAGATATTTACAATGTTATTTACAAATACGGATCGCACGGGCAGTAAGCCGTACGTGCTGTTGACAGTCCGTTACAATAAAGTAATAATTGGTACTAGTGTAAAGAAAAATAAACAACAAAAAAAGCAATAACATTACAATTACATAAATAAAACACAATAATATTACAATTAAATAATAACACAATAGCATTATACACTAATTAATTTATATATAATTGTTAAGAATTAATGGTATTGCATTTTGATAACTTGAATGAGTGTTGTCCTTATTTATCAAAAGTAAAGAAGAGTCTTGTGATCTTGTTCCTAAATTGTGATGAGCCGATAATTTTTGAAAACGTGTTGTTAAATAAGTTGGTAAATATGTGTGCAGAATTTGGAATAGTAAGGTATGTGATTGTAAAGTTCTTCTGTCATTTAGGCGTAGCCATGATAAGGCCTGAAATGAAGGAGACACGTGGCCATAACGACGGAGATTGAATATAAATCGAATGCACGCATTATGAGCACGCTGTAGAAGAGAAGAATAAGAAAGAGAACATTCATAGACAAAGCAAAAATAACCGAGAAGATTGATAACTTTTAACTGAACGAATTCTCTACTACTTAATTTCTTCATTTGTAAGTTTTATTTATTTACAATGATTCTGGATGATTAAATTTCTTCCACTACCCTTTGAAATACTTCATTATGCATTTTTTAAGAATATTCTTGTAACATTTTGGGTAGTAATGACCAATTTAATACGAAATTAAAACCAGACCTAGCTTAAACTTCTTTCTTATTTCCTACTAGCTTATATCTCCTACAATAAAAGTGACGTTAATATTGCAATTTAAGAAAACAAAAATGAATATGTTTTATGTTCAATTATGTTATTGTATATTTACATTAAACTAGAGAATGTTCATTTTAGACACAGCAGGAAATTATAAGCTATTTGTATGCTTTATTTTTTATTATTATCTACCTGTTTAGTTACAGCACAAATGTTTGACTTCTGTAGTTTCCTGTAAAATTATGAAGTTAATTTCGTATGTTAAATGAAAGAAAGGCTCATGGGGCCGAAGGACGAGCTGAATTACTCAGTCTTCACGCCATAATTTCCATAAAAATTCTCTCGCCACAGGGAGGTGATCCAACCAGCTGGATCCTGGTGACGTCACACCATGGATTGTGTGCATTTGTGTAAAAAGTCATTGCGAACATATTTATTTATCAACGTGGTTATAAAAAGACATGACATGAGATTTACATTGCTAATGAAGGTGGAAATGTAAGAACAGACCAAGTCTATGAAGCAGTTATTCACGACGCAGTTCCAGTCTTCTTTCGTACGTTTAACAGGATTAGGTTATGTGGCGGCTTCAGGTTTCACTCCTTCTCTTCTCTTCATCATCATCATCATCATCCCAAATACTACTCAATTTGCCTGCGCAGAGTCAAGTTGTTCCTCCTCTCTCTCTCTCTCTCTCTTCTCTCCTCCTCTCTCCCTCTCTCTCTCTCCCTCTCTCTCATCCGCTCTCTCTCCCTCCCCTCTCTCCTCTCTCTCTCCTCTCTCTACACCATCTCTCTCAACTCCCCCTCTCTCTCCTCACTCTCCCCTCTCCCGTCTCACTTCCACTCTCTCTCTCTCTCTCACTCCTCCCCCTCGCTCTCTCACTCTCCCCTCTCTCTCCCTCTCCCTCTCTCACTCAATCCCAACCCTCCCAACCCCCTCCCTCTCCCTCTCCCTCTCCCTCTCCTCGCTCTCTCCCCTCTCTCACTCACGTCCTTCTATCTCCATCTTACATCTCTCTCCTACTCTCTTTCCCTCTCCCTCTCTCGCCTCCATCTCTATCCCTCTCTCGCGCTCTCTCTCTATCTTTCCTCTCTCCTCTCCTCTCCCACTCTCTCTTCCTCTCTTCCTCCCTCTCCCACACTCTTCTTCCTCTCTCTCTCTACTCTACTCCCTCTCTCTCTCCCTCCCTCCCACTCTCTCTCCTTCCCTCTGCTCTCTCCCACTCTCTTCTTTCTCCCCCCTTCTCTCTCTCTCCCCCTCACTCTCTCTCCCTCTCCCGTCCTGTCTGTTCTTCTCCGCTCTCCCGTCTCTCTCGTTTTCCATTTACCTCTCTCTGTCTCCCCTCTTCCATCGTCTCCCCTCGCTTCTCTCTCGAATCGTCTCTCCTCCCGTCCCCCTCTTCGTCTCTCATCAATCTCTCTCTCTCTCGCTCTCTCCCTCTATCTCTCCATCTATCTCTTCCTGTACACTCTCACTCTCCCTTCTCCCTCCATCTATCCCCTCTCTCTCCCTCTACCTCTCTCTCACTCTCCCCTCTCCCTCTCCCTCCCTCCCCTCTCCCTCCTTCCCCCTTCCCCTGTCCCTCTTCCTCCCTCTCCCTCCCTCCCTCTCCCTCCATCCACCTCTCTCTCAATCTCCTCTCCCTATCTCCCTTCTACATCACTCTCACTCTCCCCTTCCTCTCTCCATCTCTCTCCCTCTCCATCTCCCCTCTCCTCTCTCTTCCTCTCTCCCTCCCCCCCCTTCCCTCTCTCTCCCTCATCCCTCTCTCTCCCCCCTCTCCCTCTCTCTCCCTCCCTCTACCTGCTCTCTCTCCCGCCTCTCTCTATCCCTCTCTCTCACTCTCCCTCTCCCCCTCTCCTCCTCTCCCTCTACCTCTCCCCCTCTCCTCTCTCTCTTTCCCTCTCCGTCTCCCTCTTCCCTCGTCCTGCTCCCGTCTCCCTCCCTCTCCCTCTCTCTCACTTTCCTCCTCTCTCCCTCTCCCTCTCCTCTCCCTCTCCCTCCTCCCCCCTCTCCTCTCCCTCTCTCCCTCCATCTCCACTCTAAAAACCTACCTCTCCTCTCACTCCCCCCCTCTCTCCCTCTCGTCTTCTTTCTCCTCTCCTTCTCCGTCTCTCCATCTACCTCTCGCTCTCACCTCTCACTTCCTCTCTCTCTCCCTCTCTCCATCTCTTTCTTCTTTCCCTCTCCTTCTCTCTCTCTTCTCTCCCTCATGCTATCCTCTATCTGTCTTTTCCCTCTATCTTCTCCCTCTCCTCTCCCTCTATCCTCTCCCTCTCCCTCTATTACTCTCCTCTCCTCTCCCTCTTACTCTCCTCCTCTCCCTCTTACTCTCCTCCTCTCCTTCTCTCTCTCTCTCTCTCTCTCTCTCTCTCTCGCTCTCAGAAAACTGATGAAAATCGGGTGGATATAGTTTGGTATTGAAGCTTCATATCTATCATCTACATCCACAATTTAATTACATCACTCGATAGATAAAGGATCAAAGAATTCATTACGTTGAGTATGGACTGTGACGCATCGCGCGTGGAAGAGGGGGAAGTGCCGACATTTTGAGGTCGTTTCGCTGCGTCACATAATTTGGAGAAATCCCGAATACATGTTTGAAAACACGATAAAAGACTGCATTAAATACAACTATTGGTACTCATGAGACAAAAATCATGTTCACCAGTGTTATTGATTAGGTAAATTTTAAAATATATTCAATGTTTTGAATATTATTATTTTCATTCACGAAGAATAACAAGTATATTCAGAGGACATATTCTTAATTTAATGAAGGGAACTACTTTTTCGCGTATTTCTTGCTTCTACATCGTATGTCGGTGTTCATAACCTATGAAAAGCGAGCAGGTCATATGGTTCTGTTTTGATGAGAATCACTCTAAGAGCGGACAGCCTTTAGTTATATTTAATCTCTAATAATTGCGTTATAATACAAATTAAAATAGCACTGAGATGAAAATAAAATAAAATAAATACGCGCACTTTAGTTTCAAATCTATGTAATTACAGTATACGTTGTTGAATTTGCCTAAATATCAGGGTACAGCAGTCTTGAGCTGTTGGCATGGTAACAAGGTTCTCCCTCTTAATAAATTCCAACTTTCTTTTGTTCACAGGAGCCTTACCTACTGCAGTTCATAGCAACTGTGTAAACACTGCTAGTTTGCGAGTTCACCGCTATGAGCTCTGTTAGCATTGTGCTAATATTTGACTATGTTTCGCTGAGAGTTGTACAATGTCCTTTTGACGGAGTGAACACAATTGTGACACTCTTCAGCTAAAGCAATGAAAACTTCCATTGGTAATGAACTCTAACACTGCTGACATCTCGACGCTAGAATACTCTTAACTCTGACATTCATAAATTATAGCAATGTCAAACTTACCTGCAATTTAATACAGTTTGCTTGCTTCCAAAGCACGTACACTTGTTTGAGGTTTAATTATTTAAAGAAAAAATTAAGGACAACGAAAGAAGAGGTAGAAGAAAGAAAAAAAAGAGGAAAGTTTTTAGGTATTGGTAAAGTAAAGAAAAGTGATCCCACAACAGGCCTCAGGAGGCCCTTGGGGTAGTAGGAGGTTAAGGCTCCCACTTTTTCTAGACAATCGGCACTTTATGTCAGCCGGGTTGTCAGCCCTGTGTGACGGCCGTCTTTACCCTCAGAACAAGCGTCTGGTACTCATTTCCGTTAGTCGACCCCAGGACCATAGTGCCGCCAGAGGGTTTGGGTCACTTTAAAAATCCTAACTCCAACGGGACTTAAACCCTCGACCCTCCGGTTTGTAGCTCAGTGCCTTAACCACTACGCTACGGCGTGCCCCCTTTTAGGTATTAATATTATAGTAAAGTGATCTTGCTACCAGTTTCATCGGCATGCAATATCAACCAGGTTGTCAGCCCGTTGTCTTTCATTTATTATTGATTAACGGCATTTGATCGTGTCGATAGAGATAAGTTATGGAAAATAATGGAAATACATGGCTACACCGCAAAATTAATTTATGTGATAAAAAGTTTGTATGTAAAGTCTCAAATTATAACAAATATAGGCACATCAAAGACCGAAGCTATTTTAATAAATAGAGGTGTAAGACAAGGGTGCAGTTTATCACCTACCCTTTTTAATCTACATATTAATGATATCATCCAAAATTGGAAAAAGTATTGTTAATATAGGTATAAGAATGGACCGTTTTAAAATATTGAACGTTTTAATGTATGCTGACGATGTGGTTATTATTCAAGAAAATGAAAATAATTTGCAGTACTCTTTACATCAATTAAATCAGTTATGCCAAGAATATAATTTCAAAATATCAAAAGAAAAAACAAAAATAATGGCATTTTAGGGAAACGATCATATTAGATCTAAAATTGTAATAGACAACAAACCTCTGGAACAAGTAACAAATTTTAATTATTTAGGTTGTAATTTTACTATAAACACAAAAACTGAAAGAGACATACATATGAAACTGTCGAAATTTCAAATGATATGCGGAACTATACATAAAACATTAAAGAATAATACAAGAAGAGATACTAGATTGAAGTTTTATAAAACATTGGCAGTTCCTGCATTACTTTATGGTAACGAAACTTGGGCAATGACCAAAAAATTACAAAGTAGAATACAAAGCGCAGAAATTAACTTCCTTAGAAGAACAAAAGGCTGCACAAGATTGGATTGGATCGGATAAGGAATGAAGATATAAGAAGAGAGTTAAATATATATCCATTGGGTGAGAAAATTAGAGAATATAGAGAGAAATGGTTTACACACGTGGAAAGAATGAATGTATCAAGATTACCAAGAGCAGTATTCAACTACAAGCCAAGAGGTTCAAGGAATGTAGGAAGGTCAGTGAAAAGATGGAACAGGCAATTAGCCTAGCCCGTGAAGTGAAGAAGAAGAAGAAGAAGGCGTAGCCCCTTGTTGAGTCATAGCCTCTCCTATATCAGGAGTATATAGACCAAGTTCATTTTTAGTTACTTTATTTGTCCAAAGATGGCATGAGTGACATGCAGTTAACACACCGACTCGTGAGATATCTAGCAGGCAACTAAGGTATTACTAGGATGTTTAAGATCGGTCGGTAAATTTTGGTTAGAGGCCTCTTTGTTCAGACTTAAGAAATTTTTACGAGCCTGAAAATCTTCACACTCGGGACGGAGGACTTGCTCCTTGGATTTTTGCGTCCTAAAAAATCCATCGATCGCGGCCGGGTTTGAACCCGCAGTCCACCGCGGTCGATACCTCCAAAAAAAAAAACGTCCGGAACTCATTTTAGCTAGACTCTGAGCCGAAACCTGGGTCATTATGCCGCCATAAGTTTTAGCAAGTTTTGAAAATCCTGACCCCCATCAGGACTCGAATTCTCCGACAGTTAGCTTTGTATTCTTAATCAAGTTCGCTGCGACATGCTTCCATGTTGTTCATATGTATAGTAAGCTATATTGAAATTTTAAAAAAGTACGTATTTCTGTAATATAGTGCATATTGCTTACATTAAGATATAAGGACCTTCCTCGCTATTCGTCATTCATTCTTTCTTTCTTTCATCCTTCCTTTTTTCCTTTCTTTTTCATTCCTTCTTTTTTTTGTTTGCCTTCGTTGATTTGTTTTCCATTCTTTTTCCCCTTAATTATGTTGTTTTTCAATTGTTTTATTTCTTAAATCGTTTAATTCCTTTCTTTCGTTTATTTATTTATTTCCTTCTTTACTTATTTCTTTCTTTCTTGATATAATTTAATTTCTTCTGTTACTATATTTTTCCTTCCTAGATACCTTATTTCTTTCCTGGCTCTCTCTTAGTATTTTCTTTCCCACTCCTTGATTCCATTTTACCTCCTTTACTCTCCTTTATTGACCTGCCGGTAAAGGGATTTTAACTAGGGGTCACACACAAACTTTTTTTGACCAAACAAGATCATGAGGGTCTTGCCGAATGAGGGATCAGCTCTATGTCAGAGCCTCCTCCGAGAAAACACAACGTTGACACTCACATTCATACTAAACATGGCAAATATGATGTTGGTCAGGTGATGTTCAGGTAACGTTTGGGACTTAACGTTTCCTGACATTTGTCTTATAGGTGAGGAAAGAAAAAACCTTACCCAAGGAACTTGTCTCGACCGGGGATCGAATCCGGGCCCGCTGCATACTAGGCAGCGACGCTACCCCCAGCCCACGGCCGTGGTGAACAATAAAATAAATAAATGTAATTTTACCATTGGTTTGTAATTTGTCCACTGAACATACAGATCCTTAGAGTTTTTTTTTTTTTTTTTTTTTTTGCTATCGGATGTAAAGGCTATCCGCTGTTAAAGTGATCCTCATCAAAACAAAACCACGTGACCTGCTCGCTTTTCATTGGTTATGGACACCGACGTACGATGTAGAAGCAATAAATACACGAAAAAGTAGTCCCTGTCAATAAATTAAAAACGTATGTCCTCTGAATATACTTGTTATTCTTCGTGAATGAAAATAATAATATTGTAAACATAGAAAATATTCTAAAATATACCTAATCAATAATTACAACTTGAAATAGTTTATTACATATGGATGATGCTTTGAGTCATGCTTCAGTCGATTCTGATGCAATAAAATGGCTGATGGTATCGAGTCTTCTGTTGCTGTGTCGGCAAAACACAAGTCTGGCAAACCTTTGACTAGTGGCCAAAGACAGTTGTTTTCAATATATTTCACAAGTTCAGTGAAAAATCTCACCAGATTTCTTGTAATCTACCATTCAACGATCACATGTCTTATTAACTTCACACTTGCTCCCTGTCAATGTGACAGTAATTGTGGCGCGAATGGCGGAAGGATACAATTGGCGTTTGTTTATGTTAGGATCACTCTAAGAGCGGATAAGGTATAGTTAAGAATATTAAATGTTTTCATATCTACTTTAGGGTATGGACCATAAGGTCCGTTCCAGCTCCAATCAAAACTCGTCCCGCCATACTTCCGTAGGTTGTTATAAATAATAATATAGCACCTTTTATTCTATCCGTCTTCCTCAATTAGCATTGCTTTTTAATTTAAAAAAACCTTGTTAAATTATCAATCGTGAAGGCCTTTCAAAAACATGTTCCATCCTCGGCATGCTAATTGGTACCAATCATGAAGGCCTTTCAAAAACATATTCCATCCTCGGCATGCTAATTAGTATCATGCCGAGGATGAAACACTTTTTGAAAGGCCTTCATGATTAATAATGTAACAAGATTTTTTATTTAAAAAATTCTGAGGAATAAGGATAGAATAAAATACACTATATTACTATTTATAACATTTTTTTACATAACCTCAATTGTGACAACAATGAACATTAAGAATATTGATTTTTGTAGGTATTCCTGGGCTTCTTCTTCCGCGAGGAAAAAGCGATATGTTACACAAATAAGTCCAGTCCTTATTTCGATCATTAGAGCGCTGAATGCAAAATTGTTATAACCTACATAAAATGAAGGTCTTCTTAAAATATCTGAATTTACACAATGTAGATGAAACAATTTTGCACGTAGTTGATGCGTCGTAAATTAAATAATGAAGGAGGTCGAGTGCGCTAGCTCTTGAGTTGTGATTAAATGAAATGAAACTTTAACTGCGAGAATGACGGAATTAATTATACAGCAGAGACATCTGTTGAGTTTTATGTAAACTTGGCGTATTTATGTGAAGTACACATTCTGTAAAACAGGTGAAACCCTGGTAAAGCATAAGTTTCCGGTGAAAATTACTTCTTTTTTTAAGGATTTACACGAAGTAGCGTAGTTGGTTAAGGTAACTCGCTATAAGTCGGAATTCCGCGGGTTCGATTCCCGATCACTTCTGAATTTTGTCTTAAACTTTCTGGCAAAACTGCAGAATGTCTCTCATTTCCATGAAAACTCTACTTTTTTTTTTCTTTCTTTGTATACACTGTTAGCTTAGTGCAACGACTTTAGCACGGAAGAATGGGTTGCCATTTTTGTGCACGGGTACGCGGATTGTCATATGAAGACGCCAGAGCAGAATTTGCCCGTAAAATCCGAAAACCAGCTCCAATATAGGCACACATTCGTCTGCTTGTAAACAAATGCAAGCGTACCGGCAGTGTGTGTGGTGAGTAGAGTCCGAATGTTTATGTAATAAAAAATAAGATTGCAATACATGTAATATCTATTATTTAACTGTGTGTGTGTGAAACCAAGATAAAAGACAGTCAGAAGTCTTACTTCTCATTATACTATTCAACTGTTTGTGTGTGGGACCAAAACAAAAGTGAGTCATAACGTAGAGTCCGGATTTTTATGTCTTAAAATGTAAGATTGCAACATAGTATAATGAGAAGTTAGACTTATGATTGTCTTTTGTTTTGCTTCCACACACAAACAGTTGAATAGTATAATGAGAAGTAAGACTCGTGACTGTTTTTTATTTTGGTTTCACACACAAACAATTGAATTATATGTACTATCTGCATTGCAACCTCATCTTTTATTACATAAAATCCGGACTCTAATCATAAGTCTGACTTCTCATTACACTATGGTGCAATCTTACCTTTTAGTACATAAAAATCCGGACTCTAGTGATGAGGCACGTTACGGACAACCTGCAGAAACAGTGCAGCAGGTTCCAATTGCCAATGATAATCCGAACGCATCAACTCGACGCCTCAGTAGGTAGTTGAATGCGCCTCGCAACAAAGTGTGGAAAACTTTACGTTAGACTCTAGGAAACGTCCTTATCACGTCTGCTTGATTTACGGAATCGTATCACAGAAGCAGCAGACTTTCTTACGGTTAAAATGCTAAGGTCTACATTTATTCACAGCTGAAAGATGAAGTATGTGTTTTCAGCTAGATGGCGGTCATGTAGAAAAGCAGTAGAATATGTTTAAAACTTCACAATAACATTTAATTTTTCAATCATTGCGTTTCTTCATTCAAATGGATAGTGACTTTAGACACATCTTGTATTTCCTTGGTTAACTCAGCCTCTAACGTAAATGAATACCAAACGCAAGTTCTACAAGTAAAGGCAACCGAAATACATGGCTGAGATATAAGGATTGCAGTGTTAAATAAGGGATTTTGCACTGGTCAAATGGTAAATTTCCTGTTGGGAGTCTAAGGGATCCAAAATCATTAGTTGCTGAAAGCCTTCTATGAAAAAAGGCTAAAAAATGAGATAAAGAAGAATACTTCTGAAATCATCATCGTCTGTAAGAATTAGACCTATTGGTCTGTTCCGATCCAGAATTTCTCACGCCATATCTTTAAAGGCGGACCTATATTTCTTGTCCCTCTCGAATTATAATATAAACAACTGGTTTCATCCTAGCGTTTGGCATTCGTAGGACATGGTCTCTCCAATTTATTATATTTTTTCTATTAATGTTGTGATTGGTTCTATGTTCAATTCCTCTCTGGTAGCAGTACTTCTTTTGTGATCTAATTACACTGGTCAACATAATTTTTGTCTCATGAGTACCAATAGTTGTACTTAATGCAGTTTTTTATCGTGTTTTCAAATATGTATTCGGAATTTCTCCATCACCCACAGTTTTTTTTATTTCTATTTCAATTAATGGATTTAAATAATTATTTTTTAAATAAACTTTTTTCGTCCATTTGTCCATTGTAAAATAAAACGGGGAATACTTTCATCAGGATATTTCAGCTATGGAAAAGAGATATCAAGGCAAATGGAATCCTAATATGCTGGCCGACTATTGTTTGACCACCAAGAGGGATGCTCCACAGGCGAAATATATCAGAAAATCGTCATTTCTTACTTTCTAGGTGAGTCTGAATGTTCGAATATTGTGTCGTTATGAATGTAGAAAATATTAAAGTGTTTGAAATTATAAATTCCTGTCTCTCGGAAACCTTGCGTGATTGAAAAAAAAAAACCTATATCATATTTGAATTCAGTAGAAAAAATACTGTCAGAATCACAGAATCACATATTTTTCTTTCTGTGACAAAAAAAAAGTTTCTTTTTTGTTGCTCACTGTAATGTATTTCCAGTTACACAGCGGAGAAATTACATTTCTGAAACTTCGATTTGTCTTAATTGATCAGAGGTAAGTGTCCAACATTTACATTCATATAATAAGAGTGGCAATGCAACCACTGGCGTCTCCATGGCGCAAGCGGTTAGACGCTCGCCTCTCACCACGGGGTCCCGAGGTCGAGTCTCTGTCACTCTGTGTGGATTTCGTGGTGAACGAAACAGAGCTTGGGCAGGTTTTCTCGGGGCTTTCTCCCATTTTCCCCTACCACAATTTAATTCCACCATTTATCCATAATCATCTCATTTCATTCATATGCCTCTGTGATGGTGCGTCAGGTGTGGTCGGCCGGCATCCTTGTCATTCACAGACCTCTATATAGGGGCTTCATCTCATCTCATCCCTTGACCGGACTCTGAGTTGGACACGAGTTGATATTTCTTTAGTACAACCACTCTATATAATTTTAGCAGTGTTTGTTGTCTTACACTATATTTTAATATTCGCTGCATTGTATCAATTTTATAATAATAATATTAATAATAATAATAACAATAATAATAATAACAATAATAATAATAATAATAATAATAGCTTTATTTTACCTGTCAGAGTTAAGGCCTTAAGGCCTTGTCTGCCACTCAACCAAGTTTTAAAAAATAAAAATAAAATAGTCTTACATATAAATTACAATATACATAAACGATTACATGTTATAAATACAATACAATTAATATTTATAATGTATTTGATTTAATAAGAACAGTTAAGTCTAGTAGACTGCGATGGGCAGGACATGTTGCACGTATGGGGAATAAAAGACTTGCATGGAAGCTTCTTGTAGGAAAGCCAGAGGGAAAACGCCCAGTTGGTAGACCAAGAATGAGGTAGGAGAATAACATTAACTATGATTTGAGCGAAGTAGATTATACAGGGAATGATTGGAAAGCATTAGCTCAGGATAGGGATGTATGGAGAGCTTATGTCCGCGCGGCCATGAACCTACAGGTTTGATAGTGCCAGTGAGTAAGTAAGTAATGTATTTGATTTACTCTAAATTTAACGACATCTTGTGATTTTCCGAATCCTAAAGAGTAAAATAAATATCCTCAATTCGTGTCCAACTCAGGATCGGGTCAAGGGATGAGATGAGATGAAGCCCCATGTATAGAGGTGTGCTAGTGACAAGGGTGCCGACCGACCACGCCTGTCTCACCATCACTGGGGCAGATAAACGAAATGAAACGAAATTGATGAGAAGAGTATGCAGAAATTGTGGAATGTTATTGTGGCAGGGGAAAACGGGAAAAACTCCGAGAAAAAACTTCTCCGTTTCGTCCACCACGAAACCCACATGGACTGATCGAGATTCGATATCTGGACCCCAGCGGTGAGAAGTGAACGTCTAACCGTTTGCGTCACAGAGCCGCCTTATTCCAAATAATTAAATGTATACTTTTGTAATTATAAAAAAAATATTATTCCTTAACTTAATCCCTTAGGTTCAGTATCACCAACAGAGGTAACTGTATTACGCCAGTTTTCCCTATGTATAATTCATAGCTTAAACTGGCGTGATACAGTTACCTCTGTTGGTGAAACCGACCCTTAGTATCAAATCTAATATGAAGACCTTTGTAGGAACCTTCACGTACGATGTTTCGTCATCATTGAATTATTTGT
The DNA here is from genome assembly GCA_030220185.1 of Diploptera punctata. Classification (NCBI taxonomy): domain Eukaryota; kingdom Metazoa; phylum Arthropoda; class Insecta; order Blattodea; family Blaberidae; genus Diploptera; species Diploptera punctata. The sequence continues at coordinate 2,079,371 of JASPKZ010003878.1, forward strand.
AATAATAGCCTATAGTTGTTTGTTCTACAAATATTAGTCAGCCCGGCTGATATCTCATGCTGACGGTCTGCGAAGGATGTAGCCTTAATTATCTACTTCCCCTAAGAGCCTCCTAGGGCCTGAAGACGGATTACTTTATCTTTACTGTTGAACATATCTGAGAACTCATTTAATTTTTATTGTTATGTCTTCAGTTCGCAGACAAACCTGGCAGGAAATTCTGGGTATAATAAAAACTAATTTACTACGAAAGAAGAAAAAAATTATTGAAAATATTAATAAGTTGGGAATGTAAACTATAGTTAATATTTTCGAAGTTAATAGATTTTCTTAGAGTAAACATTAAGCGGGAATATGTTTGTTGAGTGCGCAATTACCAGACTTCTTTTGTTCTGAGGCAGTAATGAACCAGCAAGCTGGAAGATATGTAAAACATGTTGTAACAGCAACCATGGTCGTAAATAATAAAGAAACGAGCCACAAAAAATCCGAAATTAGCGTTGTTTATCGCCCCCTCTTCCGAAAAGTGAAAGGACGAGTATCAACATAAATAAAACTGGACCCCATCTACCTACAGAAACTGCCTAAATTTACTATGAGCATAGGAATTAATTGAAAACATTCTTTCTTTAAAGAATTGAAAATCGTTTTGTTTATTGTTACGTTTTTTATTTAAACGATCCAGCCACTACTTTTTGTTTTTTCTGTCGAGAAACAGGAGGCCTATAATTAAATATGGAATTACAAAACTTGTTGCTAAGGTAAATTATATATGTGGATAGATGAAAGAGACAAATTCTGCCTACACTTACTTACTTACTTACTTACTCACTGGCACTATCGAACCCGTAGGTTCATGGCCGCACGGACAGAACCTCTCCATACATCCCTATCCTGAGCTAATGCTTTCCAATCATTCCCTGTATAATCTACTTCCCTCAAATCATAGTTAATGTTGTTCTCCCACCTCATTCTTGGTCTACCAACTGGGCGTTTTCCTTCTGGCTTTCCTACAAGAAGTTTCCATGCACGTCTTTCATTCCCCATACGCGCAACATGTCCTGACCATCGCAGTCTACGGGACTTAACTGTTCTTATTATATCTGGCCTCCTATAAAGACCATGTAGTTCATTGTTATGTAGTCTTCTCCATTCACCTGTCTGTTCATCTCTCTTTGGTCCAAAAATTTTCCTAAGAACTTTATTCTCAAATACTCGTAATCTCCTTTCCTCCCTTAAAGTAAGAGTCCATGTTTCGCACCCATATAATATAACTGGTAGAATAATAGTTTTATATATTTTCTGCCTACACTGCTGTCCAAAATTATATTATTTCTCTTCTCTTCCTTAATCTCTCCTTTTGTATTAATTTGTTTCTTCTTTATATTTTTTGTTTCTATCTTTTATCATTTTTCTTTTTCTCTTTCTTTCTTTTGGCCCCTCTCTTTTTTGTTTTATATGTTTGTCTTTCTATTTATCTATTTTTTCTACAAGGTAAGCAGAGCTATGTTGCGCTGGTTCGGGTCTCCCTGGGGGAAGACATTTTCTCATATAATTTCGGCCAGTATGGGATCCGTGCCCACACAGCATCATGAGGAATTTGGGTAGCTACAATAAGCAGCGGCTCCAGGTTGAAAAAGTCAGCTATAATTGCTGCGGTTCCGACATGCTGATCACATGTCATCCCTACACTGGCTGGATGATCGTCTACCTATGTGATTAGCACATGTGGATGTGAGCCCAGCAGCCGACTGGTAGACCAAGGGCCTTCTAGGCCTGTCGCACCCTGGAGTAATTCGTATTTTAAATTAAGTTACAACCCCTAGAAGCCTGTAATACAGTAAAACCTGTCTATGAAGGAACATGACGGTTCCTTAAATATTTTTCCGTCTTGGCAGTTTTCCTTCTTATAAAGGGTTCCCAAATTACAAGCAAATTATTTAAAGTATCTGCACTACAAATATACTTACTTACTTACTCACTGGCACTATCAAACCCTAGGTTCATGGCCGCGCGGACATAAGCTCTCCATACATCTCTATCCTGAGCTAATGCTTTCCAGTCATTCCCTGTATAATCTACTTCCCTCAAATCATAGTTAATGTTATTCTGCCACCTCATTCTTGGTCTACCAACTGGGCGTTTTCCCTCTGACTTTCCTACAACAAGCTTCCATGCACGTCTTTCATTCCCCATACGCGCAACATGTCCTGACCATCGCAGTCTACGAGACTTAACTGTTCTTATTATATCTGGCTTCCTATAAAGACCATGTAGTTCATTGTTATGTAGTCTTCTCCATTCACCTGTCTGTTCATCTCTTTTTGGTCCAAAAATGTTCCTAAGTACTTTATTCTCAAATACACGCCGTAGCGTAGTGGTTAAGGCACTGAGCTACAAGCCGGAGGGTCGAGGGTTCAAGTCCCGTTGGGGTCAGGATTTTTAAACTGACTCAAACCCTCTGGCGGCACTATGGCCCTGGGGTCGACTCAGCCTCTAACGGAAATGAGTACCAGACGCTTGTTCTGGGGGTAAAGGCGGCCGTCACGCAGGGCTGACAACCCGGCTGACATAAAGTGCCGATTGTCTAGAAAAAGTGGGAGCCTTAACCTCCTACTACCCCAAGGGCCTCCGGGTCTGTTGTGGGATCACTTTACTTTTTACTTGTAATCTCCTTTCCTCCCTTAAAGTAAGAGTTCATGTTTCGCACCCATGTAATATAACTGGTAGAATAATAGTTTTATATATTTTCAGTTTAACGCTTTTTGAAAGGAGTTGGGACATCAAGAGTCTCTGCAATGCGTAATAGCACGCATTTCCAGAATTGAGCCTATGTTTAATTTCTTTGTGCATCTCATTCCTATTTGTGATTATTGTTCCTAGGTATTTGAATTCAGCCACTTCCTCAAAATTTCCCTCATTTGTCATTAGCTTTCCATTTCCATTATTTAATGAATTTCTACATGTGACCAAAATTAATGAGGACCTTGACTCGCTAACGGCGTGGACAGAGAAATATGGACTTGAATTAAATCCTAGAAAGACACAAGCAATCATTATGGGCCATCAGAGACTATTATCCCCAATTAACACAAATGCAGTATTACATGTGTCACTTAATGAGGTTCAGATCCCTTATAGTGAGACAGTAAAAAATCTAGGAGTGTTTATGGATAAACATTTAATTTGGAATAAACAAATAAATAACATTTGCAAAACTATCTTCTCAATAATACACTCATTAAATCGTATAAGAAATTGTTACCGTTTTCTCTAAGAAAAATGCTAGTAGAAACACTCGCAATGCCCCATTTTGATTATTGTGATACTCTTTTTACTGACCTAAATACTGTTCTTACCCAAAGACTTCAACGTGTTCACAATTCTTGCATACGTTTTATTTGTGGTATACGTAGATTTGATCACGTTACACCATCCCTGGAACAATTGTCATGGCTTCGTCTTCAAGATCGTAGAACCATCCATTCCCTATGCCTACTCTATAACATATTACACACATCTTTACCTTATTATTTATCACACCGCTTCACTAAACTCTCTGATACACATAACTTAGATACCCGATCCCTTGAGCACAGGTCCTTTATATCCCTCCTCATCATACTACCTATTATTCGAAATCTTTTACAGTTTCTCTTGCTAGAACATGGAATTCACTTCCACCCTATGTCAGAGACTGCCAAACTTTACCATCTTTCAGAAATAAATTGAAAATAAAATCACTAACAGAAACAACTCACTAATACTACCTTTTAAGAATTAATAATGCGTTTTTGCATTATTTAATAAAAATAGACTTAGGATTTGTTAATATATTTACCTAATGCCTTGTATAAAAACGTAGATTAATTCATTGTAGTGTTTTTTTCTCTCTTCTTTTTATGCATAGTAGATTCGAGCTGTTATTCCTTTTTTATTCATTGTATCATTAATTTAATTTTAATTGTATTTAGTTTCATTCTATTATTAGACATTAATTTCATTATTATTCAATATGACAGATAATGAATTGTTCAATAACTATTATTGTAACTTTTTTTTTGTATTCATATGTAACATGTTTGTCCTGTCTAATATGACTACTATTGTAATTTTTTTGTATTCATGTGTAACATATGTTTGTCCTGTTTTATATGACTATTATTGTATTTTTTTTTGTATTCATATGTAACATATGCTTGTTCTGGTGAGTGGAAGAGAAGGCCACATGGCCTTAACTCCACCAGGCTAAATAAATAAATAAATAAATAAAAAATAAAAAAATAATAATAATTTGTTTTATCTACATATTCCGTGCGACAACAATGTGAAGTCATCAAGAAAACTTCTTGAGCCACAACAGATAACAGTGAGGAGTTTTCTTGCGAACTTATTTAATAATACCTACTTACGTCTTAACTAGTGAATTTTATGGCAAAACAGTAACATACTTTTATCGTCCGGCTATGACACAAGAATTGAACGTTCGGGCAGGACAATGTCTGCCTCGGCTATGACACAAGAATTGAACGTTCGGGCAGGACAATGTCTGCCGGGCACAATAATATTCGTAAAAAAAAAGTGAGTTTTATATCAGGAACGTTCTTTTCATGATAGGTGTTACATCCTAGATAGGAATAGTATATTAAGGTGCGAGGTTGAGTTGTGACCCTTTCCTTTAGAGAATGAGGAAGGCTTACAACTGAATGGTATTAATAAGCTGTTAGTTTATGCTGATGATGTAGTACTATTGGCCGATAGCGAGGAGATACTAAAGGACAACACGCACACACTATTGAGTAACAGTAAGGAATTAGGACTGGAAGTAAATATCAGTAAAACTAAATATATGGTCACACGTAGAAATGCATTATATAATGCAAATGGACAGCTAATGACAAATGAGGGAAATTTTGACGAAGTGGCTGAATTCAAATACCTAGGAACAATAATCACAAATAGGAATGAGATGCACAAAGAAATTAAACATAGGCTCAATTCTGGAAATGCGTGCTATTATGCATTGCAGAGACACTTGATGTCCCAACTCCTTTCAAAAAACGTTAAACTGAAAATATATAAAACTATTATTCTACCAGTTATATTATATGGGTGCAAAACATGGACTCTTACTTTAAGGGAGGAAAGGAGATTACGAGTATTTGAGAATAAAGTACTTAGGAAAATGTTTGGATCGAAGAGAGATGAACAGACAGGTGAATGGAGAAGACTACATAATAATGAACTACATTGTCTTTATAGGAAGCCAGATGTAATAAGAACAGTTAAGTCTCGTAGACTGCGATGGGCAGGACATGTTGCACGTATGGGGAATGAAAGACTTGCATGGTAGCTTCTTGTAGGAAAGCCAGAGGGAAAACGCCCAGTTGGTAGACCAAGCATGAGGTGGGAGAATAACATTAAGTATGATTAGAGGGAAGTAGATTATACAGGGAATGATTGGAAAGCATTAGCTCGGGATAGGGATGTATGGAGAGCTTGTGTCCGCGCGGCCATACGGGTTCGATAGTGGCAGGGAGTAAGTAAGTAAGCAAGTAAGGTTGGAAAGTGTTGTTTTTAGGGAAGCGAGGAAATGTTTAAAACCCGAGCAACGCGAGGTTTTTAATTTCCGAGATTCGGTAAAACATTTCACAAACGTGTCTTATGCATTTTTTTTTTTGCGCGATGGTGTTTTCAAAATAATAAATAATAGTAAAATAATAACATCTTTGTTGGAAATATTTGCGTTCGTTATAAACAAATTACTAACTTTAACAGCGTGGGCAATGTTTATTAGTTGAGACTACAGCAGGACGTGACACCGGTCAGTGATAAATTGGCGGCAAGTATGTATTTAATGTTTTATATTGTTTCAAATACAGTTCAGTTAATTTAAAATGCAGTGATTTGTTTCGTAAGATGTATATTAACACTACCTTCTGGATGTATTTTTGTATAGCCTATACATCGTACGTAGTATACATAAAGGGCAGTGGTTGAGGTTTGTAATATGTAATATTACAGTATAGTTATTTAGGGTGGGAACCCCAAAATGTAGGAAGTTGAACTTTCAATCATGGTCGCCATTGCTGTAAGTACGACAAAACGCACCATCGCACAAAAGTTATTAACTTGCTCTTAAATCGTATTCTATATACTGTATGCATATAGAAGCTGCTTATTAATACCGTTGTGTCGTGTCCTTCTATATTTTCTGACATGTACTAACGACTAAAAAATACAAATCTAAACATTATATATAATGATCTAAACTATGCCTTGTCGCAGAGACTGCAGCGTGTTCATAATGCTTGCGTTCGATTCATTTTCAATATCCGCCGTTATGACCATATTTCCAAACACTTTAATAACCTCTCTTGGCTCCGTCTTACTGACAGACGTAAATTGCACTCTCTTTCGCTACTTTTCAAGCTTCTGAATTCCTACATTCCTACTTACCTGGCGTCCAGATTTGAGAAGTTATCCTCCTACCACAATATTGACACTAGGTCATAAGATAGAGTCTGCTAACATAGTAGATTCGAGCTGTTATTCCTTTTTTTATTCATTGTATCATTAATTTAATTTTAATTGTATTTAGTTTCATTCTATTATTAGACATTAATTTCATTATTATTCAATATGACAGATAATTAATTGTTCAATGACTATTATTGTAACTATTTTTTGTATTCATATGTAACATGTTTGTCCTGTCTAATATGACTACTATTGTATTTTTTTTTTGTATTCATGTGTAACATATGTTTGTCCTGTTTTATATGACTATTATTGTATTTTTTTTTGTATTCATATGTAACATATGCTTGTTCTGGTGAGTGGAAGAGAAGGCCACATGGCCTTAACTCCACCAGGCTAAATAAATCTATTCTATAAATCTATTCTATATATTTAGTTTTATTGATATTTACTTCCAGTCCTAATTTCTTAGTGTTATTCAACGGTGTGTGCGTGTTGTCCTTTAGTATCTCCTCGCTATCGGCCAACAACACTACATCATCACAAATATAGTGAATAAAAAGTAAAAAAAAAAGATTACTCACATTTTTAGTAAATTTCACTTCCTCCATAGCTGCAGTAAGGCAGGCTGCCTAGTTTAGTCACAGCACGGGCAAGTAAGTGGTTCTCTACATCGTGCAGGAGGTCCATCAAAGCGGGATAGTCGCACGAAGCAGCAAATTCTTGGAGATCATTCACATTCAACAATGATTTTTTGTAACTCTCGTGGGGTATCTTCTTCCTCTTCTTCGGAAATTTGAGTTCCCTCACATTTCGAGGAATCCCCTCTCGTTTCATTTAAAGAATCGAAGGCTCGTTCTAAAGAACACTTGGCAAGGATGACTGAGAATAAAATACCAAAAGCACCATACAACTATTCACCACGAGGAAGAAGAAGTTTGGGAAGACCGAGGAAAAGAAGAAAAGAGCAGCAATTTGGAGCCGGAACAGGCTAGTAAATAAGCCTAAACCGCGAAGAAGAAGAAGAAGAAGAAGGCTCGTTCTATATTTTGTGTTGCTGCCAAATCATTGTCGAAATTAATAACTTATTCCATCTCAATTGCAGGTTCCACGTCTTTAATTAGGTTGGCGATGACTGTAAGCAGGCAAAGAAAAACGAGGGATTCCCCGCTGTCACACATAAGTAAGGGTATCCCCTCAATACAATGGCAACACAGAAAGGTAACGATATAATGCAGAAACGATATACAGAATTTATATGTGTGGTCATTAATACTGTGATTAGAACGTGTTTAAGAATAATTTTCCTTCTTACGGAGGTAAAAATTAACTGTTGGTACTTTAAAAGCCATTCCGTTTCCGCGTTATGAAGTTTTCCGGCTTATACAGGAAGATTTTACATGTAAAATCGTACCGTTCTGGAAAATTTTTCCCGTCTCTACAGGTTTCCTCCTTATAAAGTTCCGGCAAAGACAGGTTTTACTGTATTTATTCTGTAACACAAGACACGCGATATCAGCCTAATATGTTTTGATATTCAAACTTACTTTACATGACTATTTAACTCATGCAACAAATGCTAGTCAATGACCAATCACATTTCAATGAATCTTGTTTTACAACCAATGACAGTCGTGTTTCACCTCGCTCTTTATCGATTTCTCTTTATCAGCTCATGCTTTTGTGATAAAGAAAGCTCCTCCTTTTTAATGTTCTGAACAGGTTAAATCATTATTTTTCTCCAACAAATACATTGAATATAGCAAATAATGAAAAGATTCTATGATTTTACTGAGTTGTTTACTAAAAAATAAATGAATAACCCGTAATGTTGATTATGATATATAGTTTGATGTGTTTCATTATTTCTCCACTTGGGTGCATTCTTACAATATTGCGATCTTATTTGGCAATAAATAATATGATCAAGCAGCAGTGAATGAACATAACCTCACATTTCTGATTGGTTTTCAAACATCGCCGTTTACATTAAATATATAAATATTTTAAAATAACTATAGTTAAACAATGATTTGTGAGTAAACAGCTTAATTTTATTCGTTAAATAGTCCTAACAAATGCCACTCTTGATTTCCAAATTCTCAGGATAAATTGGAAATCACTCGTGACATTACTTATGAAAATGGTAGGTGGGCATGCTTTATCAAAACTTTATCTACTGAGTCCCCTCTACAACTCCTAGAAGTATGTAATACTTATTCTGAAACACACTGTATATCCGGGTACGTAAATAGCCTATCTGAAAATCCTATACACCTACATAATTGTATAGAACTATTTTGGGTGTTGATTTGATTTTGGACACAGGTATAATTGATTCCTGAGGCATTTGAAATACCGTTTTCAATTTAATAAGCTAGTCCATATTTGGCTTCCCTGGTGAGATTTTCAGTGTGTCACGGAGTCTGAAACAAACGACGGTGTTGGCGCGCACTAGGAGTCCATTCAATAGTTTTCCTCTCTGAAAATAATGACGCTATTTTACCGCACTCCGATGTAATTTAAGTTTATTAACTAGAAAATTGTTTGTTTTACGGCCAAGCAGTGGCCTTGGATTTAACTTAATGTCATGACGAGTTCATTCTTACCTTTAATGTGATGGGGTTTTCCATAAAAATAAATTACTCTCTGTTGTTATTATATAACAAATGGATTTTTGCACGATAGTGCGTTCTGTCATAGTTACAGCAATAGTGACCATGATTGAAAGTTCAATTTGCTAAATTTCTGGGTTGGCAACCTATAAATATATATATATATTTACTTGTATAGAAATAATTCGTTCATTGATACATTTATTTTTTTTATTTATGTATTAGAATTTTTACTGAAGTACGTAGCGATATACTTTTTTCCAGGGCCAGGTTGCCTGCCTGACGCCTAACCCCCCCAGACACGGAGGACCTGGGGTTTTTTTTTTTAGGGTTTGCTCCCTTAGCCGACAGGTCTCAATTTTAAGGCTCTGAGAACTCGCCTTTCGTCCCATCTTGTTAGCTACAGTCTATTACGACTGCAGTCAGGGAGCACGACGATATTACAAAGGAAACTAAAATGAAAATTTATAAGAGCATAATACAGAATATTTTGTCATATGGAAGTGAAACTTGGTGTTTGACGGAATTACAAAAGAATAAAATTAGAACAGTTGCATTTGATTATTTTAGAAGAAGCCTCCAAAAAACAAGACAGGATAAAATAAGAAATGAATTCGTTCGGAGAGAAATGAATGTCACCACATCTGTTGTTAAGAGGATTGAAAATCAAACGCCTAAATGGTATGCACATGTACAAAGAATGGAAAATGAAAGACGGCCAAAAAATATATACCAATGGTCACCCCCTGGAAGAAATAATCGTGGCAGACCAAGATGGAAATGGAAAACCTACGTCAGAACCATAATGGATGATAGGAATTTGGAAGAGGGAGATTGGAATGATAGAGGTAAATGGAAACTGAAGACGGCAAACCTATAGATGGGGGAAAGCCGAAGAAGAAGAAGAGAATGTGTTAGAATTGATACTCCAGCCTTTGCTCTGTTTATTCTCTTCGCTTTATCAATTCCGCTCCAAAAATTAATATATCTACCTAATGTATCTTCTCCTTGTCATCATTTATTCGTTTCTGACAAAACTGCAATGTCCATGTTATATTTTTCAAGTTCTCTTGGAATTCCGTCAGTTTTATACATCAATCCCTGTACATTCCAACAATCTATAAGCATTATCCTATTTCTTTTGCTTTGTCGTTGTGTGTGTTTCTTATTTTGGTTATTTTAGAATTGTGTGTTTTTTTTTTGCAATGTATGAGGAGCTGGCCCATAGCATCAATCTCCAACCTGGAGGACCAGACCCTTTTTGACCTGGAATCCAACATAGATCAGTTGCTTCTACTGCAGCTAAGAGTCTGATCCACCCTTTATTGCCTCATCCATCGTCTCCTATTCTATTGCATCCGTCGTTGGGGTCTTCACCGTAACCCTGGCTAGTTACCCTTACAAGGTTTTTTAACGAGATGTTACTCCTCCCCCTCCTCCTTTCTCATCCGGACTTGGGACCGGCAATGGCGGAGTTGTCTTATTATTATTATTATTATTATTATTATTATTATTATTATTATTATTATTATTATTATTATTATTTGCCAGCATTAGGGTGCTCCCTAGTGGGAGTATTTTAACCAAGCTTTTTTAATTACGTTTATTTGTCCATATATGTCAACGAGTGGTATGATAAAGGGTCGGCATGTCGTCTGAGTGAGGCATCTAGTGGGTAAATAAGGTATTATTTGGTTGGGTAAAAGTCGATAAATTTTGCACAAATGCCTCTTTATTCAGGATTGCTGTTCTTTAACGAGTCTGAAAATCTTCAGACTCGGGTCCCACATCTTAAGGTCCCTCCCGGATAACTTGTCTCTTGAATTTTTCCATACTCCAGATATTTTCCTAGGAACTTTATTCCCAGATACTCTATTCGCTTTTCCTCCCTTAAGGTGAGGAAGAATAACAGTTTTGTACCCTTGGTAATCCTACATTTGTTAATAAATTTGAATTAAAATCGTGGTACGAAATATCCGAAGAACCAAGACTTCGGAAGAAAATAATTCTAGGGGAATAACATGCCCCGTGTTACTTAATTTCCCTAATTTAATTTATAAACCAGAGTTTGTTATTTCGCACATCAAATAGATATTGTTGACCAGATGTCCTTGTTTCTGACCATTTAGATAATTAAGTATTTTTATTTATTGACGCACTTTATCATCTCGTGTCATTAGCATCGTGATTCAGATCTTGGCGTGAAATCGACATTTTTTTTTCAGAAGCCTACTATTTCAGACTTGGTGTTTTTTTACGTGTCATAAATCTACGATACAGGACCCTAAACTATATTTCAATTTCTAAGAAAGCCGCACTCATGATTTTTTCGCCTTGAAAAAATCCATGGACATCAGCCGGATTTGAACTCACGAACCTTAGAATCAGAAACGAACTTGATAACCACTAGTTCATGGGACCTAATCTGGACCATACACAAAAGACAATCTTAGGGATAGATCCGGGGATGTAACCTGGAAGTCGGAAAGAAATTAAGCAGTGGGTCTTTTGTTGTATATTTACGCTACTGAAAAAATAAATCAAGCCTAAAAGTCTCCGTACGTTCAATCTCAGATTGGAATTGCTTAGCTAATGATCTAAGCTGAAAACCCCTTCATTATCAGTTTAGTCCCCGGACAGCATCATATTTAAAGGTATGACGTAGGATATTGCATGCATCAGTCTTTGATATCATTGTTCCTTTTATTATCGAGCTTTGCCACAAGATGATGTATCGCAACTACTTCAGATAAAGAACATGACATAAACAAATTAATTATTTGACAAATATATTATAATTATGCGAAAAAAATTACATAATATTGGGGTATATTAACTTCTTTGGGAAACCAAATGAATTACATTTCGAAAACGTAATATCTGACTTTTAAAATTACCTTTGTTCGGCCATTTTGCTATATTTTGTTCGTACATCAGATTTCATTGGACTACGTGGCATACATTTCATCGGCCATGCGCTACACTTCCACTTATTCACTTGTTTTGTTCGGAAACATATCACGTGGCATTAAATGTTACATTCTCGAAGCAAACAGCTTGGATCTCCATGCCAAAGTTCATTATTGCGCATGCGCTAACCATGATGCTCACGCTAAACAATAACTGACTGTAGTAGAGCAACTAGCTTGTGAATTGAAAGACATTATTTTGATTGTTGTTTTATCAAGTGAAAAAATCTCATGGAATAGCGAAGAAGCAGATGAAAAGAAGAAAATGAATAGTGAATGAAGTAAATTATGATCATAATGTTACATGTAAAGCTAAAGTGAAACGATTAGCCCACTAGAACCACGCGTGAAAACATGTTTTTGAAAGAAAAACTGGTAAGTTTGCAATAATATTAACATTGATTTTAATAATATTTGTAAGAATAATAATAAGCAGGTCTTGGTACGAGCTCCTTGATAATGTGCTCACCAAGCAACTTAAAGGTCAAGAGTTCAAACTCAGCCGCGACCGGTGATACACGCCGAGGATACACAGAACGTGTCTGTTGATAACTCCACTAATGTTTAAAGTGGTTTTAAAGTCGTAATTTGACATAGAAGTTAAAGCAACTAGAATTAACCAGGAATTAACAAAAACAGTAATAAAAACGTTGTCTCCAGTCCTGATTACGATATTTATCTCAAATTACAGATGTAAAAAGAACTGTTGCCAAGGCGTTTCAGATACTATAAAAGCAAAGTCATCACAATTGAAACCCTTAGAAGCCAAAGGGTGCAAGTAACATATTGCAAAATTTGGAATTAAGTGTGCCGGACATTGACAACTTTTAAAAGAAATCTAAATTTATATTTGCTCTAAACTCGACTTCATTATTATCCAGTGTAAGATATATATATATATATATTAATTGGTGTTTCCCGTATAATGTATCATATTTATATTATTATTATTATTATTATTATTATTATTATTATTATTATTATCGTATCATTATTGTTATTACCCTATAAAATGTTGTTTGTACATGACATTTACATTGCTACATTTATTGTATCTTTAACTGTTTATAATTAGTGTAGTGTATATCTATATTTGTCGAATATTTATTTGTATTTGTGCTGTTGAGTGGAAGAGAGGGCCTTATGGCCTTAACTCTGCCAGAATAAATAAAGTATTATTATTATTATTATTATTATTATTATTATTATTATTATTATTATATTTTAGTAATTAGTTTGCCAATAGATGCAATAAAAATCCATCTGGTGCTGAAATCTAATGGCTGAAAAGAAAACTGCTAACACAATCACATATGGAGTGTCTCAACTTTGAACATCATTTACTCAAAACTGGCCTTTCGTTACGTACAGCCTTTGGCTTCTATGGGTGTCAATTGTTAACAAATTTGCGAACAATGATGAACAAGGTATTTGTAATCAGGGCATTTTGATTCAAAATTTGTACAAAATATAAGGAACCTTAAAGCGCTGAAGACTTCAGAAACACTAATCCTATTCTTACATATTACTATGTAAATACTGAAGACGAGAAAAAAGAAGTGTACAAGAAAGCTTTAATTAGCCTATATGGGGTATTACTAAGAAGAGCGTACCGTTTGTTAAAACTTAAATTCAAAAAAAGTAAGTCTTCAAGATTTAGAAGGGACAGCTTCAACTTATCTTTGGAAACATTTTCCAAAGAATTCGTGAATTTGTCGAATAGCTTCCATGAACTCAAATTACACAAATGACATTCACAAAAAGTATTTATCTGCATCTGTTGACATAAAAATATCAGATAACATGTTTCTTCAGAAGAAACCTGACATGAATGCTGATACAATAGAGGTTACGGCGCAAAACGTGGGCATCCGAAGAGAGTATTGAAGATGAATTACACAAAGTTTCTTATGAATTAAATAAAATAGCTCAGAAATATAACATGAAGATATCTAAGCCTACTTCAAAAACAAAATCGATGGGAATTTTCGATTAAGATATATAAAGGGTTAAAATGGAAATGAAGAGACATATAGATAAAATATATAATTTTAATTATCTTGGGAATATAATATCAGAAAATAAAAGGGGTATAGAAAATTTAAAAAAATGTAATAAATTTAAATGGTATAATAAAAATAAATTTGGATAAGGTGTACTTACCGTCGCACATAAATTCATCTAAGTTCTATAGAATCCTAGTGCGCATGCGCTAGTGCTTCATATAATCCCAGAAAGATAAATGCAACCTCCAGCAGTTGGCGGTATATGTATGTGAAATCAGTATGACCAACATTGACACAAAATTCCCAGAACTTCTCTAAATATGTATAATTAACACGAAACGAACTAGTGGAAACATGATTTTACGTGGTAACCGTCCGACATTTTGAATTTTTCATAGAATAACAGATATGAAGAGGTAATTTATTTTTACGTATCAAATCACATTTAAAAAGCAAGGTACCTAAAATCTAACCAAACCTAAATCAATTACTGTAACACAAATCAATTACTGTAACGTAGGTGAAATCCAGGGAACGTGGAAGTGATGTTGGCAACATCTGGAGTATTTTAGGTTGTTGATGGTGGCAACGTTGGAACAACGTAAGAAAATGAGGGAAAATAGCAGAAAGTAGCAAGTAAGCAATGTACCCACGATCATGTTTTACGTAAATATATAAATATAAAAAAAAGATAGTTGCAACATTGGATGATGTTTAAAACGTGTTTAAAAGTGTTGCAAAATGTTTTAAACGTGTTTAAAAGGGTTTAGTGCATCAGTGGCATAAGAAATAAGATTGAAAATTTTGTGCGACGGTTTGTACACCACACCCATAAATTTAAAAAAATCAATGGCAACAGAAGCAACATTTTGTTTACATAATATAATTTCAAAACAAACACTTAAATATGAAGTGAAGATTCGATCCTGAATCAGACAGATAAAAAATAAATTGGAAGCAGCACATATGAGATTTTTGAGATCACTTCTTGGATTCACAAGGTTAGATCATCAAAGAAATATTGATATTAGAAAAAAGCTTGAAAGTTAAAAATATATTCAATTATATAACAAAAATCTGTCCGAATTTCCGGATTTTTGTTATATAATTGAATATATTTTTAACTTTCAAGTTTTTTCTAATATCACTATTTCTTTGATGATCTAACCTTGTGAATCCAAGAAGTGATCTCAAAAATCTCATATGTGCTGCTTCCAATGGACTAGAATGGACCAGATAAGAAACGAGGATATCCGTGAAGAACTGCAGATCTACTCCATAAAAGAAAATATTTTTAACAACAAGATACAGTGGAAAGAACATGTAGAAAGAATGGAAGAAAGTAGATTACCAAATAAAATCTTCCATTATTTTCCAAGAGGAAGAAGAGATGTCGGACGTCCTCGGAAGAGATGGTCTTAGATCCATTAGTGAAGACGGAACAAGCAACTCTTGCCTAAATCAGGAAGTGAACAAGAAGAAGAAGAAGAAGATATAACAAAAATCAATAAAATTGGAAACAAAATTTTTGAGGATGGAAAGGGGAAGATTACCCAAACTATCCCTACAATATGAACCACAGTTGGAATTAGATTTGGGAAGTCCAAGACGTAGATGGATTCACCAAGGTCACCTGGAGTAAACTACAGGCGACAGATCCTATTAAAATCTTCTTAAAGATTATTATTATAATTTTATTATTATTAGTATTATTATTTTTATTATTATTGTTATTATTGTATACACAATTATAATTATTGAGTCAATCTGAAGAATACATTTTCTTTTAAGAGTAGGCCTAATCAGAAGTAATTGACTTTCATTAGTGGGAAAATGGTCCTTAGAATCCCGAAAACCTCCAAGTTATTGTATATTACAAAGCATCAAACATTCTGTAGGATCAATTTTGCCTAAAATGTTATTTTCATTTTCTTTAGGGAGACATTTTTAAGTCACGTTTATACAATTATTTGTTGATAAATAGTAATTTTTCCCGAGTAAGTAAAGTGATCCCACAACAGACCCGGAGGCCCTTGGGGTAGTAGGAGGTTAAGGCTCCCACTTTTTCCTAGACAATCCACACTTTATGTCAGCCGGGTTGTCAGCCCTGCGTGACGGCCGCCTTTACCCCAGAACAAGCATCTGGTACTCATTTCCGTTAGAGGCTGAGTCGGCCCCAGGGCCATAGTGCCGCCAGAGGATTTGGGTCAGTTTAAAAATCCTGACCCCAACTGGACTTGATCCCTCGACCCTCCAGCTTGTAGCTCAGTGGCTTAACCACTACGCTACGGCGTGCCCCTTATTATTATTATTATTATTATTATTATTATTATTATTATTAATATTAATCATTATTATAAAAACAGTTGTGTTTGAACTGGATAAAAAGTTTTTTGAGTCACCTTGCTAGTATTTTAAAAGCATCTTGTGTTACACAGCATAGAATTTTGCAAAAGAAAATGTATGATGTAAGCAAGTTAAATCCGAAATACGTGACGTAGAGTATGTGAAGAAGCCGTCGTTACTATACACCTCTCTGTGAACATATCCTCTGCATAGGATCAACACAGGAAATAGTGGTTAACCCCTTCCTGTGCCTCTTTCTACTCTTTTATATATACATCTTTACTCTTATACCTTCACATATATCTTATTCTTTTACTTTTATGATTCTATGAACCGCTGGACCATGCAGTCGCGCTTCTGTTACTCTTTATTCAGTTGCAGTATTTATAAACTTACTAACTCACTGGCACTATCGAACCCGTAGGTTCATGGCCGCGCGGACGTAGGCTCTCTATACATCCCTATCCTGAGTTAATGTTTTCCAATCATCCCTGTATAATCTACTCCTGGCGCGACAGGCCTACAAGGCCCTTAGCCTACCATCCGGCTGCTGGCCTCACATCCACATGTGTCAATCGCAGAGGTAGATGATAATCAGCCAGTGTAGGGGTGACATGTGGTCAGCATGTCGAGTCCCTCAGCCGTTATAGCTGGTTTTCTCAACCTGGAGCCGCTACTTATTGTAGCTACCCAAATGCATCACGATGCTGGGTGGGCACCGGTCCCATACTGGCCGAAATACCATGAGAAAATTTCTTCCCCCATGGAGACTCGAACCAGCGCAAGTCCCGTAGCTCTGCGCCAAGGCTTCCTGCCTTAACCTCTTGGCTACGTCGCGGGACTCTGTATAATCTACTTCCCTCAAATCATAGTTAATGTTATTCTCCCACCTCATTCTTGGTCTACCAACTGGGCGTTTTCCCTCTGGCTTTCTTACAAGAAGCCTCCATGCAAGTCTTTCACTTCCCATACTGGTATCTTTACCTTGTGGTGGAGTGGCTTGCGTGCTTAAATGATCCTGAGAGCTATGCCGGCGGTAGCATTGCTACCGATAGGGTTACCCATGCCGGACTGGTCGAAGGTGATAAGCCAGACGAAAAAAGTACCTTGGTCGAAAGAGTGACGATCTTTCGCCGTAAAAATACAACCGTCAAGAAATGCGGACATGGGTTCAACTGGGGTAAAATTTTCCGGAGGTCAAATAGTCCCCCATTCGGTTCTCCGGGCGGGGACTACTTCAGGGAACCCATGCCAAAGGCTCAAACACGGGACATGTTCCTAGGAACATGGAATGTTAGGACTTTATACAATAGCGGGGCACTAGAGATATTAACGCGGGAACTAGATAAATCGCCCTTGGATATAGTCGCTTTACAGGAAGTTAGGTGGCCAGGAGAAGGTAGTCAGGAATCAGGAAGCTTTGCATTATACTACGGGGGTGCAGAAAGACCTGCATTTGGAACGGGTTTTTTAGTCAGAAGGAGGATCCTATCCGCTACCCGAGATATTAAGTTTGTTAGTGAGTTATCCTTACAAGATAGACATATGCTGTCGCAGACTTTTTTGTAGATTTTTTGAGATATTCATTTCTGTGTACATTAATTTGGTGCATTTGTTATGGTTTAGGCAGCGTAAGCTATTTAAGCGCCCAAAAAGGAATTATTTAGTGCACAGATGCTCTTCTTTTAGCTATGGTCATAAAGTACATAGGGTAATATATTACTCGTTTATACATTAATTGACCCAGAAAAATTATCTAAATGATGAAAACACCCATTCAAATCGGTGAAGTAGTTTTTGAGACAGACACTCATTTATATATATAAAGATTATTTATTAATTAAATAAAAATAAAACGTAGTTTTATTTGTTTTTCATATTTATTATATAATTCAGTGACAGCTGTTTCGGTACACTGTACCTTCTTCAGACATGTTAACAAATTATGAATTGTGTTCCAATATGTTAACATGTCTGAAGAAGGTACAGTGTACCGAAACAGCTGTCACTGAATTATATAATAAATATGAAAAACAAATAAAACTACGTTTTATTTTTATTTAATTAATAAATATGGATTTTCATCAAGTAAACTCCGATTCGATTGAGGGTCTTTCCACTTTTCAGCGGTTGCCCTTTTACCAGCCGGCTTTTGGCCCTTCACATCCACATGTGTCAATCACAGAGGTAGATGATCAACAGCCAGTGTAGGGGTGACATGTGGTTAGCATGTCGAGTCCCCCAGCCGTTATAGCTGGTTCCTCAACCTGGAGCCGCTACTTATTGTAGCTACCCAATTGTCTCACGATGCTGGGTGGGCAACGGTCCCATACTGGCCGAAATACCATGAGAAATTTCTTCCCCCATGGAGACTCGAACCAGCGCAAGTCCCAAGGCTTCCTACCACAACCGCTCGGCTACGGCGTGGGACTCAAGTAAACACCAACTCAATTAATTAAAGATTATTTCATGATTCTATAAGCTGCTGGACCATGCAACAGCTCTATCTGCTTATTTTTTCAAATACAGTATTGGTAATTGTTGTTATAATGTAGTATCTACTAAAATTGTATCTGATACACTTTTTTTGCAGACGACTTAACTTCTTGTAGCAACTAATGAATGTGATCTTCATCTTCCCACCTTTCTAGACAATCGAGACGAGATGTATGCCCTGATTGATGACCGGTTTTATCCCCACAAAAAATCGTCTAATATTCATTTCAGTTAAAGGCTGAGTCAATCCCAGACCCATGGTACCACCAGAAGGTTTAGGCCAGTTTAAAAATATTAGCCCACCGGACTGGAGCCCTAGACCTTCCGGATTTTAGCGCAATGCCCTAACCATCTACGCTACGTTTGTAATCTTACTACTTTATTACCTGTAAAATCAGAAAATGAGCTCCAAATGTTAGCATATAAATTTAAATTATTAGCCAATAGATATAATTGTAAAATATCAATAAATAAGTCAAAAGTAATAACATTTATTGGTAAATATGGAATTAGATCAAAAATTGTACTGGATAACAAAATAATAGAACAAGTATCACATTTCCAATATTTAGGATGTGATATAACTTATAGAGAAAATAAAGATATAGAAAATAAAGTAAATAAATTTCAGGCTATTTGTGGAACCATAAAAAGAACCTTAGGTCGGAAAACAAGGAAAGATACGAAGCTTAAATTATATAAAACAATGGCTGTTCCTTTGTTGTTGTATGGAAGTGAAAATTGGATAATGAAATCAAGGGATAAAAGCAGGATACAGACTGCGGAAATGCAATTTTTACGTAATGTGAAAGGATGCACAAGAGCGGATAGAATAAGCAATGAAAATGTACCAGAAGAATTAAATATATATAAAATTGAAGACAAAAATCAGCGAAAATAATAAGAAATGGACAGAACACTTAATGAGAATGAATAACGAAAGAATACCAAAAAGAACCTTCCTGTATAATCCCAGAGGAACAAGAGATGTTGGCCGACCACGTAGATGATGGACTCCCACTTTTAACTTCGCCGCAACAGGCTGCATAGCCTAAACCTTGTAGAAGAAGAAGAAGAAGAAGCTCCCTATTCCCGGGGATATGCAGCGAATACAGAAACTGCGAATGTAATTTGTATGGGTATAAAGGGGATACGTTCCAAGCTTCCAAAATAGACTAACAGTTATGAATATCCATCCATCCATAGTAATTCTGTCCGAAGGCAGGTCTTTCACTGCAATCATAGCATTTTGATGCTATGCTCTGCAGCTTTACTAGGGAATTTTTAGGTGTGGTAGCTTCCCGTTGCTTTCCACACCTATGAAGGATGATGATGATAAGATGAATGTAAATGATGATGATTGCGATAGCCATATGATTTCGGGGACCGTTTGGGCCTCAAAGTTTTCCTGACATTTGTCTTACAGGTGAGGAAAAACCCCGATAAAAACCTCACCCAGAAAAACTGTCCCGAGCGGGGATCGAACCCGGGCCCGCTGCGTGACAAGGCAGAACGCTGCCTCGAGACCACAGCGGTGGTGAATATAAAACCAATTAATGAAAGATTTTCAACAATTTATTTTAATACGACCATTAGCCAATCAGCAAGAGCCACGCCCACTCACCCTGCACCCTCCACTAATACAACGTCCTCTACGTCCACAGCGCTCACTCTCAGTAGATCTTCCGACCAGGAAACACGCCTAGAAGCACTCGCCACTGAAGATGCCCTCCGCAGTTGAGGGCGAAACGTCTGGTATCAACACCAACTATGGACCACGGCCACATAACCCGGAATCACTCAACATTATGATTACCGGCCGTGAAAGCCTGCATTCAACTATTACTGTCAGGCTTAGGCAAGGGCTTAAAGAAGTTAGTTTTTTTTCTGTTTTGCCGCTTTTAAATGATCTTTCAATTCAGATTGATATTAAGCTGTAAATCCAACTATAGAATACCTTAATTTTGTCTTCGGATTTCTTGATGTATCGTACTGTTGATTCATTAACATTGCAACAGCGTTATATAGACACAAACGACTCGCCAACGCGTAAACGACCAAGCATTTCTGTTTTTACTTTAAGCGGCAACACTTCTTTCTTACGCTTCGCAACTAATTTTCTTTCCTTTTATTAATAATAATAGGTATCATTGCAGCCAATGGCCATGTAGAAAGAACTGTTTTCATGTCTTACAAAAGTCTGTTATCGATGTTCCTATGTTTTTACACTGTAATAGGTGATATCGGTCGCAGTGCGACCCACATAGTTTGCACTTGCACTTTTCTTCTGGGTTATGGCGCTTCACTGTTGTGCATATCCTGTGATGGAAACCATGGATCGCGACTCTCGTCACGGTGTGTCTGAGGTCGTATCTGGCTGCTGCCCATTCCCTGTAGATCATCGCATCCGTTGCGTAGAACTCAGGCCATATCTGTTCTCTCTTCTCGTTGAGTTCCCACAGCAGTTCTTTGTAGGCATCTGTTGCCGGCACGAGAAGGTCCAGGAGGAGCTCTTCTATGAAGAATGGTTCCTTTGTCAGTATGTACGTTAGGCGTGAAGGTGTGTATTTTGATACGCTTAGCGCTGTCTTTAAAAAGTGTGCTTTGACTTTCTCTATTTCCTCTAGGTTTGCCTTATTTAGGTTCTTCCAAATCACTTCTATTCCATAGGTCATGATTGGTGCTATTTTTAAGCGGAAGATGGTCACTGCAGTCTCCAGGGATAGTTTACTCAGGCTTTTAATGCTGTTCGTTGCTATTCTGGCCGCTAAGGCGCGTTCTTTGATGTGCTTATCGAAGGTGTCACCTCGGCTCTGCAGTGTGATCCCCAGATATATGAAATGGTTTACATTTTGCAGTGGGTCTCCCTTATACCGAATGCAGTCATTCGCTGCGAGTCTTCCTCCTTTCCTGAAGGTCATTTTTACTGTTTTCTTTTCATTTATTTCTTTCCTTTTATTCGACATTATAAATTGGCAACAATGCAGAAGAGACACGTGTTATTTAATCAAAATTATTGCAACAAATGACAAGTTTAAACAATAAAACACCGAACGTGGCGAGGGCGGCATTTATAACGGACATAGCGGCACGTGAAATACGATGGCGGTGGCTTTTTACAAACGAACTTTAGGCTTACGTGACAATAAGGTTTCTATTTCTCTTATATTAATTTGTCCATTTGGTTTGAATCGGTGTTTGTAAAAGTCGCCTTGGGACGTGGCTGCTGTAAACAAAATTGCCGATGCGTTAATAAAGGATAATAATACCCCTAATATATCGACTGGATCCGCGAATAAATAAATGTTTAGCCGCGAATACAGGACCCGTGCCGCAATTTTTTAACCCGCGATTAAGGAGTGTTAACTGTATTTTATTTTTCAGATAATTTCTAAGCTTGGATTTGTTTAGTCTTATTTATTCACGACCTGTTCTGTATAAAAAAACTGGAATAGCAAAAAAATTCTCGCAGGTTGAATTTTAAATAGTTCGTATCCTAATGATACTGACATCTGTCTTGCGAAAGTATAAATTAAAAAGTTATATGAAAGAAATTGAATTTATAAACAAGAAATAATTAACTCACATATTTCATGCCAATAACTACCAGCAATTTCAGGAAATATTTCTGTTTCTTTAAAAGAAATAACACATTTTAATAAATGCCAAAGAATTTATTGCAGCTAGAATATAACAAAATGGAACAAAATTATAACGAAATCGAAATAATTAAGAGAAAAAGAAATAATATTGACAAGAAGAGAAAAAGATGACGATTGAAATAAAGAGAACAGGAAAATTGGATAATTTACAAGAAAAATAACAACAGATAAGAAAACATGTTACATTATGCAGATGAAGATAATTTTTGAAGACTACAATAAATTAGAAAAAAAATCAGTAGCTAGTGGAAGGGAATTGAAAACAGGACCTCGCCCCCGGGACTTGGGCGGTACCCGGCTACATAACATAAGGTTAGATATTTAATGAGCATTGCTTCGAATTTGTTTACCCTATTTTATTGTCATGGCATGACAAAAAAATATAATTCTTATGTACATAAGTTGGAAGTGTCTTTCCAATAATGCCTAGCCAAGGAGATGTTATTTACGGATCTGACAGACAATTGAATCTACTTTATTGCAGTCTCCGGTTTTTGTTTCTCGGTGACTAATAAGTTTCTCGCCAGAGAGCACTAATGTCGTTAGAAAACAATCTCTATAAGCTACCAAAATGAAAAGTTTATATGCATACACGATAATAAGAAATGAGATTTAGAAAGCAGAGTTTGACCTTAGAAATAGTCATAAAGTTAATGTTAGGTTAAGAGGCGCCATGTATGTTTAATTTTGTTTAATTATCATAAGCAATACCACGAGTGATTTCCAAATTATCGATAAATTCACGACTCACTTCGTGTGTCTTGAATTTATCGAGACAGATAGGAAATCAAAAGTGACATTTGTTAGGACTATATAACGAATAAAATTAAGCTGTATACTCACAAATCATTATTTAACTATAGTTATTTTAAAATATTTATATATTTAATTTAAACGGCGATGTTTGAAAACAAATGAGAAACGATTGGTACGCTTCATTTGCTTCTTTTGTTCGATTAGTGCAACCAGATCATAATATTATTTATTGCCAAAAGATCGCAGTGTTGTAAGAATGCACCGTAGTGGAGAAATTTATAACCAACGTTATAGGTATTAATTCATTTCTGATGTCCTATGATGTAAATATGTCAATTATATTTTTCTGCGTCATTTCCTGGAAAATAATTCGTGTAAGAAAGTGCAAACAGTCGTTCCTTTCTTTTTTTTTTTTGTTTAATCAATTGTTACAAATGTTTTGTATCATCTCTCGTATGCGCTACATGTTGACATTCATGTACTATATATACAATCTGGTAGCCGCATTTCTTACAGAGTCAGTCACTGCATAATAATGCAATGCCCTATTCAGAATGTTAAAAAAGGAGTGCTTTCTTTATTATGATAAACATTAGTTGGTAAATTTTAGGCGAAACACGTTGGCAGTTAGCTCTATCGGGAACATGTGTTATCGCATTGACCAACATAATGCTAGCAGTCACTTGTTCTCCGAGCTAATATTCACAGGTAGTATGTTGGCAAAGAATAGCCGAGAACTGGAATAAATAAAGTAATACAAATAAAGGGGAAACTATTCTGGTTAAACCGAGATTTGAACCCAAGATATCCAGATTTTGATCTATGCTCTGGGTCACTAACCATTTGAGCTACTTAAGAAATCCAGGAGTAAGTACATCTTTCTTTATTTTAAATCCCCTCTTTCTAAAACACAAAATAACATGATTAAACGAATAATAAATATTATAAATAATTCCGATACTACCTGTAAAATAACTTATTCCGTATCCAGATTCTAAGTCTGATGCATTTTTCTGTAAAAATAGTTAATATTTTATTATTCTTTTTCTTAATAAGGCGCTATCGCTTCAATTGGTGAATAATTTGGCCTTCTCAACTAGTTTTTCTTGCACACTTTCCTATTCTGGACACATGTATTCCAATTCTACTTCCTTCACAGTAGCCTCTGCCCGCTCCTGGAATCTCCTTCCTCAAGATATCAGGGGTTGCCGCACACTTGGCACCTTTAAGACAGTTACCTGTTGTCTAATAATTAATTTTTCTCTATTTATTTAATTTTATACTATGTCATTAATCTTTTCCTGTTTGTTTTATATATCTTGTACATATTATATATTTAATTCGTTAAATTTAGAGTAAATCAAAATACATTATAAATATTAATTGTATTGTATACATAACTTGTAATCGTTTATATATATATATATATATATATATATATATATTGTAATTTAGATTTAAGACTTTTCTTTTGTATTTTTTTAAACCTGGTTGAGTGGTAGACAAGGCCCTAAGGCCTTAACTCTGCCAGGTAAAATAAAGCTATTATTATTATTATTATTATTATTATTATTATTATTATTATTATTATTATTACTATTATTATTATCAATTTTTCTATTTTCATCAATTTTGTATCATTTACATCAATATCTTGCCATATATATTTTTTTTTTGGTCGTCCATCATTTTTAGGCATTAATGGCTTCCACTTGTAGATCTTTTTTACCATCCTTTCATCAGCCATTCTACAATTATATGTATCTAATCCATCTTAATCTTTGTGCTTTAATGAAGTTAATTATATACCTGCAATTAATAATATACAAAAACTAAAAATTATTTCTACCCCTTTAGTGTAAAGTAAATAACTTATCTTCTCTAGGATTTAAATTAAATTCTTGATACCTCACCTCATATCCAGTCTTTCAATTATACCGTTTCAAAACCTAAGTGGTTTCATCTTCAATAATATCTCGACCGATGTTATACCGTTCAACAGAACTGCTTCTTCATCGGTCTAGGTATTCCTGAAGATGAAATCACCTAGGTTTTGTAACCGGTATATTTAGAAGACTGGATATGAGGTGAGTTACAAAGAATTTTAAATTAAATCTGGAATTAAACCTCATAGTATTTTTCCTATAAGAGTTAAGTTATCTTAATCTGTTCAAGTGATACGCCCTAAGGGTGGCTGAAAGAAGAGAATTTCACTGACGAGGCAGCAGATGATAATATCCAAAAGATTTCGAATACAGCTCTGAGGTGAGGCTCTGTCTCGCGATACCAAGTACTGTATTGCGATGCCTAGGTTTTGGACGACCCTGTGAAGAACATATTAATATAGGAAGGTTATGTTGGTTGACTTGATGGCGACAGTAATCAGAATTAGTGATGCTATGCTAGATATAACAATTTGTTCTTTTGACGTTTTATTACTCTGTTTTAAGAAATGTCTGCGATTTTAAGTAGGGGAGGTAATAAACCTACCAGACGCAGTGTGTTCATCAAAAGAAATCATGCCTTTGCTCACAATATTTGTTTGTTCTACGTGGATTTAGATCCCAAATTTGTCACCTAAAACTTTTATATTTAGTAGTCACTCTGAGTATCATTATGCTCTAAAATGAATTGTACTGTTATTTCGGGTATTCTAGCCCCACCTACATAAATTCAAATAAAAAAGGGGGAAAAAAACAATTTATTGTGTAGTATGTGATTGCTGTTTTTATATGAAATTTCCATTGCAATATTTAATATATTTTTAATTCTTTATAATTAATTTAGTCATAAGCATTTCTAAATCTATCATTTCTATGTGTGAGCATATATTTAGTATCTATAAAATTATTATTTTTTTAGTATAATTTATTTATACCCTGTATATGTCTCTGTACAACTTTTTTAAATTTAAAAGGTAAAAATGCATTTGGATGTTTAACTTTTGAGAGAAGTTGGGACGAATAGAGTCCCTGTAATGCTTAATAGCATGATTATACCTTTCTATATATATATATATATATATATATATATATATATTTTTAATTTACACCCTGTACATGTATCTGTACAACATTTTTGTTTTTAATTTTGGAGGTAAAACATTGTTAGGATGTTGAGCGTCCTTTTACGAGAAGTTGGGACGACAAAAGTCTCTGTAATGCATAATAGCACCCCTCTATATATTTGTTTCCCCAATTTAATTAATTTATACCCTGTATATGTCTCTGTACAACTTTTTTAATGTAAGATGGGGGAAAACAGTTTTTTTTCGAGAAGTGGGAAGAGTCTGTGTAAGAATAACAGTACCCGTCTATAATTTTTTTTTCATTTTAATTAATGTACACCCTGTACAACCTTTTGATATAAAAGGTAAAAAATTGTTTTGATGTTTGTTCCTTTACTAGAAGTTCGGACGACAAGAGGCCCTGTAGTGCTAATAGCTAATTTTCAATTGAATTAATTTACGAAACATGTTTTTATGTTTTTTTGCGAGAAATTGGGACAAGAGTTCTGTAGTGCATAATAGCACCCTTTATTATTATTTTCTTTTCCAATTTAATTCATTTACACCCTTTATATGTCTCTGCACAAATATTTTTAATTTAAAGGTAAAAAATTGTTTGGATGTTTGTTTCTTTGCGAAAAGTTGGGACGACAAGAGTCCCTGTAGTGCATAATAGCACCCTTTAATATTGTCTTCCTTTGTTCAATTGAATTAATTTACAAAATATATGTTTATGTTTTGTTTGCGAGAAATTGGGACAACAAGAGTTCTTGTAGTGCATAATAGCATTCATTTTATTTTTTTTATATCCATTAATTTACATTCTGTATATGTCTCTGCACAACTTTTTTTAAATGTAAAAGGTAAAAAAAAATTATTTTTTTTGCGAGAAGTTGGGACGAGAAGAGTCCCTGTAGTGCATAATAGCACCTTTTATTATTGTTTTTAATTGAATTAATTTACACCCTGTATATGTCTCTGTAGAACTTTTTTAATTTAAAAGGTAAAAAATTGTTTGGATGTTTAAGTTGAAGGTTGTTTTGTAAGAAGCATTAATCCCCTTCTCTTCCTTTCTCCCACACATCGATTTCTATGTAAAACAAACATCACATAGCGGCCTGACTGTTACGAGCGTACATAAAGTAACCCATGCGGGTATCGTCGGCATATAATTTCACATTTTTATTCCGGTTTCAGCCCAAGTTTGTCAGTTTTCCTCTCTCCCCGCTCCTCTGCACCATTTGGCACTGGTCAGACACCTTACAAAATGGAACTGCCGCAGTATACAAAATTCTTCCATCCTCCCCCCCCCTTTTTTATCTTATTATTAAATGCAGTGATATACGTGCATAGTTACAGGGGAAGGTTGAATGTATGCCAGAACATTTGTTGAAGTTTAGAAATACGCGACTTAATGGTTGTATTAGAGATATGAGTTTCAGTTCTGCAATGCATACATAGCAAGTTTGTTTCAAAGTTCAGACGTATGACGTGGCGCTAGTGTTATTGTACAAGTTGTGATCGCGTCCCAGTTCCAACATTTCAAGAGACAAATGCAGAATTTTAATAGCACAAATTTTAATCCTGATTAATCATGACAAAACAACACAGTTCTGTAATAATAATAATAATAATAATAATAATAATAATAATAATAATAATAATAATAATAATAATAATAATAATAGTAATTATAATAATAATAGTAATTATAATAATAATAGTAATAATAATAATAATAATTCAGGGGATGATTGGAAAACATTAGCTCAAGATAGGGATGTATGGAGAACTTATGTCCGTGCGGCCACGAACCTACGATTTTATAGTGCCAGTGAGTTTGTTTGTTGTTATAATAATAATAATAATAATAATAATAATAATAATAATAGTAATAATAATAATAATAGTAATAATAATAATAATAATAGTAATAATAATAATAGTAATAATAATAATAGTAATAATAATAATAGTAATGATAGTAATAATAATAATAGTAATAATAATAGTAGTAATAATAGTAATAATGATAATAATAATAGTAATAATAATAATATTATTATTATTATTATTATTATTATTATTATTATTATTATTATTATTATTATTATTATTATTTATTATTAAATCAATGGGCATTTTCAAAATCTTGCACTGACCATTCGTTCGTGGAGACCCTTCATATCCTTGTGTGGTAAAAAATGTGTGTGTGTATCATCATCATCATAGTGCATTCGCGAATTTAGGCCATTTGTTGACCTGCTTAGGCCTCAAGTGAAACACCATCCAAAACTCTTTTGAGTGGACGTCCTGGTCCTCTTCCTGCAGGTTGATAATTTACATTTATTTGGGTATCCTGTGATCTTCCATTCGACGAACATGTTGCATCCATCTTGACTTATAATCAGAAATTTTGTATTTAAAGGTTCCATGTGTAATTCTTCTAAGATATATATATATTTTTTTTGTGATCTAGGTGTTTGTATCCTGAAGTCCTCTGAAGGTGTCTATTTTCTGAAGATATAAGTCTCTATATATCCTTCTGTTTCAATGTCCATACTTCGTTACCAGCATTTATTTAGCATAAAACGGAAACTCTCAAAAGCGGAAACGGAATGACATTTGTACACAATTTATGAAAAATGTATAAAGCGGAAATACAGAGAAATAGATTATTTTCCACTTCATTGAATTTCCGGTAGGCCAAAAAAAAGGAATGACTCCTGCCGCCGGGTGAATTACAGATTCTACCTGTACCTGAATTTTTATTTCGGCTTCACTGCACACCTATTATGCGAAATACAGATACCTGTCTTACAAATAACCATTGCACTGTAAAATATTAAATTAGTTTAAGTTCTGAGACCGATCTTTCACAGGTAGCGTTCTGAATTTACGGAATAAAGATGGCTAAGACGTATGTATCATTGTCCGAGAAAGTGAAAGTGATAAAGATAAATCGCCAAAATTTCCAGACCGATGCTCCAAAGTCAAGCTCTAACTGTTGCTAAATCCTTAGGGAATAACGATTTGAGACATCTTCAGGTTGGTTGGACAGTTTTTAAAAGACGACACAATTTAATGTGGAATGAAATTTGCGGGGAATCAAAGGATGTGGACGAAAGTGTAGTTAGTGAGCGGTAACCGAAACTGCATTCTTTAATTTAGGATAGAAATAGAAATAGATTTATTTAGCCTGGTAGAGTTAAGGCCATATGGCTTTCTCTTCCACTCACCAGGAGAAACATATGTTACATGTAAATACAAAAAATTACAATAATAGTCATACTAAACAATTAATTATCTGTCAAATTGAATAATAATGAAAATAATGTCTAATAATACAATAACATTAAGTACAATTAAAATTAAATTAATGATAGAATGAATACAGAAAGGAATAACTGCTCGAATCTACTATACATAAAAAGAAAAGAAATAAAAAATACAAAGAAAGTAATAAACTCATCATCATCATAGTACATTCACGAATTTAGGCCATTTGTTGATCTGTTTCGGCCTCAAGAGAAACACCATCCAAAAGTCTTTTGAGTGGACGTCCTGGTCTTCTTCTTCCTGCAGGTTGATATCTTAACATTTGTTTGGGTATTCTGTGATCTTCCATTCGATGAACATGTTGCATCCATCTTGACTTATAATCAGAAATTTTGTTTTCTAAAGATTCCATGTGTAATTCTTCCAAGATTTCTTCTTTTTTTTTGTGATCTAGTAGTGTGTATCCTGCAGTCCTCCGAAGATATCTCATTTCAGCAGATCTAAGTCTCTGTATATCCTTCTGTTTCAACGTCTTTTCTTCGCTACCATACAAAAGAGTTGGAAGAGCCAGTGTTTTATACACTTTCAGTCTAGAAAGCTTTTGGACTAACTGTGGCTTGAAGATAGAATTTATTAACCCTAAAATTCTTAAAAATTTAGATATGTTTGTATTTACATCTTTTTCTTCTTCATATGAGATATTGCATCCTAGATATGTAAAATTATTCACCTGTAATAAACTATGATGAATTAATATAAAATTATAGAATATTCACCTGAAAGGTCCGTCTCCTCAACTTAATTATCATTTAACTGTAGCGTTTTCGGGACTTGTCCCATCATCGGCAGGATTCCTGCCGATGATGGGACAAGTCCCGAAAGCGCTACAGTTAAATGATAATTAAGTTGAGGAGACGGACCTTTCAGGTGAATATTCTATAATTTTATATTCATTTTGAATAAACCTCAACGGAACACATCATGAATCTTATAAAAGTTTATGATGAATTAATCTATCGCTTATTAAACAAGGCATTAACAGATCTTAAAATTATTTTATTAAATAATAAAAAAAAAATATTAATTTTTAAAAGTAATATTAGTGCGTTGTTTCTGTTAATAATTTGATTTACAATTGTTTCTGAAAGATTGTAAAGTTTGACAGTCTCTGACATAGGGTGGAAACGGACCTAAGAGAAATTTTTAACGCTGACGAAACGGGACTGTTTTCTCGCGCGTTACCGTCGAAGTCGCTCGTACATGTTATACTTCACTTTTCAAAGGGAGCGGGATTAAAATGAATCCATAAAAAGACATATACGGTACTCTATAATCTAAATTTATTAATAAGTTTTAGTTTTTTATAATATGGAATGTTGTCTAATGTAGAAGAAAAAATTGGTCACATGCTATTCCGCATTAGGCAAGTTTTACTGTATATTGTATTAGACACTAATGGATTTTAAGTTCTTCGTAAGTTGATCTTAAAATGAAGGAAGTTTAGAAATACCCTATAGAATTTTAACGAGTGTAATGATACGGGAAGTTATTTGATAAATGGAATATTTAGTAACAATTACTGTTTAGTACCCGATTTCAAATCAGATGGCATTGCCTGCGAGGCAGTCAGTTTTAGAAACAAGCACGCGATCAACTGTTTAATACCTGACTTTCACCCACATGTAGTTTTTTATACATACAGTGTGAACCATAAATTGTCCATACATGTACATGAACTAGCTCAGATATTTTAAGTCCAAACGATTCACTAAAAATATATAGACGATAGAAAATTAGAAGATATTTATTTTAATATAAGTAATTTGTAACCAGAACTGTTTTCTAAGTTTCAATTTTGTTGTGTTCTGTCATGTATAAATAGGTTTGTGTCTGCATGTAAATTCTGATTCCAGTTGAAAAGCATCATATAATCATATGTAAGCTCCATGTGCGAGAAAAGAGTGACGTAACTAAAAAAAAACACTGTTTTTCAGGAGATGCATTTAAAAGTTGGAAATCAATAGAACTTTGCCTCTATTTGTCATAAATATCAAATTACTGTATCAACTCATTCTATACAATAGCTTATGTCGTTCTTCCAGAATATAGAACTCAGTTTTGTGTTTCATGCAGTGTCAGTAACTCAAAATCAGCAATTTTTTAATTAAGTCGCTGTTCTCGCAAATGAGCTATATATATACATAGAACTCGTCCCGCGCCGTAGCCGAGTGGTTAAGGCAGGAAGCCTTGGCGCAGAGCTACGGGACTTGCGCTGCTTCGAGTCTCCATGGGGGAAGAAATTTTCTCATGGTATTTCGGCCAGTATGGGACCGGTGCCCACCCAGTATCGTGATGCATTTGGGTAGCTACAATAAGTAGCGGCTCCAGGTTGAGAAAACCAGCTATAACGGCTGGGGGACTCGACATGCTGACCACATGTCACCCCTACACTGGCTGTTGATCATCTACCTCTGTGATTGACACATGTGGATGTGAGGCCAGCAGCCGGCTGGTAGGCTAAGGGCCTTCTAGGCCTGTCGCGCCAGGAGTTTTTTATATATAGAACCTGGGTTCAAATCCCAACTCGGGCATTTATTTTTCTTTTCATGTCATATTTGCCTTCATTGCTAAATGTCAAAAAATATAGTTATAACATCTAAATATACAAGCGTTACTGGCTTAGTTGTTATAGTGGCCACTAGATGGCTGTTGGAGCGATATCCCGTTAGCTCTCGTGTAAATTGAGAATACTATATATATATATATATATATATATATATATATATATATATATATATATATATATGTTATAATTAAATGTTTAACATTGAACAATGCAAGCTTAATATGGCATGATAAGAAAAATAAATGCCTGGACGGGATTATATATAGGCCTATATATATATATATATATATATATATATATATATAAGAAAAATAAATGTTTGTGTTAGGATTCCTGAGTAGCTCAGTTGGTTAGAGCGCCACGTACCGAGTTCAGAAACTTGGGTTCAAATCCCGATTCAGGCATATATATATATATATATATATATATATATATATATGATGTAAAAACAGAATAAATGCTTGTATGAGGATATGAACCCGGACCTCTGAATTTATATTTCAGTGCGCTGCCACTTATGCTATCCAAGCATAAACATTTATATTTCGGTCTCACATCCCTCTAGTAGCTACTATAACAAGTAAACAAATTAAAGGGAATTTTTACTTTATAGCAGTGACACTTATAAATTTAGATGTTACAATATTTATTAACATTTCACCACACTGTGGAAAGCAACGGGAAGCTACCACACCCATAATTCCCAAGTAAAACTACAAAACATAGCCTGAAAATACTATGATCGCAGTGAAGGACCTGTCCTAAGGCAGAACACTATAGAAATAGAAAACTACATTTGATTAGATGGCAAGTTGTCTGTAGGTCGAGCCGGTATGTCAAGTCAGACCGGACAAAAAATGTTGTGACAGGATTACTATTTTAAATAATTACATGGTGCGTATGCTAATGCCACCCGCTGCACTTTTTGTGGCGATAGCTTCCCGTTCAGACTATTTTTTAAAATATACTTTGAAAAAGAATAAACTCTTCTTTCGTCATCAGTCATCAACAGCACCTCCTATCGGCCGTTGTGTCCCTATTAGAACTGTAGTCTCCAACAAAGTCTCAAAGGACCAACCCCTCTTATTGAGTTAGTTAGTTAGTTAACCTCAACAGTGATTCACAAATAATTTTAGAAGTATTATCCAAAAGGAATAAGAGGCGTTGGTCCTTTGAGACTTAGTGACTCGTGATTTATCGATGATTTGGAAATCACTCGCGGCATTACTTATGATAATATTTTTCTATTCGAAGTTGGTGAAAATCTTATTTATGTTACAAAATTCATCTTTCACCATTTTTAGGTTTTCGTGCTTTCCAAAATTTTGAGAATGTTTGGATCCTCACGTATTGATTCACCATAAATTAAATTCAACAACTACCAATGCATCAACTAATTTTCTTTTTAAAAAAATTACACAATTGTAAAATACAGCATAAATTAGTTATGAAGAAAACCACCAATCCACATTCATATGGATTTTAATAGACACTGGTTTTGAAATGGTTAATGTGGTATATTTTCAATTTACGTAACACTTTATTCGACCACATTACATATAGGTCATGTGTATTGTATTGTATTCATTCAGGAGTGCTAGATGAGTCCATGTTTAAATGTTTGTGTATTCTAATTATATAGTGTGGGGGATGATGAAGAAAATAATGGAAAAGATAAAACCTTGTGCTGGCACAATGCCTATGCGAATGGTTCTACCAGGTATTATGTCCCCATCCGACCGACGAATCGCTTTCTACTGTACAGCAGTCCTTCACAAAACACTAATAATAATAATAATAATAATAATAATAATAATAATAATAATATAATAATAATAATAATAATAATAATCTTGTAACCCCTTGTTTTCCTCAGCGAGATTTAGGCGATTTCCCCCTACAGCGAAGAATTTGAACCATCCTAATTTAGTTAGGCCTACATTTGTTTTCGTTTAGATGTCATTGGAGTGGCACGTGGTCAGCGTTCCGCCTCATACTGACATCTAGGAAACCAAGGTAGTACTAGGACGGGAAAATTTGGTAAATTTTGCTTAGAGGACTTTTTATTCAGGCTTAAGGATCTTTTACGAGCCTGACAATCTTCAGACTCAGTACCCACGGCTTAAAGTCCCTCCGGAGGACTTGCTCCTTGGATTTTTCCATCCTAAAAAATCCATCGACCAATAATAATGATGATGATGATAATTTTATCCCAGTGGAACCTATGTCCGCATTTCTTGACGGTTGTATTTTTGCGGTGAAATATTGTCACTATTTCGACCAAAGTACTTTTCGTCTGGCTTTTCGCCTTCGACCTGTCCGGCATGGTTAACACTTTCGGCAGCAATGCTACCTCGATGGACAGGACATGTGGCACGTATGGAGGATGAAAAAGGTGCATGGAAGCTTCTTGTAGGAAAAGCAGACTGATAACGCCCAGTTGGTAGAACAAGATTGAGGTGGGAGAATAACATTAACCACGATTTGAGGGAAGTAGATTATACAGGGAATTATTGGAAAACATTAGCTCAGGATAGGGATGTTTAGAGAGCTTATGTCCACGCGGCCATGAACCCACAGGTTCGACAGTGCCAGTGAGTTAGTTATAATGATAATAATAATAATAATAATAATAATAATAATATTATTATTATTATTATTGTTTATTTATTTATAAACAGGTTTACAATGTAATAAAACAAACATCATTCTGTGCCCAAAACGTTTTAAATTTGTATCTTCTTTCTCCATTCTTCTCTATCTTCCCATTATAATTCTTCCCTCATACATCATCCATCCATTTATATAGGACGACCTTTATTTCCTTTCCCAGGTGGAATCCATTCCAAAGCTTGTCTGGGAAATCTTTCTTTGGCATCCTGCGTATATGACCATACCATTCTAGTTGTCTGTATCTTACAAAATATAGTATTAAATTTTGGACTTTCATTTGTTGTCTGGTCATTATATTTCTGGATTGTACAATATAATAATAATAATAATAATAATAATAATAATAATAATAATAATAATAATAATAATAATAATAATAATAATTTGTATTTGTATTGTAATTGTAAGCCTATATTTTCCCTTTACAGAGATTTAGGCGCTCTCCCCCTACAGGGAAGGATTTGAACCATACTAATTTAGTTACACTTGTTTTCGTATAGATGTCATTTTGAGTGGTACGTGGTCAGTGTTCCGCCTCATACTGACATCTAGGAAACCAAGATAGTACTAGGACGGGAAAATTCGGTAAATTTTGCTTAGAGGCATTTTCATTCAGGCTTAAAAATTTTTTACGAGCCTGAAAATCTTCAGACTCGGGACCCACGGCTTAAAGTCCCTCCCGGAGGACTTGCTCCTTGGATTTTTCCGTCCTAAAAAATCCATCGACCCCGGCCGGGTTTGAACCCGCGACCCTCGGGACCAGAGGCAAGGAGCATAACCACTAGTCCACCGCGGCCGACCTAATAATAATAATAATAATAATAATAATAATAATAATAATAATTTTACTTTACCTGATGGAGTTTTTTTTTTCATCTTACAAGTAATTTTTAATGCCACCCGAACCTTACAGTGGCTGGACCTGTCGGGATGATTTAAATTATGGATCCCACACATACATTTTTGACCACACAAGGACATGTGTGAGTGATTGCTCAATGTCAAGACCTCCTCCGAGACAACACAATATTAAGAAGAAACACATAATTCACAGACACATTTATGCTATATCCTACATGGCCAATATGTTAATGATGATTATGATGGTAAGAAATAGACTTCCAAAATTGGCATTCCAATATACCCCAACTGGACATAGGGACCAAGGAAGACCAAAACATCGGTGGAAAGATCAAGACCATCTTCGCTAGGTTTACCGTACAGGCCACATGGCCTAAAACGAATTTGTTCATGATGATGATGATGATGATGATGATTATGATGGCCAATTGATGTTCGGGGACTTTTGCGACCCTAACGTTTTCTGACATTTGCCTTACACGCGAGGAAAAATCCCGAAAAAAATCACTCAGGAAACTTGTCTACCGGTGATCGATTCCGGACCCGCTGCGTACGAGGCTGCGACATTACTCCGAGACCACAGCGGTGTAATTGTATTGGAGTTAAGAGCAATAATTTTCTTTAAGTCATACTCAAAATTTGCACCAAGACCCGCCATAAATATTGTTAAATCAGAAACAATTAAAAGAAAAGTGTTCAATTCCGTCCCAAAAGAAGGACTAAATCGAATTAATAAATAAACCCCAGCCGTGAGACCGTAAAGTTTTCCTTTGCACTTCTCCAGATATCTCGAAAGAGTTTGGAATTTAATTAAAGGCATCTGATGTACAATCTACTGATTAACTAGTTATATAAACGACTAGTTCTTCTTCTTCTACTACAAGGTTTAGGCTATGCAGCCTGTTCCGGCGAAGTTAAAAGTGGAGTCCATCTTCTACGTGGTCGGCCAACATTTCTTGTTCCTCTGGGATTATACAGGAAGGTTCTTTTTGGTATTCTTTCGTTGTTCATTCTCATAAAGTTTTCTGTCCATTTATTCTTATTTTCGCTGATTTTATCTTCAATTTTATATATATTTAATTCTTCTCGTATAGTTTCATTCCTTATTCTATCCGCTCTTGTGCATCCTTTCGCATTACGTAAAAACAGCATTTCCGCAGTCTGTATCCTGCTTTTATCCCTTGATTTCATTATCCAATTTTCACTTCCATACAACAACAAAGGAACAGCCATTGTTTTGTATAATTTAAGTTTCGTATCTTTCCTTGTTTTCCGACCTAAGGTTCTTTTTATGGTTCCACAAATAGCCTGAAATTTATTTACTTTATTTTCTATATCTTTATTTTCCCTGTAAGTTATATCACATCCTAAATATTGGAAATATGATACTTGTTCTATTATTTTGTTATCCAGTACAATTTTTGATCTAATTCCATATTTACCAATAAAGGCCATTATGTTTCACATATTTATTAATATTTTACAATTATAACTATTGGCTATTAATTTAAATTTATATGCTAACATTTGGAGCTCATTTTCAGATTCTGCTAAAAGTACATGTTGTCTGCAATATTTTATCTACGTTCAGAGTATTTTAGTATATGTTGTACATTATTAGTTGTTTAATAACATTTATTTATTGCGGAAACGATATGTTTGGAGAAAGAGTAACGTGGGCTTTGGAAGAAAAAAATAAATATACACGATAAGTCAACAAACATTGTTGTTATATTCTGCGATTTTGATGCTAGTTTCATATGTGAGTTTAAAGTAAAAATGAGCGGAGAGGGTGATTTTCACGGTTCATCAGGGAAAAAAAAATTAAAAGCAGGCCAAGATGCAAGGAAAGTCAAGGAAAGTTTAATTATGTAGTTTTATGAAATCGTCATTAAAGTGTATTTTACGTTTTGTTGAACCTGTATTTTATGTTTTGATAGCGTGTTTTGTGTTTTGTTAGAATATAAAGTAGAGGTTTTGTTGCCTAGTAATTACGACTAAAGTGTCACAGATTGTTATAATAGGTCTACAAGAGAAAATAAATTGAATAGTTGCCTCAATAGATATAAACAACAACAATTCGAAAGATCAGTTTTCTGTGGATTAATGATGTATCCGGAGAACATCACGGAATGGTGAATGTAAAACTCTCTTTCAGAACTGTTTTATTTAATTTTAAAAATTTGCTGTCAAGCGAATAGTGATCTATCTGTAACAAAATGGTGAAAGCAGACAAGTCATGAGTAGCAAAAATTATTGCACGTTTGTAAATTCATTCCTCCATATTTCCGTGAATTCCATCAGTATCTTAGAGAAATTGAGTGAAATAAAGAAAGACGCAAAGAATGTAACGAAATAACATTAAATGGAAAATAAATATCAAACACAGATTCAGTTAGAAATGTTTCTAACTAAATCAGTGTTCAATATGTATTTTGTATTTCTTATTGTACATTTTTAGTTACATATGGATTAGATCATTTTTCCACTCTTTGGAGATAGATCGTTTTTCCACTCTATTCTGTATTGAATAGTTAATATGCTGTTAATAGCATGTTATTTTGCATTTAAATTGGTTGTATATATTTCCAATATGATGAAGGATTAAAATGTATATGATACAATAAAGGTGATAGCCTCAAAATGAATATTAGTTTTTTTTTCAACAATTTGTAGTTTGTAGGTTAGATCTGATTCATGCGCAGAACAGCGGGCTACACAATATGGGATCGGAAAAGGAACACCGATATCTTAAAAGAATTTAAGACTACGCCAATTTTGGAATATATTAAACAGTACCAACTAAATTGGAAACACCATCTTTAAAGAATGAGTTCAAATCGGACCCCCAAAGCTGTTTATAATTATATACCAAGAGGACGAAGATCTCTGGGCCGTCCTATGAAACGCTGGAGGGAAAATTTTCTATAGGATCGTAACAGGCCTTGGCCTAATACTTGGAAGGAAGATAAAGAAGAAGAAGAAGAAGAAGAAGAAGAAGAAGGTTAGATCTGTTTTTGCGTAATTACTCAATTATATATCAGCACTCTTACTAGAACTGAATAGGATTGAAAATTTTACAATCAGCATTTCTAAACAGCCGGGTATCGAATCCGGATTTTCTAATCAGGAAGCAGAGATGCTGAATAGTGCAGCGGACTAAAAAATATTTACATTTAGAAGTGCTTCATTGTAAGGAAGGCAATATAAAGTAAAATTAATCAAGAGGATAAAGGAAGGCATGTCTATGCACCCACGTGTCGTTATCGCTTGTATCATTCAGTTAAGTAAATTGTTTATTAAAGAAATCAAATTAATTCATTAATTATTTTAGACGTGATTTTTGTCCTGTGCGCGAAACCTTGACATTGAAGGAGGCTAGAACTAAGATCTCTCGCCATAATGTCAAGACCATGACGTCAGCATATCACTCCAATTCAATAAACTCGCATCATTCAGGGGTATCACAAGCAAACGTAAAATATAATTATATATTTAATAACATCCTCCTAAGATAGGAAATGAAGGACCAGAAATTCTACATGGTGTTTCGAAAGATCCAAGATGCATTTGATTAGCTTTTATATTTATTTCATTCTTATTTATAGACGCTTTTAACATTAAAGGTCATATTGCGTCAATTTTTGTATTACTTCTATGGTATAAAATGGTGTATATGATGAAAATGGAACCTAATAATGAAATTCCAACACAGTATTTACCTTGATGACCGAAGTTGGACATTTTATTTATTTTTTTTTTTTCATTCTCTAGGTATTGAGGGCAAGAGCAGGGATGCAGTTTATCGCCAATTCTTTTTAACATTCATCTAGACCAGGATCTTAATTTATGGTATAAAAATGTTCTGAAGTGGGTATTACTATAGGAGGGAAAAAAATACTACATTCATTATTGTTTGCAGATGATCAAATCATTTTTGCAGGAGATGGAGATGATATGAGATAGATGATAAATAAGTTAAGGAAGAATATACAAAATGGGGACCAAATATAAATTTACAGAAAACAGAATATATGTGTTTGGGAAAGGATGTGGATGACCTCATACTCGAAACAAGGAAAATAAAAAAAAGTGAAACTCTTAAATATCGTGGGTCAATAATTACAAGTTTAGGTACCTGTGAAAGAGATGTTCAAACTAAAATTGCAGTTGCAAAAAATGCAAATAAGAACATTGATTGCATGGAATAACTCGGAGCAAAAATATTACAAAGGAAACTAAAATGAAAATTTATAAGAGCATAATACAGAATATTTTGTCATATGGAAGTGAAACTTGGTCTTTGACGGAATTACAAAAGAATAAAATTAGAACAGTTGAACTTGATTATCTTAGAAGAAGCCTTAAAAAAACAAGACAGGATAAAATAAGAAATGAATTCCTTTGGAGAGAAATGAATGTCACCACATCTGTTGTTAAGAGGATTGAAAATCGAACTCTTAAAAGGTATGACCATGTACAGAGAATGGAAGATGAAAGATGGCCAACAAATATATATCAATGGTCACCCCCTGAAAGAAATAAACGTGGCAGACCAAGATGGAAATGAAAAACTTACATCAGAACTACAATGGATGATAGGAATTTGGAAGAAGGGGATTGGAATGATAGAAATAAATGGAAACTGATGACGGCAAACCTATAAGTAGGGGAAAGCCGAAGAAGAAAATATTGAGGTATGATTTTAAATTGCTAGAACATGCATCAAATGGCTGTATTAAAATCCAAACTCGTCCACAATGTATACATTGAGAAGACATCTGATACTATTTATAGCGATTTGTTTGTCGGTTAGTAAATTAAGCTTGGAAGTCCCCTTTGTGCTTTTCGACAGGTGTAGGCTACGTACCGCAACCTTATTTCATCTTCATCCTTTTCTTCATGATTCCACACATACTACTTGCCCACATTACATGCAAAATATTTTTAAAAAGCCCACAATCATTCTACAATCTTCCCTGTTAAAGAGACGCAAATAGGTCTTCGTAGCACCTCAAAATGTGATCTGGCAAAGTGATGCAAATTGAAAATGACCACTTTTTAAAAAAAGTTCATTGCACTGCAGTTTTTCATCATCATCATCATCTTTCACGGATTAGGTATTTGCCTGTTCCGATCTCACATCCGTTCAGCCCAGCGCTTTCTTGGTCTTCCTACCGATCTTCATCTTCCAGGATTATACATCAGTGCCATCTTTGGTATCCGGTCCACTGTCATTCTTTGCAGATGTTCTGTCCAATTATTCCTGTGTTCTTCTATTTGTTGAAGAAGTGGTTGTACTTTTAGTTCCTCTCTAATATTATCATTTCTAATATGTTCTTCTCTTGTACGACCTTTCACAACCCGTAGGAATCTCATTTGCGTTGCCTGAATTTTACATTTTTATTTTCCCTTCAACGCCCAGGGCTCGCTTCCATACATCGGCACTGGTAGTACCATCATTGAGTAAAATCTCAGCTGCGTCTCCTTTCTTACTTTTTTCCTCAGTGCTCTTCTTGTTCCACAAATGTATTGCAATTTCTGCTTTTATATGCATACCTTCTTCTTCATAGGTTATATTGCAGCCCAAATACTGGGAGCGTGAAACCTGTGCTAACACTTTATCTTCTATTACTATTTCTGTTCTTGATGGGTACCTTCCATGGAACGCCATTACTTCAGTTTTTAATTTTGAAATGAGCATATATTTCTTACATATATTACTTAATTGTCCACCGCTGTGGTCTTGAGGTAGGGTGCTGCCTTGTCACGCAGCGGGCTTGGGTTCGATACCTGGCCGGGACACGCTACTGGGTGAGGATTTTTCGGGCTTTTTCCTCACCTGTAAGACAAATGTCAGGAAGCTTAGGGCCCAACGGTCCCCGAAAATCATCCGGCCCTCATCGTCATCCTCATCATCATCATCATCATCATCATCATCATCATCATCCTTCACCGGTGTGGAAAGCAACGGGAAGCTACCACACCTATAGGCTAATTATTTCCCTAGTAAAGCTGCAAAGCATAACATGAAAATGCTATGATTGCAATGAAAGACCTGCCCTCGGGCAGAATTACTATGGATGCATTATTAAATTGATAGACTGTTTTTTTTTGTAGCCTGACCTCTGTGTAAAAAATTAATACTATATCATTTGCAAAACATAATACATTCAATGTTTTATTTCGTCCAGTCTTCAACTTTCTCAAACATCCCACACGATTAAGCCAGACTGCAGTTTTTGCCTTATTCAATTGAAATTTTCCACACTTATCTGTAAGTGGACGAATAACACTGGTCAACATGATTTTTGTCTCATGAGTACCAATAGTTGTACTTAATGCAGTTTTTGATCGTGTTTTCAAATATGTATTCGGAATTTCTCCATCACCCACAGTTTTTTTTTATTTCAGTTTCAATTAATGGATTTAAATATTTTTATAAACTTTTTTCGTCCATTTGTCCATTGTAAAATAAAACCAAATGAGCTAACTCAAAAGGTTTCAGCTATGGAAAAGAGATATCAAGGCAAATGGAATTCTAATATGCTGGCCGATTATTGTTGGTCCATCAAGAGGGATGCTACACAGGCAAACTATAGCAGAAAATCGCCATTTCTTACTTTCTAGGTGAGTCCGAATGTTCGAATATTGTATAGTTACGAATGTAGAAAATATTTAAGTGTTTGAAATTATAAATTCCTATCTCTCGGAAACCTTGCGTGATGGAGGAAAACCGGTATCATATTTGAATTCAAGAGAGCAAATACTATGAGAATCACATATTTTTCTTTCTGAGACAAAAAAAAAGTTTTTTTTTTGTTGCTCAGTGTAATCAAATTTGCACTGGATTTTTAATCTTACTCAAAATGCTCATGAGTTATGATTTTTATATTGTCATAGATATCTCAATTTCCGTCAATGTGAAACATTAATTTAATTTTTTTTTACTCAAAAGTATTAGCAGCACAGAAAAATCCAATGCAATTTTGGAAAGAATGAGAATACAGAATACCCAGAGTAAATATTGGAACAAAATAATGAAAACTCCTCAGCGAGAAACTTTTATAAGTCCACCGCAGTGGTCTCAAGGTAGCGTGCTGCCTTGTCACGGAACGAGCTCGGGTTCGATCCTCGGTTGGGACAAGTTTCTTATTTAGTGAACATATTTAAGTAGTCACAAAATAAAAGAAAGTTAAAAGAGGAATTAAACCAAAATGTTCCCATAGTATACATGATAGGATTATAAAATTTATTAAAGCTCCAGTTGGTTTTATAATTCTTGCAAAGTTTTATTTTTTATACTGTAATCCATCACAACTTAAATATAAATTGCATCTTGACATGAAATATTCTCTATAAGGTTTTGTCACACGTAGAAATACATTATATAATGGAAATGGACAGCTAATGACAAATGAGGGAAATTTTGAGGAAGTGGCTGAATTCAAATACCTAGGAACAATAATCACAAATAGGAATGAGATGCACAAAGAAATTAAACATAGGCTCAATTCTGGAAACGCATGCTATTATGCATTGCAGAGACTTTTGATGTCCCAACTCCTTTCAAAAAATGTTAAACTGAAAATATATAAAACTATTATTCTATCAGTTATATTATATGGGTGCGAAACATGGACTCTTACTTTAAGGGAGGAAAGGAGATTACAGGTATTTGAGAATAAAGTACTTAGGAAAATTTTTGGACCAAAGAGAGATGAACAGACAGGTGAATGGAGAAGACTACATAACAATGAACTACATGGTCTTTATGGGAAGCCGGATATAATAAGAACAGTAAAGTCTCGTAGACTGCGATGGGCAGGACATGCTGCACGTATGGGAAATGAAAGACGTGCATGGAAGCTTCTTGTAGGAAAGCCAGAGGGAAAACGCCCAGTTGGTAGACCAAGAATGAGGTGGAAGAATAACATTAACTATGATTTGAGGGAAGTAGGTTACACAGGAAATAATTGGAAAGCATTAGCTCAGGATAGGGATGTATGGAGAGCTTATGTCCGGCGGGCCATTAACCTACGGGTTCGATAGTGCCAGTGAGTAAGTAAGTAAGGTTTTTTCGGGTTTTTTCCTCACTTGTAAGACAAATGCTAGAAAACATTAAGGCCCATACGGTCCCCAAATATATAGCTATCATAAGCATCATCGTCATTCATATTTACTTTAGATTTAGTTTAGGATTAAGGACTCTCCTGGCGCACCACTATCATTATCATCAACTATCATATCATTTGGACAGCCGTAACCCGCCTTCCAGACGCTCTAACCTCACAAGTGGGCCTCAATTACGCCTAAGCCAGAAACGAAAACCAGAAATGTCAAATGACAACCTGGGGAATTGAATAAAAAAAATTGAAACAGGCGGAGCCTTGCCATTAATTCGTTGTACAGCCCTGCATGCAGAAATAATAATTTGAATTCGATATATACACAGAGCATGTCATCACAGGGCTACCAACAGACAGCTCTATATAGCTTGACAGCTGAATGCGTTCCTCAAG
Organism: Diploptera punctata; assembly: GCA_030220185.1. Taxonomy (NCBI): domain Eukaryota; kingdom Metazoa; phylum Arthropoda; class Insecta; order Blattodea; family Blaberidae; genus Diploptera; species Diploptera punctata. Next base: position 2,123,669 of record JASPKZ010003878.1, read on the forward strand.
TCATGGCCCTCTGTTGCACACAGCTACCACATAACGTACAGGGTTGTACAACATAAAGTGACTTAACAATACAATACTCGTCATTTTTATTTTTTATTTTAAAAGAGAATAATATGCGGAAAGGGCTGGTTTTACTTATTTAGTAGGACAAGGCATTTAATGACCTATAAATTGGCAAAAAATGCAAAATAAAAAATGCGTTTATGACCGAAAAAATGCAAAAAAATGACCAATAAAATTAAAAAATGACGAATAAAAAGTTAAGAATTACCAATAAAAATACAATTTATTAGATAAAGCAATCACTTGATTACTGAATTACATAAAATTTAACTTAAAATCAAAATATTAAAAGAAAAGTATTTAAAAAATACATGCTACAGTACCTTTTATTGCAGAAAATCCATTTCAATTGCGCAGTGCACTTTTACAGAATTTTGAATTGTAGTTAACAATCAGAATAAGCTCTAAGAAATTGAATAAAATTCCTAGAATTGGGCAAGTTCATTATGCACATACCTTGAAAAATAGGGGTAGTAGTTAGCAAAACAACTACTTAATTCCAAGAAATTGTATTGACAAGGAAAAATACTGAATTATAATAAAAATCTTAAATCAAATACAAATAATGTCACAGCTTTCTGGAAAAGTGTAAAAAATTCTCAAAATTACCTAAAAATTGCCAAAACATGAACTATCCCTAAAAAAGTTAAGAAAATGCAAAAAATACCATAACGAATTGCTTTTATTTAATCTGCTTTTTTAATGCCGCACATTTTCATATATGTAAGCAATGTTTCAACCTTCATAAGAAAAATATGCAAAATCATTAATTGCCTTGCCCTACTTATTAGTGACATTTAGGGGATTCTAAGACACAATGCCACCAGCATAAATTTAAATTTAAAAAACGGAAAAACACAGGTTTATTGTTGCATTATTTCAAAAATTACCTGATATATATATATATATATATATATATATATATATATATACTAGAAGACCCGGCCACGCGTTGCTGTGACTAAGGTATACGTTAAAAATTTAAATTAAGTTGCTGTCTTTCATCCAGATTACTTAAAACTAATACTTACATACGAAATTAATAATATTGAAAATAAAATAAACACTGAACACACTTAAATTATGAAATAATCAATATTTGTAATTCAATTGAAATTCGCAGTTGCAACAAAAAACACAGCCATCTGGATCTCTCTTTGTTAAATAATAAACCAATTACCTTACCAAATTACCTTACACCGCCATCTGTTAAAATCGTATGGAACTCACAGACAATTATAACTCTTTGTTAAATAATAAGCAAATAATATGCAATAAAACACAATGCGACTATAAATTTAGTTATAAACTACCCTAAGTCTCTAGTTGGATCAAACTGCACACAGTGTGCAAAATTTTATTAAAATCGATTCAGTAGTTTAGGATTCCATCGCGGACAAACAACGTGACACGAAATTTTTATATATTAAGATATAGTGGAAATATTTTGACATGTAACACGAAACATTTTTCTAAGTTCCAATCATGCACCATGCGCATGCCAACAGACGCGAAGTGATTTATACTATGGAATGCATCCAACATATTCACGATATTTCAACTCATGTCACCATCGAACCTAAAAGCTAACCTAACGCAATTTAAACACTCTAACCTGTGAAAGACTAACCTAAAAGCAAACCTAACGCAAATTAAGTACTCTAACCTCTGAAAGACCAAACTAAAAGCTAAGTTAACGCAATTTAAATACTCTAACCTGTGAAAGATCAACCTAAAAGCTAACCTAACGCAATTTAAGTACTCTAACCTGTGAAAGAGTGCATGCTGATTTTATTTAGTGTAAGTTAATTAATTAGTAGAGACTCTATGCTGGCTGCACTGAAACACAGAATATTCGTTAAAATCAATATGGCTGCCATACCTTCATGTAGGCCTACTTCAATATCATGAAAAAAATATATTCGAATAATCGTTAGAAAACATGTAAAAATCATTTTAAATAGTGAGAAATAATTTGTAAAATGAAACCCTAAGAATAAGATTTGGCAGGGGTTTATGAAGGTATTTAAAAAGTCGCGTCACAGGTTGTAAAGTTTAGCCAGAATGATATAACTTATGTTGATTTTTTTTTTCATGAAGAATGACAGAAATGCTTTAAATGAAGTGAGAAGTTGAGCTTAAGCTAACCGAAAATTACCATATTTCGAATGTAAAATTCGTATTATTTATTTCTCAAACAAAGTAGCCAACTTCTAACAAAACCCGCTAACAATTTAACGCTAAACTAATCTGGTGCACTAACTCTTCCATTTTCTCACTCTAACTTGCCCAAACTAACACTAACTTGCCCATCTTCTCACCCCAACTTTCCCCTAATGTTATCAGACTCTTGGGATATATGTGAGCAAACATGTTGGCAATTGACTCCAGCGGGAACGTGTATTATTACATTGGCCAATATGACGCTAGCTGTCACTTTTTTCCGATCGAATATTCACTTGTGGCAGAGTGGCATAGAACAGCCTGATTGTACTTAGTGACACTTGTACTGATAATTAATTTTAACAGAATAACAGTGGCTGAGAAAATACCAGAAAAAAAACACCAATCAGAAAAGAAGTTCTGCAAGAAGTTCCTTTTCTTTAATTTAATCTATCCACATTGGCATAACAGCCAAATGTTGTGCCTTAGTGTCTACTTTTGTTAGGAGTTACTAGATCAAGTTAATTTACTTACGCTTAATTTCCTAAAGATGTCATGAATGGTATGCGGTCAAAATATCGATCCAATGAGACATCTAGCAGGCAACTAAGGTACTACTAGGATGAAGATGGTCGATAAATTTTGCTTAGAGGCCTCTTTATTGAGCTTAAGGGTCTCTTACGAGAATGAAAATTTTCGGACTTCAAATCTCTTCCGGAGGACTTGCTCATTGAATTATTCCATCCTAAAAAAATCCGGATTTAAACCCTCGACCCGAAACGCCTGCGGGCCGTAGTTTGGTCATCCCTGTTTTAGAACAAAACAGATTATACAGATAAATGAAGTGAATATTTTAAGAAGAACTATGAATAAAACTAGAAGAGGTAAGGTGAGTTGTGAAACGAGTTTAATACCGTATTTGAGACGTTCCAGTTCAATATCCCGGGACATCTACTGACACAGTTGTTTTTCCGTTGTTTTTCTAGTCAGAAAATAAGGATTCATTCAGAAAAATGGCTTCAACTCAAGGATCTACCCTTGAGCAGAAACTTTGAATAACTAAGTAACTCACTGGAACCATGGCCACGTGGACCTAAGCTCTCCACACATCCCTATCCTCAGCTAATATTTTCCAATCATTCCTGTATAATCTACTTTTCTCAATTCATGGTTAATGTTATTCTCCCACCTCATTCTTGGTCTACCTACCGGGCATTTTCCCTCTGGTTTTCCTACAATAAGCTTCCATGCACCTCTTTCATTCCCCATTCCTGTCACATGTCCCGTCCATCGCAGTCTACAAGACTTAACTGTTCTTATTATATCTGGCTTCCTATAAAGACCATGTAGTTCACCGTTAACTAGTCTTCTCCATTCACCTGTCTTTTCATCTACTTTTGGTCAGAACATTTTCCTAAGAACTTTATTCTCAAATACTTGTAATCTTCTTTCCTGCCTTAAAGTAAGCGTCCATGTTTTCATTCATATAATATAACTTGGAGAATAACAGTTTTATATATTCTCAGTTTAATGATTTTTGAAAGGAGTTGGGACGACAAGAGTCCCTGTAATTTATATTAGCAAACATTTTTAGAATTGAGCCTATGTTTAATATATTTCTGCATCTCCTTCCTAATTTTTTTTAATATCCTAAACGTATATACCCAATTTCACCTAAGGTATATTACGGTTATATTTAGTCAAAATTTTTGACGTTATATAATTTTTTTAACAAAAATTATTTTTTTTAAAATTTTATTTATAAAAACATTAAAAAGTCTGTAGTTATTTTCTGTCATAATCACTTCTGTAGTGGGTGGTTTACTTAACTCATTCACTTCAGATTTAAATACTGAATGAATTTCCACAGAAACCGGATTTCAGATATTCAAAAACGAACAAAATATAACGGTACTTGATATCACAATAAATGTGAAGACCAAAACACATGCATTTACTATTCATAAATATTATCAAAAGATTACTCTGCAAAGGGATCTACAAAGTATTGCAAAATATATAAGAGGCAGAGTCATGCGAGTGTACCTCGTCTTCTGAGGTAAATGGGTTAAACAGGCGATGTTACTTATACGACATGTAATTTCGAATCTTTCTTTCCAGAACAATGGACAATCAATTATAATATGTTCTACACTTTGGTTGCTAATAGCACAATTACAGCTTGCATTTTCTATGATGTTGAATCTTTGTAGGTATTGGCCAAATTTTCCGTGCCCAGTGAGGAATTGTGTCAGTATAAAATCTGGAACAATGTGTTACTTACAATATTATTTCACATAATTATTACCACTTGGTTTTAAGCAGGTTTCATTGCAGTATAACCCTCGGAAGGGGACCCTGAAACATCGGACTCTCAGATGACATTGTGTTTATAGCGAATTCAGAAGATGACCTACAACATGAAGTCCACTCTTTTCACCGAATTGCAATAAACTACAACATGGAAATCTCAACAGAAAAATCTAAAGTCATGGCTTTTGTAGGAAAAGACCCAGTTCGCAGTAAAATTGTTATTAATAATAAACTATTAGAACAAACCAACACATTTAACTATCTCGGATACCAAGTTACATACGAAGAAGAAAAAGATTTTAGTCAAAAAATTATAAAATTTAACAGAGTAACAGGAATTATAAATAATATTTTCAAGCCAAACACAGTACAGCAACACACACGAACTAGAATTTATAAAACACTGGCCAGACCCATATTATGTTACGGCAGTTAGGCCTGGACAATTGCAGTGTAGATGAAAAAAAGGCCTAACTGCGGCAAAAATGAAATTTATGAGACGTACTGCGGACTACTCAAGAACAGACCATAAAAGGAATTCTGAGATTCTCAAAGAATTACACACAAAATCAGTAATGGAATATGTACAAAAGTACAGAAACAACTGGAAATCTCACGTACGAAGAATGAGCAGAACAAGAATGCCACGTCAGATCTTAAATTACCAGCCACCAGGCAAGAGATCTTTGGGCAGACCCTTCAAACGTTGGATTGAGACCGTAACAGACCACTAGGTCTATCACATGAAAGGAAGAAGAAGAACAACAACAACAATGTGTTTACATTTTATTCTGTCATAAATACTTGGAAAGAACAGTCGTCGTGCTAATGTGCCTCTGGTACTATTGAGCCACACATTGTTCCATCTTGCTATTATATGTTCCTTTATTTGTGACTTCAGGAAAGAAATATGGCAGAGATCTCATTCCTATTTGCAATTATAATAATAGGAAGAAGGGCGCACAAATGTGCATTAGATTTGGTCTCTGCTGTATGTCAGCAACGATTTTGTTCTCTTTAAACAGACATTGAATGTCAATGAATGACATTCAATGTCTATTTGTAATTATTGTTCTTAGAACTCTGAATAAATTAATAAAACTTGTTCTTCATTCCAAAATTCTTACTTACTTACTTACTTACTTACTTACTTACTTACTTACTCACTCACTGGCACTATCGAACCCGTAGATTCATGGCCGCGCGGACATAAGCTTTCCATACATCCCTATCCTGAGCTAATGCTTTCCAATCATTCCCTGTATAATCTACTTCCCTCAAATCACAGTTAATGTTGTTCTCCCACCTCATTCTTGGTCTACGAACTGGGCGTTTTCCTTCTGGCTTTCCTACAAGAAGTTTCCATTCACGTCTTTCATTCCCCATACGCGCAACATGTCCTGCCCATCGCAGTCTACGAGACTTAACTGTTCTTATTATATCTGGCTTCCTATAAAGACCATATAGTTCATTGTTATGTAAATCTTCTCCATTCACCTGTCTGTTCATCTCTCTTTGGTCCAAAAATTTTCCTAAGAACTTTATTCTCAAATACTCGTAATCTGCTTTCTTCCCGTAAAGTAAGAGTCCATGTTTCGCACCCATATAACTGGTAGAATAATAGTATTATATATTTTCAGCTTAACGTTTTTTGAAAGGAGTTGGGACATCAAAAGTCTCTGCAATGTATAATAGCATGCATTTCCAGAATTGAGCATTCCAAAATTCTACCAAGTATTTTTATGAAATACGTAGCCCTTATAGTTGGTACATAGCCCTCATTGCAGAATGACTTTGGCGTTTACAAGAAGGCGTTGTATACATGAATTACATGCGATAAGTTGCCGGGAAGTGGTTGTCTTGCAGGAGCCGACATTACAAGAGAAGTCAAGTGTTTTTGTCTGCCATCCGGATAATCGAGGTTGTATTGTAGAAGAGATCAGGCGAGATAACTTGCTTGAATAGAGGGATAATTGGATTTGAGACGTTGGTAACAATGGGATGTGCGTAAACAAATGTAAGACAGGTTTAGTAACAATCGTGCGTTTTGAAAATAAATATCGCCACCTGTTGTGTGACTTTGTCGTGAGTGACAGCTTGCGATCTCATTATACGTTCATTGTACAATAAAATGCATATTTATGCCTCCATGTTTTTAATAATAAACTCCAGTCCTCTATTATAGGCCAAGAAACATTAATTTTATTTGACTTTAGGGGACTATATAGTAGGATATACAAGTAAATAGTCAGTACCGGAAATTGAGGAGATACAAAAGGGCGAGCACTCACGCTCTATTGAGTAACACAATTAAATTGGGACTGGAAGTAAACATCAATAAAAATAAAAATATGTTGACTCATAAAAATACATTATACAATGAAAATTGGACAGTTTATGACAAATGAGGGAAATTTTGAAGAAGTTGCTGAATTCAAATATCTATCTAACTAACTCACGGGCACTATCGAACCCGTAGGTTCATGGCCGCGCGGACATAAGCTCTCCATACATCCCTATCCCGAATTAATGTTTTCCAATCATCCCCTGTATAATCTACTTCCCGTAAGTCATAGTTAATGTTATTCTCCCACCTCATTCTTGGTCTACCAACTGGGCGTTTTCCCTCTGGTTTTCCCACAAGAAGCTTCCATGCACGTCATTCCCCATTCGTGCCACATGTCCTGCCCATCGCAGTCTACGAGACTTAACTGTTCTCATTATATCTGGCTTCCTATAAAGACCATGTAGTCCATTGTTATGTAGTCTTCTCCATTCACCTGTCTGTTCATCTCTATTTGGTCCAAAAATTTTCCTACGAACTTTATTCTCAAATACTTGTAATCTCCTTTCCTCCCTTAAAGTAAAAGTCCATGTTTTGCATCCATATAATGTAATTTGTAGAATAATGGTTTTATATATTTTCAGTTTAAAGTTTTTTTGAAAGGAGTTGGGACGTCAAGAGTCTCTGTAATGCAAAATAGCACGCATTTCCAGAATTGAGCCAATGTTTAATTTCTTTGTGAATCTCATTCCTATTTGTGATTATTGTTCCTAGTTTTTTGTAGAGAAGTTGGGACGAATATCTATGAAGAATAATTACAAATATCAGTAAGAGAGACAAATAAATTAAACGTAGGCTCAATTCTGGAAATGGATGCTATTATATACAGGGTGGACCGCTCGAATGGACCTAATTTCAATTGCTTGTTACTGGCAAACGGTTGAAGATAGAAACTTAAAACAACGTTCATAGTACAGAAAAACTCACCAAGTTTCGAATCCTGTCGGTAGATGGCACAAAGATACGTTTCTCGTTCTTAGATTTAATTGTTTGTGAAAATGGCGACTCCGCAGATGAAAGCGCAAGCTGTTTTGTGGTATGCGGAGTTTAAATCAATCATTAGAGTTCAAAGGGAGTTCCGGCGTGTGTTTAACCGTGATGCTCCAACTGCTAGAAGCATAAAGAAGTGGCGTGATACATTATTAGCTACAGGATCTGTGTTGAAGAAGCATGGTGGTGGTCGCAGAGCATCCGATGAAATGGTAGCAAATGTTCAAGCCGCATTTGAGCGAAGCCCCCGGAAGTCATTAAGAAGAGCTTCGCGGGAACTTCAAATACCAAAATCGACATTACAACGGATTGTCCACAAACGCCTCAAACTGCACGCACATAAAGTGCAGTTAGTGCAACGTCTGGAGCCGAATGACATGCCGAAACGAGTGGAATTCGCCAATACGATGCTGGACCGTCTCGGCGCTGATCCTGACTTCATGACCAAGATTTTCTTCTCGGACGAAGCCACTTTCCATTTGTCAGGCAAGGTAAACCGGCATAATGTGCGGATCTGGGGATCGGAGAATCCTCACGCTATTCAAGAGCATGTTCGTGATAGTCCGAAGATGAATGTTTGGTGCAGTTTGTCACATAATAAGGTCATTGGACCGTTTTTCTTCGCCGAGAAAACTGTTCGTGGTACCACATATCTTGACATGCTGGAGCAGTTCTTCTTTCCACAAATTGAACAACTGCAGCCTAACATCGTTTTCCAGCAAGATGGTGCTCCTCCCCACTGGTCCAATGAAGTTCGTACGACTTTGGACAACATTTTCCCTGGCCGTTGGATTGGTAGGGGAGGACCAATCGCGTGGCCCCCGAGATCTCCCGATTTAACACCACTGGATTTCTTTCTCTGGGGCTATGTCAAAGATAAAGTTTACACCACCCCAGTCAAAGACCTTCGTGATCTTCGTGAGCGCATCATAGAGGCTATTGAGAACATTCCAGAAGACATACTCCAACGTACTTGGCAAGAAATTGTTCATCGCTTTGATATCGTCACAGTGACTGCTGGGGCTCATATAGAGATGTGGTGATCTGGATATCAAAACTTGGTGAGTTTTTCTGTACTATGAACGTTGTTTTAAGTTTCTATCTTCAACCGTTTGCCAGTAACAAGCAATTGAAATTAGGTCCATTCGAGCGGTCCACCCTGTACATTACAGGTGCTCTTATCATCCAAACTTCTCTAAAAAAAAGTTAAACTAAAAATACATAAAACTGTTGTTCTCCCAGTCATCTGGATGCGAAACATGGACTCTTACTTTAAGGGAGGAGGAATGATTACTAGTATCTGAGAATTAAGTCTTAGGAAAATGTTTGTACCAAAGATAGATGAACAGTCAGGCGATTTGAGACGACTTCATAACACTGAGCCATATTATGATCTTTGTAGGAAATCAAATATAAAAACAGTACGTAGACTGAGGTGGGCAGGACATGTGGCGCGAATGGGGAATGGGCAGGGAAACTTCTTGTAAGAAAATTAAAGAGATAAATAATAGTTTAAAAAATTAAAACAACACGCTTTATTAGAAAACCGAACTAAAAAATGAAAAATAATTTTCATTTCCAGCGCGCTTGGGATAAATTAAAGTGGTCAACAAAAAATCATATCCGATACATCTAGAATAAAACTAGAGTTATCTACAAAAAAAATAATTTTACCATCAAAAGCGTGGGGTGCTCTATATCAATTAAAATATTTGATAATAAACAGATATTGGTAAAAGTAAAGTCTCTAAGAAGAAAATGTAAAAACCATAAAAAGCACCCCACGCTTTTGATGGTAAAATTAGAGATTTGATGGCATGTTCTAGTAAAAAGTAAAGTAAAGTAAAGTGATCCCACAACAGGCCTCAGGAGGCCCTTGGGGTACTAGGAGATTAAGGCTCCCACTTTTTCTAGACAATCGGCACTTTATGACAGCCGGGTTGTCGGCCCTGCGTGACGGCCGCCTTTACCCCAGAACAAGCGTCCGGAACTCATTTCCGTTAGAGGCTGAGTCGACCCTAGGGTCATAGTGCCGCCAGAGGGTTTGGGTCAGTTTAAAAATCCTGACCCCAACGGGACTTGAACCCTCGAACCTCCGGCTTGTAGCTCAGCCTTAACCACTACGCTACGGCGTGCCCCAGTACAAAATTAAATAGTAGAAGAGATAGTGCACTTCTTGCTTCAACCCATTCTAGATTTCAAAAGTGTCCGAAAATTCTTTGCCTACACGCACCCTACTCTTTTTTCTTTCTCAAATACGGTATTAATTTGCTTTCATGAGTTTTAGTAATATGATTTGTCAAATTACAAAAAAAAAAAAATGTAATTGAGTGATTGTATAGTTCACACTACTGACCCATTTTAAGTAAGTATCACAGCATATATTATAGAATTGTGTATACATGAGTATGAATTGTAAAATATTATTTTTTTATATAATTTACTATTATCGTAGGTTCCTCGAAACCCCATTTACAATAATAAATGCTCATACTACTGTATTTATAAACTGAACAATTTGGAAAAGCAGTTGTTATAAACCATAAGATAGAGTACATTTTCGTCATACAACTAAGGTAATTGCTGTGACAATCGCACACCACTGATTTTAATAATATAGGGCTTCCAATATAAAACCGGACCGGCCTTACGGAGTTTCACCCGGCACGCAGTGCTGTCTCTTCCTCCCGCAATTCACCCTAGCTGCCACCCGTCCTTGAACTGTTTCTTACCTTATAGAAAATGCTGGAAATGTTGTCCTCCCGCAGTTAAACAGGCATTGTACCGAGTAAACACATTTAGATTGACACGCTGTAGTTCGGGCACTGTCAAGTTTCTGATTTCATTTCTTATGTTGTTCTTCAGTTCTTCCAATGTGTGCGGATTTGTTTTGTACACTTTGTCTTTCAGGCTACCCCACAAATAAAAATCACACATTGTTAGATCTGGGGAGCGAGGGGGGCCATACACCAGCACTAATCACTCTATCTTCAAACACTTCCCTAATTTTATTCATGGACTCCTCTGCTGTATGAGCAGTAGCAGAATCTTGTTGAAACCACCCGTATGATTTCTCTTCTTCAGTCAGTTCAAGAAAAAATGGGGTCAAAATGTCATTTACACACATAAATGCGCTGCTCTAATGTCAGCTGACGTCTCATCTTGTCGAACGATAGTAAAGTGACTTGTTCAAGGACGAGCGGCTGGCAGAGTGAAATGCGGACGAGGAGAGAGCGCTGCCTGACGGGTGAAACTCCGTAAGGCCGGTCCGGTTTTATATTGGAAGCCCGTTATTAATTATGGTGCTATTATTTGTTTAAAATATGCTGAAGTATTTATAAAACACTATTCCCAACAAAATTGTGTTATTTAATAGAATTTTTATTTTGGCTTTTAGTGTTATTTTAGTCTTACAATTAAAGGTATTGTATTATGTACTGTAAATTACTAGCTAATACCAGGCGTGCGCTCCTACACCTAAATAAATGCTAATGTCTTTTTGTATTTAGTTGAATAAGCATAAGGAAAAATAATATATATTTATATCGTTATTATTTTTAGATACCCCGTGATGATTACCCGGCGTTGCCCGGGAATCTATGCTTCCCGATGTACTTGCATAAATGAGCTGAAAGACAAATTTCGTTATTTTGAGTTATCCGTAAAAGAATACCCCGCCGTGCGCTGCTATGCTTGCCCGGGAATCTGCTTATCCCGATCTTCTTGACGTCAATGAAAGACAAAAATGGCTATTGTGTGTTATCTGTAAAAGATAAACATATGCTGCCGCGGACTTTTTGTAGAATTTTTTTTTTTGAGAAATTCAATTTTGTGTACAATAATGTTGTATATTTGTTATGGTTTAGGCAGCGTAAGCCATTTAAGCTTACACAAAGCGACATTTTTTCACGTTTTATCACTACGGAGGGTGATTTTTAAGGTTGAATGGCTTGAGCATTAAACCTCTCCTATAACCCATAACCTTCCCGGGAAAATCCTGAACATTTTGCAAAAAGCCCCATGACAATCGGATGAAATGGTAAGGCAGCATATGCTTGCCCGGGAATCTACTTATCCCGATCTTCTTGACGTCAATGAAAGACAAAAATGGCTGTTGTGTGTTATCTGTAAAAGATAAACATAATTGTGCTATTGCGGACTTTTTTGTAGAGTTTTTTGACATATTTAAATTCTTCTTCTTCTTCTTCACTTCCTGGTTTAGGCAAGAGTTGCCTGCATGTGTACAATAATTTTGTGCATTTGTTATGTGTTAGGCACGTAAGTCATTTAAGGGTAAAAAAAGGGACTTTTTCACATTTTTCACTACAAATGGTGTCTTTTGTTGGAGTTGAGTATATCAACCCTCTTATAGCCTATGTTCATCCCGGGAATCTCCTGAACATTTTGCAAAAATTGGATGAACGATATGGCCGCGCAAGAAGTAACAAACAAACAGACATTCATTTTTATACATTAAATAAATAAAAAAGCAAGGAATTAATATTCACAAAATCTGCAGGAGTAAGTATTTACTAACCATCCGATTGAGGGTCTTTCCACTTTTTCAGCGGTTGCCCTTTTACCAGCCGGCTGCTGGCCCTTCACATCCACATGTGTCAATCACAGAGGTAGACGATCAACAGCCAGTGTAGGGGTGACATGTGGTTAGCATGTCGAGTCCCCCAGCCGTTATAGCTGGTTCCTCAACCTGGAGCCGCTACTTATTGTAGCTACCCAATTGCCTCACGATGCTGGGTGGGCACCGGTCCCATACTGGCCGAAATACCATGAGAAAATTTCTTCCCCCATGGAGACTCGAACCAGCGCAAGTCCCGTAGCTCTGCGCCAAGGCTTCCTACCTTAACCGCTCGGCTGATTTTTTTATTTAGGAATATTCCACAGTTTTTCTCCTTCAATCCATACTTCTCTTCATTCCATCCATCGTTCTCTAGGGCTGCCTCTTGCACTTCTTCCATTAGTTTTCCAATTGAGGATCTTCTTTGGTATTCTCTCTTCATCCATTCTTATGAGGTGTCCATACCATTTCAAACGTTTTCTTCTACTTTTCCTAATATGTGTTTTTGAACTTGCATAATTTCCCTTATTGTGCTGTTTCTGACCTTATCCCTTCTTGAAATTCTTGTCAATCGCCTCCAAAAATCCATTTCTTGTACTAACAGCAAACTACTTACTGTCCAGGTAAAATTGATTGTATAATATTGTTATTGCGAGTTTTATGTGTTTTAAAAAAAAGATGCGTATTGCATACAGAAAAATGAGTACTTGTTAATTTTAAAGCCGCCACTGACATTGTAACAATATGGTAATGAAGCGAAGGAAGATTCGGGGCGTGCGCGGCCATTTTATCAAATTAATTCAATTATAGAGTCTCCAGTTAAAACAATGGAAAATACACAAAAGTTTGAAAATGCTTGGGAACCTATCATTACTGACTTCATTTGCATATAAAGCTCCCATCCTAATTGTTCACATCCGAACAGTGGAGACATCTTGAATCCCTGCATCAACTAACAGTTATTTCTCTTTCCCGATTCCTGTCACAGACTTTTTTGTAAACAAAGCAGGCATAAATTTAATTTAAACAAGGCTAGGAAAAGCCTTTTAGAAATTTGTTTGAATTTCTCTGTGATTTGAACAAACATTGTCCAATTTCATTTTTAAAATACCGTATAACTACATATTCGTTGACAATAAAACTTCACAAACAGAATTTGTCTTTCTTTCATTCCCATTTATAGATTTATCATAAGTAATGCCACAAGTGATTTTCAATTTATCTAGGAGATTTGGAAATCAAGACTGGCATTTGTTAGGACTATTTAACGAATCAAATTAAGCTGTTTACTCACAAATCATTATTTAAAAATAGTTATTTTAAAATATTGATATATTTAATGTAAACGGCGATGTTGAAAACAAATGGGAAATGTTTGGTTATGTTTAATTTGTCCATCTTTGTCCATCACTGCAACTTGATCATACTATTTATTGCCAAATAGGATCGCAATATTGTAAGAATGCACCCTAGTGGAGAAAAATGAAACACATCAAACTGTATATTATATTCAACATTATTGGTTACTAATTCATTTTTTTTTTCGGAAACAACTCAGTAAAATCAGTATTTAAAAACAAATTATTGAACACTTAATTATCAAATGTGTAGGTCGAAGGCTATTCTTCATTTTTTGTTACATTCAACGTATTTGTTGGAGAGTCAGTCACTGCAAAATAATGTTCTGACCTGTTCAGAATATTAAAAGGAGGAGCTTTCTTTATTTTGGTAATCAAAATTCGATAATTATCGAGGTGAAACACGAATGTGATTGGTTGTAAAACAAAATTCTATGAAACGTGATTGGTCATTGACTCCCATTTGGAACATGAGTTAAATAGTTAATTGCAATCTTATTAAACATAAGGTATCATAGAACATCTCCTTCACTGATTCATTATCCCCTATTGGTATTCGATACTGATTGAAATCAGAAACTGCAATCAATAAGCCTCTTTCAAGTAAAAAATTGACCAACTCTAATATACACCCGTGAGGTAATATTTATGTATTGTTTTCCGACAATCAAACAGTTTATGAATATTGTTGAAGTCGGAAATGTGTGCAGTGCAGTGTTAAGTTGAAAATGTGACGGAAGTAGAGCAAATGTAAAAGTAAAATTAAAATAGTTCATGTCTCAATATGGTGACTATTTAACTCATGCCCCAATCACATTTCAATTAATTTTGATTTACAACCAATCACAGACTTTTTCATCTCGATTTTATCAGTTTAACTTTATCATATTAAAACCAAGCTCCACCTTTTTAACATTCCGAATAGGTCAGAGCATTATTTTGCAGTGACTGACTTTCTAATAAATACGGCTACAAGATTGTATATATATATAGTGCACGAATGTAAACAGATACTGCTTGCGGGATATAGTAGATACAACATTCGTAGTAATTGATTATACCACAATAAAAAGAAACCACTGTTTGCACTTTCCTAAACGTATTATTTTCCAGGTATTTACGCTCCAGAAAAGTATAATTTACGTCATAGGACATCAGAAATTAATTAATAACCTATAATCTTGGTTATAAACAGTTCGATGTGTTTATTTTTTTCTCCACTAGGGTGCATTCTTAAAATGTTGCCATATTTTGGCAATAAATAATATGATCTAGTTGCAGTGATGAACAAATTAAACATAACAAACGTTTTTCGTTTGTTTTCAAATATCGCCGTTCACATTAAATGCGTGTAAGTAGTTTAAAATGACTATATTTAAATAATGATTTATGAGTAAACAGCTCAATTTTATTCGTTAAATAGTCCTAAAAATGCCACTCTTGATTTCCAAATTCTGTAGATAAATTGGAAATCACTAGTGGCATTACTTATGACTATTTAACTCATGCCCCAAATGACCAATCACGTTTCAATGATTTCTGTTTTTACAACCAATCAGAGTCGTGTTTCACGAAATATTTATCAGTGTTAGGATTATCATATATTAAACAAAGCTCCTCATTTTTAATATTCTGAACAGGTCTGACCGTTATTTTGCAGTGACTGAGCCTATAACAATACGGCTACCAGATTGTATATAATAGTGCTTACATGTCAACATTTGTAGCAATTGATTATACCACCAAAAAAAGAAACTACTGTTTGCACTTTCTTAAATGTATTTTTTTCCCAGGTAATAATCGAGAAAAATATAATTGTCATATTTACATCATACGACATCAAAAATGAATTAATATACAGATTGATGTGTTTCATTTTTTCTCCACTAGAGAGCATTCTTACAATATTGCGTTCCTTTGGCAATAAATAGTATGATCTGGTTGCAGTGATAAACGAAAGAAGCAGTAGAAGCGTACCTATCGTTTCTCATTTGTTTTCAAACATCGCCGTTTACATTAAATATATAAATATTTTAAAATAACTATAGTTAAATAATGATTTGTGAGTAAACAGCTAATTTTATTCGTTAAATAGTCCTAACAAATGCCACTCTTGATTTCCAAATTCTCTAGATAAATTCACTCCTCACTTCGTGAGTCGTGAATTTATCGATAATTTGGAAATCACTCGTGGCATTACTTATGATAAATAGTTTTCTACTGAAGGGAACACAGTATTTGCTGATTCGATTCCAATTCCATACTTTTGTCGGTTCTTTAGACATTTTATTCTTTAAAAAATGCACAGTAAAACTGATAGACTATTAATTTATAATATAACTGGGACCAGATTCATGGCCTAGTGGTCAGAGCTTCCAACTACAGTTCTATGGGGCACCGGATTCGATCCCCAGTCAGACCAGACATTTTTAAAAGGAATCATTTCTGTGGCCTCCCATGGCCTGAATTTAGGTTAAATTTAGGTTTAAGGCATCTTCTGTGGCTTCATTATCATTCAGCACCTATCATATCATTGGGGTAACGTAACTCAGCCTTTCAGGCGCCCGAATTTAAAGAGTGAATTAAAATTCCGCCAATTCTAGGAGAGAATACCAGAAATGAATTACAGACAACCTGGAGATACCGATAAAAAAATAATAATACAACTGCAAATTATTCCTGTTTGGTTCGTCTTCCGGACTAAATGGTCGTGGTCCGGTTTTCTTGTCACTCGACATTTCGTCTACTGCTGCGGTATAACTCGACAGGAGATTCTGCGTGCTCTCTGTGAACTCAACACAGAGCGAGGACGCACAATCTCCTGAGGATGTCTACCGCAGCAGTAGACGAAATGTTGAGTGGTAAGAAAACCGGACCACGACCATTTAGTCCCGAAGGCGAACCAAACAGGGATTAAGACGCTGGCCGTGAAAGCCTACTATTATATTTAACTGTAAATATTACCTAATTATAATATTGGGGGGTCATATTTGTGTTTAAGTGCCTATTTTTGTAAATTTTAGATTATAACTAGGCCTGCATATTTTTGTGTGCATATTTTGGTTATTTTAGGCCATAAAAATCCTAGCCTTAGTTATCCTATCACAATCGCCGTATTTAATATGAATAGGCTATATATATTCGTATATGAGTTAACGATCTTAATTGTTCGTGCTGTCATGAATATGGCCCCGCATTGAGCTTGTCCCTCACTCGAGGAGGCCGTTCTTGAGTGATCTGAGAAGTATGATGTAATTCTCCCGTCTCCCGACAGATCGGGTAACTGTTAGGCCTGAATGCAATGGACATATAAACATAGGCCACCTAAAATGGAGGGATTAAACGAAGAAAAACAAAAGGAAGAAAATAATAATAATAATAATTCACTGGCACTATCGAACCCGCAGGTTCGTGACCTCGTGGACATAAGCTTTCCATACATCCCTATCCTGAGCTAATGCTTTCCAATCATTCCCTGTATAATCTATTTCCCTCAAATCATAGTTAATGTTATTCTCCCACCTCATTCTTGGTTTACCAACTGGGATTTTTCCCTCTGGTTTTCCTACAAGAAGCTTCAATGCACGTCTTTTCATTCCCCATTCGTGCCACATGTCCTGCCCATCGCAGTCTACAAGACTTAACTGTTCTTATTATATCTGGCTTCCTATAAAAACCATGTAGTTCACTGTAATGAGGCCTAAGTCTTCTCCATTCACCTGTCTGTTCATCTCTCTTTGGTCCAAATTTTTTCCTGAGAACTTTATGTAATAATAGTATTAATAATAATAGTCCACCGCTGTGGTCTCGAGGTAGCGTGCTGCCTTGTCACGCAGCGGGCCCGAGTTAGATCCCCGGTCGGGGCAGTTTTTCTGGGTGAGGTTTTTATCGGGGTTTTTCCTCACCTGTAAAACAAATGTCAGGAAAACTTTAAGGCCCAAACGGTCCCCGAAATCATATGATCATCATCATCATCCTTCACCGGTGTGGAAAGCAAGGGGAAACTACCACGCCTACAATTCCCTAGTAAAGTTGCAAGCATAGCATGAAAATGCTATGATTGCAGTGGAGGACCTGCCTTCGGGCAGAATTATTATGGGTGGAATAATAATATTAATAATAACAATAATTATGATGATGATTATAATAATAATAATATTAATAATAATAATAATAATAATAATAATAATAATAATATTAATGATAATAATACTTTCAATCAGTTCCACCAGGTGCCATTACATTTCTGGTATTCTCTCCAGGTATGGTGTACTTGTAACCCACTTCTGAGGTTAGGGCGCCTGGTAGGCGGTGTTATGCTGTTCCGATGATATTGAAATGTGCTAATAATAATAATACTAATTTGTTATTGTTATTATTATTATCAGCAGCAGTAGCAATAGTAGTAGTAGTAGTAACCCCAACCTGGCTATTATTTTTTTGTTACTCATTAAAACATTGGGAAAACTATTTTACCTCCAACCTATACAGGCTATTAGGAAGTGTGCAGTAGCCTAGGTTGGATTCAGAGTGGAAGACTGACAATGCTGTCAAAGTTATTTAAGGGATTGGATGCCTCATTGTCAAGCTATAGACTTTTAACATGAAAGTTAATTATTTGACAGAGGTGTTAGTTAAGCTCTATTAAGTAGCTCAACGAAAAACGCGTGAGCAATGTAAGAAAGTGTTAGAAACGCTTTGCGATCTTTTGTTGTTTCTATGAATCAAAGTAGCAGTTGTTGTGTCATTTCTTACCTTGTTCAATGTCCCTATTAACATTCCTGCTGACAATAGACAGTCGACATCAACGTGATCTTCTTCTTCCTCTAAAAATAATATTGGTAGTAATCAATTCAAGTGCCAGTTTCCCACAATTAAGTGTATTTATGACCACTTTTACCAATAGATGTAAAAAAATGTACAGCTTTTAGTTTGCTTAAAATGTTAAAATTTATTAACACTTATCCTGATTTAAGGGGAGATTAAAAGGTGACTTAGTAAACTATTCCCAAATATAGTTTTTTGTACTTTTAAATAGTTTTGAAATATTCTGCATAAAGTAATATAAATATTATTGATATATGCTCATTTTAAGTAATTTTAATACATTTTTAAAAGTAAGGCTGCATCAATAATTTAACATAACGAACGTTTTACATTAAGGGTCGAATCTATGAACGCATTAGACCGTAAAAAGCGTTATCTGCTGAGAAAGTTGTATCCTAATACGATTTTGCTTACTCATAATCTATTCATGCGATAATAATTGTTGAAATTTGTAAGCTACCTGACGAGGTAACTTGAGATAGAAACTTATCGTGAGAATCCCGAAGGGAACCGATGGTAACCGATGTAGTTTGAAACCTTGCCGCGTACCTTGCTGCTTTATCCAAGATGTCGGACCTTGAAGACTTCGATCATGTTTTCGGTATACGCGGAAAAGAGGAATTTGATAAGAGTCTACCAAAGAATTCAACTGGACGAACAGGAGAATCGGCGTAATATTGCGCGACGCAGACGTCGTTGTATACGGTATTATTTGCGGGACGCAAGCGTAAATGCGTTCCTCTATAGCAGACGAAAATAACGGAAGTGGTTTTATCGCTGAGAATTCTGGGAAATTTCTTGCCAATATTACGAAAACGACGTCTTTCATGCATGACCAGTTAGTGGGTAGCTAATTCGATCTATGCACTTGCTCACGGTGAGTCAGCTCACCAGTGATTGGAAGTAATTTGAGTAGAGAGACTAATGTATTTGCATGCGGGCCTAACTGGTTTTTTCGACAAACCAAAAATTTTCAAATAAAATACCCTTTTCTCACAAACTATGAGATAAATGTATGAAAATGTTTGAGCCTGTTTAGTACTTACATCTGTTGATATGGAACCACTTTGATGCTCTTACAAATATTGTTTTTTTAAATGTAAACTTGCAAAAATTAAAAAAAAATATATTTCCAAAAGTACGAAGAAATGTAACTCAAACGTGCGTCAGTAAACTTATTAAACATGTGTCTGAACAGTGTAAAAAAAGTCACGTTTATATCTCAAATAGTTTTTGAGAAAATGAGTCTCAAAGTCTTACATTTTAACATTGTCGGGACTGGACTTTTAATCTCCCCTTAATTACTATTTTGTTTATATGTCTCAAATCTTAAGTATTGAATATTGCTCAATCCAATTTACAGCCGGTGTCAGTTACCAATCATGGTCGACTATCACTGAAAAATGTCGAACATACCTAACGCGCAATTGTTAGGAACAATCGAACCTGACTCCCAAATGTAACCTACAAAAAAACTCTGAAAGCGTTTTACCAAAACATCGCAATTATATTGTCGCATATGATGGGGGGGGGGGTTTGTTTTCACGTAGTTTCCACTAAATAATCACACATATGTCGTGTAATATTTCACAATCACTTTGTTTAATTCTACAAATTTCTACAAACAGTTCGCTCACAATTTGCACTGACAATCTGGATTCAAAATTTTACAGTCGCTGATGAGTTCTTTCACGCTTATCGTTGCCAAAACAGAACTGACTGACTTCCGTCCGCGCCTCATAGTATATATGCGAGGAAGAACTTCTAGGCTTAGGGTCGAGACACTTCGAAACATGTTAAGTTTCCACGTCCCTCTTTCATTCCTCATCTGTGCAACATGCCCTGCCCATTGCAGAATAAGAAACTTGACTCTTCTTATTTCATCTGAATTCCCATATGGGTCAAGTACTGTAGTTCACAAATGCGTACACTTCTCCATTCACATGTCTGTCCACCCTTGTTCCAAAAAATGTTCCTAATAATTTGATTTTCAAATACTCGTAATCTTTTGTCATCTCTTAAAGTAAGAGTCCATGTTTCTCATCATTATCATTTAACTGCGATGGCAAGTGTCCCTGCAGTGCGTAATTAAATGTTTTTCCAGAATAGAGGCGTATTCAATTTATTTCTGCATCCATTCTTGTTAAAATTATTGTTCCTATGTATTTGAATTTAGTTACTTTTTCAAAATTTTCCTCATTTTTCACTATCTGTCCATTTTCATTAGACAATGTATTCATGCACATGTTAGCATATATTTAGTTTTATTGAAATTTTAAATCAGACGAAAATATTGGAAAGATCATATAGAAAGAATGGAAGCCAACAGACTTGCAAAAAAATAGTTAAAGAAGATAGACCAATGAACGGGAGAAGAGCAAGAGAAAGACCAGGCAAGAGATGGATAGACAGTAGCTGCATATCCAATACGTCTTCCTCCGAGGAGTGATTTGGGAAATAAATAGGATGAAAATCCTACAAATAAAGAATAAGAAAATTATATTTTAATGTTTGTTAGCAAATTTATTGTATTTACTCATAGTGTAATACGTACATAGTGTAACAGTATATTATGATGCGAGATTGGGAAGTGGTTTTTACAGAAACGAGGTTTTTTAATTTCCGAGATTCTGTGAAATACTTCACAAACGTGCGTTGTACATTATTTTTTGCACGATAGTGTTTTCAAAATAATAAATAATAGTAAAATAATAACATCTTTATTGGAAATATTTGCGTTCATTATAAACGTTAACAGTTTGGGCAATAATCAATTGAGTTGGTGTTTACTTGATTAAACCCATATTTATTAATTAAATAAAAATAAAACGTAGTTTTATTTGATTTTCATATTTATTATATAATTCAGTGACAGCTGTTTCGGTACACTGTACCTTCTTCAGACATGTTAACAAATTATGAATTGTGTTCCAACTGATCTAAGCAACAATACAACAATATTTATTTAATTTTTTTAATTTAACAAAGGGGATTCATTCAAATCAAGTTGAGAATTTAACAGTTTTTTACTACTTTTAAACTTATTAATTTCTACAGCCTCCAAAAGATCTAACTTCTTACCCTTATCACAAATATGTAAAATTTCAAAATTTGGATCGAAACAATGATTAAATTGGAATAGGTGGTTGGCATAACAGAAATTTAGAAAATTCAAACTATGCCAACCACCTATTCCAATTTAATCATTGTTTCGATCCAAATTTTGAAATTTACATATTTGTGATAAGGGTAAGAAGTTAGATCTTTTGGAGGCTGTAGAAATTAATAAGTTTAAAAGTAGTAAAAAACTGTTAAATTCTCAACTTGATTTGAATGAATCCCCTTTGTTAAATTTAAAAATTTAAATAAATATTGTTGTATTGTTGCTTAGATCAGTTGGAACACAATTCATAATTGTTAACATGTCTGATGAAGGTACAGTGTACCGAAACAGCTGTCACTGATTTATATAATAAATATGAAAATCAAATAAAACTACGTTTTATTTTTATTTAATTAATATATGTTATATATTAAACAAATATAATATGTAGATATTCTATTATTATTCGAGCTACATATCGCTATAAATCACTGATAATTGTAACAATTAATTATGATATACAATTTTATAACTAAATCGACTGCTCCATGTTCCTAGTTTTAATTGAAACTAAGTGAAGAATAGCAATGTGGCAAATCATGGTAGTCGCGGTGATCAAGACTGTATTTTAATAGCATATAACAGCTGCGGGGAAACAAAGCGAGCCGCTTGTTAAGCATCATAGTGAGGCGATAATAATATGTAATATTACAGTTGGCAACCCCGAAATGTAGGAAGTTGAACTTTCAATCATGGTCGCCATTGCTGTAAGTACGACAAAACGCACTATCGCGCATTTTTTTTTGATTGCCAGTAATGCAACTGCCCTGAAATAATCAATTCACTATAATAAGTTATATATTTCAATGAAATAAGTTAGAAAGAGTAGAGGAAGCTCAATAAGAGAATGTTGTGGGTTGAGATTGTCACCTTACTAACATGTAAGTGTTGGGGTCGCGTATTTTTAAACAAATTCCATTTCCACGAGTCGAGTCATTTACTGGGCGTATGTAGAACATCGATCAGGAGGGAAGTTTAGGAATGCAAAGTTGGCACCTGCCCACTCCTACTTGTCTCTTGACTGATGGCACCTTGGTCACACTACATTTTAATTTTCTCAAATAGCTCACTTGTTAGTTTCTGTGGCTTCCACCGTCTACATTTTTCAAATTTTCTTATATAGCGCAACAACTGCATTTGTCCTTAACATGATTTCGTAAGAATTCTACATTTTTGTTTGTAACAACTACTGATAATGAAATTCGAAACTCGATATTCTGATCCCATGTTGTGTTCGTAAGCTAGTCAATTAACGATTGTTTATTCTATCTTTAAGAGGTTTAAAATATTAAAACGTGTACGTGAGATCTAAGAGTGCCCTCAACTAATTAACATTTCGAGGATTCCATGCCGCAGTGCCACCTACGTAAATTCTAATAAAAAACACACATTTTATTATTTAAGAAAAATTGTATCACCTCACATCATTATCCTTCCTCTTATTAGACCGGTTATGTCTTCTTGAAGAGCCGCCTCTTATTACCTCTGTTGGTAGACTGAAGAACCTCGAAATCAAATCACTTTCCCCGGGAATTTCAAAATTAATTAATTTCTCCTTTTTATGTAGATTGATGTATATGTGCAAATTATTTAAGGTTTATGGGTAACTTACGATATTACGATAAAAGGCGACACTCCAGGGTACAACTAACAGAAATTATTTTTATTTATTTATTTATTTAGCGTGATGGAATAAAGGCCATGTGACCTCTTTACTCACCAGGACAAACATATGATACATTAAAATATAGCAATCACAATTAACTCTAATATTAGGAATGAGAGGGGGCACGCCGTAGCGTAGTGGTTAAGGCACTGAGCTACAAGCCGGAGGGTCGAGGGTTCAAGTCCCGTTGGGGTCAGGATTTTTAAACTGACCCAAACCCTCTGGCGGCACTATGGCCCTGGGGTCGACTCAGCCTCTAACTGAAATGAGTACCAGACGCTTGTTCTGGGGGTAAAGGCGGCCGTCACGCAGGGCTGACAACCCAGCTGACATAAAGTGTCGATTGTCTAGAAAAGTGGGAGCCTTAACCACCTACTACCCCAAGGGTCTCCGGGCCTGTTGTGGGATCACTTTACTTTATTAGGAATGAGATGCACAAAGAATTAAACATAGGCTCAATTCTGGAAATGCGTGCTATTATGCATTACAGAGACTTTTGATTTCAAACTCCTTTCAAAAACGTTAGACTGTATATATATAGAAAATTGAAAGAAGGAACAGAAAAGGAAGGCCATGAACAACCTGGAAGAACAACATTCAAAAGTCAGTGTGGAAATTTTGTGTAACGGATGAAGACACAGAGGGCAGAAAACGATAGAGAACTTTAATTAAGACAAAATTATGAATGTTTGTTGCAAACTGATAGTCTATAAGTCCGTAGTCATTTTTTTTTAAATTCATGTTAATTACTAAGATTGGTTGGAGAAACCACTCAATGATGAGGAAAATTCACAAAATAATAAAAAAACTATTATTATTATTATTATTATTATTATTATTATTATTATTATTATTCAGTTATTTTTAACTATGTTATAGTTGGACAGTCTCTGACGTAGGGCGGAAGGGATGATATGAATTTTTTTGCTTGAAAGGAGCTATTGACCAGTAGCCCCTGATTTCGACTGGTAGCGAATTCCAGTAAAGTGAAACCGAAACACTTAATAATAATAATAATAATAATAATAATAATAATAATAATAATAATAATAATAATAATAATAGACAAATAGACAGACAGAGAGACAGACAGAGAGACAGAGAGACATACAGACAGACAGACAGATAGACAGACAGATAGATAGATAGATAGATAGATAGATTTATTGATTGATAGATAATCGGTTGATTAATGTCTTTGACATCGTCCGATTCCTAACAGCCAATTTTGTCGGTCCATCCAATCTCCTGGTTGTAAATGTTTATCCTTCATGTATAAACGTATTCCCTGACTCCAGGAGGTTTTAGGTCTTCCTCTGCCTCGTCTTCCCTCAGGTTTCCATTCCAAAACAGATTTTGGTAGTCGATCCTCTTCCATTCGCTGGACATGTCCGTACCATCTTAATTGCTGAGTTTCAATATAATCTAAAATAGTGTCTTCAATCTTCATTTTCTCCCTTATACCTGAGTTCCTAACTTTTTCTCTTCTTGAAATTCTTGCGGCCCTTCGTATAAAATCCATTTCCGTTGCCAAAAGATACTTATTTGTTTTCGTTGTTAATGGCACATAATAAATAATAATAATAATAATAATATAATAATAATAATAATAATAATAATAATAATAATAATAGTATAATGAGATGTTATGTTATATTTTTTTTTTGTTCAAACTAGAGTTCCAAAGATATCGTAAACATATAACTTACTCTATAACTTCCGTTAATATTTTTCATATTATCGTCATTATGTCCACCGCAGTTGTCTCGAGGTAGCGTGCTGCCTTGTCACGCAGCGGGCCCGGGTACGATCCCCGGTCGGGGCAGTTTTTCTGGGTGAGGTTTTTATCGGGGTTTTCCTCACCCGTAAGACAAATGTCAGGAAAACTTTAAGGCCCAAACTGTCCCCGAAATCATATGGCCATCATCTTCATCATCATCATCATCATCCTTATCATTATCATCATCACCATCATCCTTCACCGGTGTGGAAAGCAACGGGAAGCTACCACACCTACACAATTCCCTAGTAAAGCTGCAAACATAGCACGAAAATGCTATGATTGCAGTGAAGGACCTGCCTTCGGGCAGAATTGCCATAGATGGATCGTCATTATTTTTGTCTAGGACCTTATAAATGCTTACAGTCTTAAAAAGCAGACCACAGATAGAACAGAGGGTCCAGATTACCACACATGGACGGTCCGGACCGTGCAGTAGACAATCGAGTGAACCGATGATCACACGTTGAACGTTTATATAAAATTAAAAATGAGTTCCTCCTTAATATTGTCTTCATTAATATAAATATAAGTTCATTAGTTTAGTTGCAATGATGTTCTGTAAAAATGAAAAGCTGTACGTTACGATAATTGCAGAAGACTTGAAAGAAATATGGTGTTGTCAAGTGTTTCGCGGATCACAATTTGATTAACACTGGGCTAGTGTAATTGTGTGTCTCTTACAACCATTAGTGTTGACACAATCCTGTTAACGTCATTGCCAGACTAACAAGCCACGTATTTTTAGAAGAAAATAAATCTTGCTGATTTCATTCGTATTCGTAATGACTATAAAACCTACATGGTACAGGGTAATGATTTATAAACGTTGGACAGGATAGAAATTATTCAACAAGTGCCAGTGCGTATAATTATCATTCACCTATGCTCTTGCATAATACATTAATAATAATTTGTATTAATTGAACATGGATAATAATAGTAATAATTTTATTTATTTATATACAGAATTTTAAAGTTTACACATCTTTCTGTGCCTAAAGTTTTTATTTTTCTTCTCCACTTGTCTCTTTCCATCCAGTCCATGTCCTCCAGCCCTCTTGCTCCAATTCAAGTTCTTATTTCCTGCTTCCACGAGTTTCGAGGCCTTCCTCTCCTTCTTCTTCCAGGGGGACACCATTCCAATGTTTTCCTGGGTAATCTATCTTCTTACATTCGTCGTACCTGCCCATACCAATTTAATTGCTTATATCTACATAGTCTACTATATAAAAAAGTTGCAATTCTAGGAGTGTGTGGATAAGCGAAGATTAATCACCTAAGAAGAAATTTGAGTTTTATGGAAATGTGACTAACGAAGTAAACGAAATTGGGAACTCAAGAGAAATTATCATGTTGGGAAATTTTAATAGTAGAACTGGTACCAGGACTGAAAGTGAAATGGTGGGTCCTTTTGGAGAGGAGAAAATAAACCATAACGGTTGAAAGACATTAATAATAATAATAATAATGATATAATAATATAAAATAATAATATATAATAATAATATATATAATAATAATATAAAATAATAATATATAATAATAATATAAAAATAATAATAATAATAATAATGATAATAATAATAGTGAAAATAATAAAAATAAAAATAATGAAAATAAAAAAATTATTATTATTATTGTTATTATTATTATTATTATTATTATTATTATTATTATTATTATTATGAGAATAATAATAATGAAAATAATAATGCAATAAATAAAAATAAATAATTGAAAATATAATAATAATATAATAATAATAATAATAATAATAATAATAAATAATATAATAATAATGAAATAATATAATAATAATAATAATAAATAATATAGTAATAATGGAAATAATAATAATAAAATGAAATAATAATAAAATAATACAAAATAATAATATAATAGTAATAATAATGGTAGTAATAATAGTAGTAATATAGAAGTAATAATAGTAGTGATAATAATAATATTACTAATAATAATAGTAATAATAGGAGTAATAATAATAATAATAAACAATAACAGTAACAACAATAACGACGGCGGCGGCAGCGACAGCAGCAGCAACTATAATAATAGGCCTATTTATATAAAAAGAAAATGAGTGCGAGTCTCTCTGTCTGCCTGTCTGTCTGTCTTTTATGGACTCAACAACTACTTGCCTAATTTGAATGGGTTTCTCACCAATATTTAGATAATTTTTCTGGGTCAATTGACTTATATAAAAGTTAAAATCAAATCAATATAACTTATTGATAGAAAACTATTGAAATGCAATTAATGATACGTATTTAATTTAATGTAGCCACCCCTGAATGAGACCATAGTTTTGTGCTCAAGGGCGGATTCTTTTATAAATTAATGAGCAGCACATGGCGGATATTCTTTTACGGATAGCTCACAATAACGAATTTTGTCTTTTAGCTCATTTATGCCAAGAAGATCGAGATAAGTATATTCCCGGGCAACACCGGGTAATCAGCACGGGGAATCTTAAAGTAATTACGTTATACATTTATAATTATTTTTCATTTTACTTATTCAACTAATCATAAGAAGTACATTTATTTTTGTCGTTCAGCTCATTTATGCCAAGAAGATCGGGATAAGTAGATTCCCGAACAACGCCGTGTAAACAACACGGGGTATCTAAATAAATAAATATCTATATATATATATATATATATATATATAAATTTTTCCCCATACTTATTTAACTAAACATAACACATGATACACGCTTCGTATTATAGTCTCCATGTTATGTAACGAAGAACGGGATAAGTAAATTCCCGGGCAACCCCCCCGATTAATCAGCAGCGGGGTATAACAAATATATACATTTATAATCATTTTTCCTTTTACTTACATAAAAGCATGTTAATTTTCATTTATTTAGGCGTAGCACGCGCACACCGGGTATTAAGCTAGTATTATATAGTTTTGGTTCCATATCGCTCCTAATTTTGTTATAAAATTGTTATTTTTCTTTCCTATTTTTATTTTTCATGTAAATGACGTATGTAGCAAAAGTGAATATTATAATCAACAATCTTCTTCTTCTTCTTCTTCACGGTTTAGGCTTATTTACTAACCTGTTCCGGCTCCAAATTGCTGCTGTTCCCATCTTTTCTTTGGTCTTCCCAAACTTCTTCTTCCTCGTGGTGAATAGCTGTATGCTGCTTTTGGTATTCTATTCTCAGTCATCCTTGCCAAGTGTTATTTTCAGTTTGATCTGTATTTCACTATTGCTGTGTTTAATTCCTCTACTTGTAGTTGTTGTCTTATTTCTGTGTTGTTTTTTTTGTCTGTTCTTGTAATCAACAATCTATTTTTTTGTATTTCTAATTCTAATATGACAGATTTTGTGGTGTTTGGAGTATGCCCTAGCACGAGACATTTTTGTTATCCGGATATATTAGAAATGTATGTATCTATAACTGACTCTCTGGCATTATCGAACCTGTAGGTTCATGGCCGCGCGGACATAAGCTCTTCACATATCCCTATCCTGATATAATCTTTTCCAATCATCCCCTGTATAATCTACTTCCCTCAAATCAGTTAATGCTATTTTCCTAGCTCATCCTTGGTTTACCAACTGGGCTTTTCCCTCTGTTTTCTTACAAGAAACTTCCACGCACGTCTCCTATTCCCCATTCGTGCCACATGTCCTGCCCATTTCAGTCTACGACACTTAATTATTCTTATTATATCTGTTTTCTGTAAAGATCATGTAGCTCATTGCTATGTAGCCTTCTCCATTCACCTGTCTGTTGATCTCTCTTTGGTCCAACATTTTTCCTAAGATCTTTATTCTCAAATACTCGTAATCTCCATTCCTTCCTTAAAGTAGGAGCCCATATAACTGGGAGAATAACAGTTTTATATATTTTCAGTTTAACGTTTTTGAAAACAGGACGACAAGAGTCCCTGAAATGCATAACAGCATGCATTTCTAGAAATGAGCCTATGTTTAATTTCTTTGTGCATCTCATTCCTGTTTGTAATTATTGTTGTCAGGTGTAGTAATGCACCGAAATCAAGATTTCGATACAGGGATTACGACATGCTGCGCAACTGTATGTCATCGCGTCTCCATTTCGTGTGTGATATTTGTGAACAGTGCCAAATGCTCTCCTACCGACCCCTTCCCTTCCTAGTACTCTCCGTGTGCTATCGCGCATTCTCCCCTCTCCTTGTGAACTCTCATAAAAAGCTGTGTTTTCTAACATCAGATCATCATCTGTTGAGTTATCGCCGGAGTCTGGTCAGTGTAGTTCAGAAGAGCTAGTTTGGTTTGTTAGTCCTTCAGGCCAGGGTGGGGCCGCAAGGACTGTATACCCCAACCCTAGGCTGGACTAGTGTGAGTGTAAATGTATGTATGTTTATTAATATTATTTTTGTACAGATGATCAATGATAGCGTTGTTTTCTTTGTTAAACTAATTATTTATTTAGTTATTTTCAATGTTATATCTGACTATACTTTTTGACTAGCATTAAAACTTTAGTTGTATATTTTACTTAATTATGCCTATTCATTTAGCAGCTAGCCTATCTCAGATATGAAAGTAAAAATTCCAAAGCTTGCTCAAGCGTGTGTGAGTTCCTCTTTCCTTAAAGCTTCCACGATTATAGCTTGTAGCTCACTGTACATTACATGTTTTGATAATTTATTAAGGAAAGTTGAAGTAATCTTTGTCTTTTATGGACCCGGGCAAAGATATCTTAATTTGAGCAATCTATGTTTCCCATTCAAAATAGTTATCAACAATAACGGTTTGATCCAGCACCAATACGATGCATTGAGCGTGGTTACGCCGGTGCAGTAAAAAATAAATTATATATAAAATAAGTCAAGATGGATACAACATGTTCATCGAATGGAAGATCACAGAATACCCAAACTAATGTTAAGATATCAACCTGCAGGAAGAAGAAGACCAGGACGTCCACTCTAAAGACTTCTGGATGGTGTTTCTCTTGAGGCCGAAACAGGTCAACAAATGGCCTAAATTCGTGAATGTACTATGATGATGATGATGAAAAATAAATAGGTATTTTTAATTACGTTTAAGTATGTAAAAATATAAATGTTGATTGTCAGTAAAACTAGTTTTGTATCATTTGAAAGTGTACACATACAATTATAATTGCAAAATACACATGCATTACGCCACATGCTGTTTAACGTAATTCTATATGCAGTTATGCCTGCATTTGCAATTGGTTACAAGTCGATGTCAAGAACATTTACCCTACTTGAAGTGTTGCATGATCTGTAGTAGCGTGCCCCCTGGTGAGAGAATCACTAATTACTGTATAGAAGTGCCTCCTGCCGATGCACTGAGACCCGAACTCATAAAACACAGCTCTCCATCCCTGACTAAGAGAAAACGCCCTCACTGTCAATTGTTTTCAAGAGCATCACAAATTAGTTTCCTTTTGCTCTTATCTGTCCTCTTTTCGGTTTTTAATTTTGACCTTTATTGCCGTTACTTATCCTCTTATTGTTACTCCATTTTGCTTTTACTTTCACTGAGAGGGAAGTATGGAAGGATATCATAATAATAATAATAATAATAATAATAATAATAATAATAAAATCAATATATCAAACCAGATTCAGAGGATTTTAATATGGTGCTGAAGTCTGGCAAATTCCTACCAGGGAAATGAAAAGAATTTTATGTACAGAAATTGATGTTTTAAGAAGATCAGCTGGAAAATCTAGAATGGATAGAATAGGAAATAAAGAAATAAGGGAAATTATGGGTGTACAAGAGGAGCCGGACGTCATAGACATTATAGAAAAGAAAAGATTGCAGTGGTATGGTCATGTCAAAAGAATGCCAGAGCAAAGATTGCCAAAATTGTTATGGAATGGATCCCAATGGAAAGGAGGAAGAGAGGAAGACCGAAGAAAACTTCGATAGAAGGGGTACAAGCAGCTATGAATATCAGAGGAATGGAAGAAGATCAATGGATGGACAGAGAGGAATGACGTTTGGTTTCCGGAAGACGGCGGCAGCTGCCATGAACCGGATGATGATGAAAAAAATAATATTTTTATTTATTTATATACAGATTTACATCTTTCTGCTCTTAAAGTTATATTTTCCTTCTCCACTCGTCCTTATCAATCCACTCCATGTCCACCGAACCTCTTGATCTCATTCCAGTTCTCATTTCTTGCTTCCAATGAGTTTCGAGATCGTCCTTTCTTTCTCCCAGGTGGTCACCATTCCAATGTTTTTCTGGGTGATCTTTCTTCTTGCATTCGTCGTACATACTCATATCATTTAATAATAATAATAAATTATTATTATTATTATTATTATTATTATTATTATTATTATTATTATTATTATTATTATTATTATTATTATTATATACATGTTATAAAATCTATCCATCCATCTTTAAACGTCGCCTTACTATTATCATTGAAAGTACGCTAACAGAAATTCAAAACGGTTTTAGATAAGGAAGATATTGTTCAGACTGTATATATGTTATAACACAGTTAATACAGAAACGTAGAGATTATAAATTACCAACATATATGGCATTTATTGATTTTACGAAGGCTTTTGACAGAGTGAATAGAAAGAAATTATGGAATATAATGATAAACAGAGGCATTCCACAACATTTGTTTAAAATTATTGAAAGTTTATATGTAGATAATAAAATATTAATTAGAATGGGTTATAAAACACAAACCAATAAAACAGCGACAATAAACTGCGGAGTAAAACAAGGATGCCCACTTTCGCCATCACTTTTTAATATATACAGAATTAGCAAATTGTTTTAACTGAACATTTTAAAGTTGACGATATTTTATTCGATACTTTACTTTTTGTAGACGAACAGGTTGTGATATCTGAGACAGAAGATGGCTTACAATGGGAAATTTACAAATTAAGTAAAATATGAGAAACATACAACTTGAAAATATCCACTCTAAAAACAAAAGTTTTAACTTTTCGAGGGTATGAGCCACTAAGAGTAAAAATCCGCTATTTACCTATCTTCGGGTTTTTACAGCTGCTGCCGTCTTCCCGTGCCAAACCCCCAAAGCCTACGATCTTGGGCATCTTCAATGCTTAGCCCTCTTGCTTGCATTGATGTCTTCATGTTTTCCTTCTATGTTAACTTCGGTCTCCCTCTCTTCCTCCTTCTGGTCGGATGCCATTGATATAGTTGTTTTGGCCATCCCTCATCTTCCATTCTTAAAACATGTCCTAACCACTTTAATTCCTTCTCCTCAATTCTTTCAATTATGCTTTCTTCTGCTTCCATTATATTTCCAATTTCCTTATTTGTGACATGTTCTAATTTTGACTTTCTGGCACTTCTGCGTAAATAAGCCATTTCTAGAGCTATTAGTCTATTCTTGTAGTACTTATTGATTGTCCATACCTCACTTTCATACATTGCAACAGATTCCACCAATGTTTTAGAAATATATTTTTTTTCGTGTCTTTCCAAATATGCTTATCCCATCATATGGAATTTAACGATGATATTATTTTGCTACTCAATTAAATTCTATGTTTTATGTTCTCTTTGCCTATACCTTCAATGTTATCCATAATTATTCCCAAATATTTAGTTTGTTTCACTTGCTTTATTTGGATTCCTTCCTCCAATATTATATTTTCTCTTTCATTGCTATTTACTGCCAGATATTCTGTTTTTTGTAAATTTACTGTGAGACCCCATGATTCATATGTGTTTTTCAACCTTTTTATCATGAATTCCATATCAAATTTGTCTTGCGCTAAAAGCAGTTGATCATCAGCAAATTGTAATGTCAGCAAAAATCTGTTGCCTATTGGGATCCCCATACCTTTGCAGCTTTGTTTTCATTTCATAATGTAAATTCGACATAAATATTAAATAAAATTGGTAAAAATCCAATTAGAGAATAAAACAATAGAACAAGTGAGCAATTTGATTACCTGGGATACAATGTATCATATAGGAAAATAAATACATTTAATTATATGTGTGGCGCCATAAAACGAAGTCTTAAAGGAACTAGAAAGGAGACACGTTTAAAATTCTATAAAACAATGGCGGTTCCAACACTACTGTATGGATCGTAACTCTCGGTCTTAACCAGGAACGAAAAAGAGAAACATCAAATGTAAGGTTTTTGAGGAGTGCGGCTGGCTATACAATAACATATCGAAAATGAAATGAAAGTATACGAAGTGAACTAAATATAATAATTACTCACTCACTAACTCACTGGCACTATCGAACCCATAGGTTCATGGCCGCACAGTCATAAGCTCTCCATACATCCCTATCCTGAGCTAATGATTTCCAATCATTTCCTGTATAATCTACTTCCCTCAAATAATAGTTAATGTTGTTCTCCCATCTCATTCTTGGTCTACCAACTGGGAGTTTTCCCTCTGGCTTTCCTACAAGACGCTTCCATGCACGTCTTTCATTCCCCATACGCGCAACATGTCCTGCCCATCACAGTCTACGAGACTTAACTGTTCTTATTATATCTGGCTTCCTATAAAGACCATGTAGTTCATTGTTATGTAGTCTTCTCCATTCACCTGTCTGTTCATCTCTCTTTGGTCCAAAAATTTTCCTAAGAAGTTTATTCTCAAATACTCGTAATCTCATTTCCTCCCTTAAAGTAAGAGTCCATGTTTCGCACCCATATAATATAACTGGTAGAATAATAGTTTTATATATTTTCAGTTTAACGTTTTTTGAAAGGAGTTGGGACATCAAGAGTCTCTGCAATGCATAATAGCACGCATTTCCAGAATTGAGCCTATGTTTAATTGCTTTGTGCATCCCATTCCTATTTGTGATAATTGTTCCTAGGTATTTGAATTCAGCCACTTCCTCAAAATTTCCCTCATTTGTCATTAGCTGTCCATTTCCATTATATAATGCATTTCTACTGTGACCATACATTTAGTTTTATTGATATTTACTTCCAGTCCTAATTCCTTAGTGTAATAATAATAATAATAATAATAATAATAATAATAATAGATTTATTTTACCTGGCAGAGTTAAGGCCTTAAGGCCTTGTCTGCCACTCAACCAGGATTTAAAAAATACAACAAAAAAAATAGTCTCACGTCTAAATTACAATAAACATAAACGATTACATGTTATATATACAATACAATTATTATTTATAATGTATTTTGATATGCTCTAGATTTAACGAATTAAATATAATACGTAAAAGGTATAAAAAACGAGAAAAATTATTAATAACATAGTATTAATTTAAATAAATAGAGAAAAATTAATTATTTGACAACTGGTAACTGTATAAGCGTGACTTAAAAGTGCCAAGTGTGCGTTAACCCTTGATATCTTGAGGGAGGAAATTCCAGGATCGGGCAGATGTAGGAAGTAGAATAAGAGGAAGTGATATGATCAGAGATCGTTAGCAGACTGTTTTCTTGTGATCTAGTGTGAATATTGTGGTAAGAAGATAACTTTTCAAATCTGGATGCCAGGTAACTAGAAGTGTAGGAATTCAGAAGCTTGAAAAGAAGTGAAAGAGAGTGCAATTTACGTCTGTCAGTAAGACGGAGCTAAGAGAGGTTATTGAAGTGTTCGGAAATATGGTCATAACGGCAAAAAGAATCGAACGCAAGCATTTTAAATTCAGACTATTAGATAGAACTGCACAATACAGAGATGAATGGATGGACCACAACAACATAATGGATAACAATAGAATTCCGAAACAGATTCTTCATTACAAATCACTAGGATGAAGAAATGTAGGAAGACCCAGTAAAAGATGGACAGAGCAATTCTAGCATGAGATCGGAACAGACCTTAAGGTCTAATCCTTGATGCTGATGAATAATAATAATAATAATAATAATAATAATAATAATAATAATAATTATTATTATTATTATCATCATCATCATAGTACATTCACGAATTTAGGCCATTTGTTGACCTGTTTCGGCCTCAAGAGAAACACCATCCAGAAGTCTTTTGAGTGGACGTCCTGGTCTTCTTCTTCCTGCAGGTTGATATCTTAACATTAGTTTGGGTATTCTGTGATCTTCCATTCGATGAACATGTTGTATCCATCTTGACTTATAATCAGAAATTTTGTTTTCTAAAGATTCCATGTGTAATTCTTCTAAGATATTTTCATTTTTTTTTGTGATCTAGTAGTGTGTATCCTGCAGTCCTCCGAAGATATCTCATTTCAGCAGATCTAAGTCTCTGTATATCCTTCTGTTTCAACGTCCATACTTCGCTACCATACAAAAGAGTTGGAAGAGCCAGTGTTTTATAACACTTTCAGTCTTGAATGCTTTTGGACTAACTGTGGCTTGAAGATAGAATTTATTAACCCTAAAATTCTTTAAAATTTAGATATTTTTGCATGTACATCCTTTTCTTCTTCATATGAGATATTGCATCCTAGATATGTAAAATTATTCACCTGCTCCAAAATTTTATTGTCCAGTACAATTTTACTTCTGACAGGATCTACACCTTGAAATGCCATAATTTTTGTTTTTTCTGTAGATATCTTTAATCCATATTCTTCTGTAATTTTGTTAAGTTCATACAGACCTTTCTGTAGATTATCTTCGGAATTTGCTATTATTATTTGGTCATCTGCAAAACAATAGGGTGTTTAATTTTCTATTTTCTGATATTCTTATTCCAAATTTATATGTTTTGTTCCAGCAACATATTACTTCATTGATATAAATTGCAAAGAGTGTTGGGGATAGGGGGCAGCCTTGTCTCACACCACGATTTATAATTCCTTCTTCAGAAAATCTGTTATTTAATTTAATCTTTATGGTGTTGTCTTTGTAAATATTTTGTATGTTCTGCCGAAGTAAATTTGGTATATTTCTGTCTTCCAATATATTTAAGAGTTTTGATCTCTTGACTGTGTCGAATGCTTTTTCAAAATCTATGAAAGCAAAATGTGTTTCTAAGTTGAATTCTCTTCTTTTTTCAAGCAATAGTTTTAACAGAAATGCTGAATCAATACAAGATCGTCCTTTCCTAAATCCATTTTGACATTCCATAAGGAATTTTTCACTGAAACTTTTCAATTTTCCATTTAAAATGTCTGCATAAATTTTGTAGCATGTGTTTAACAAACTGATTCCCCTATAGTTGTCCATTTTTCTCTTGTCTCCTTTCTTGAACAGGGGTATAACAATGCTTGTCTTCCATTCTTGTGGTATATCTGCATTTTTGAATACATTATTAAAGAAGGACAACAGTCTTTCATGGAACTGTTTGCCTGCATATTTGTACAATTCAGAATTCAAACCATCTGTGCCAGTTGCCTTCCCATTTTTTAATTTCTTTAAACTATTGTTTAATTCTTCCAATGATATTATGGAATCTGTCTCATTATTATTTCGGAAAATTGTATCTTCATTGTATTATTATTATTATTCATTTGGGAAATTAAGAAATGCGCCTTCTTCTGTTGTAGCTGCCCTGAACATCCTGCTCTGTAAGTCCTAGTTCATTCCTACTTCTTCTCACACTATCCATCCAACCTTCTTTAGGTCTTCCCTTTCTTCTTTTCCCAACTATTTCTCACTTCAAGAGATTTTATCATCCTCTTGAGATGTTCATAATCGTCTCTCTTCAATTGTCTGTAACACATTTCTATCAACTTTCATAATTGTCAAATTTCAACGTTTCTTATTTTTTTCTAATCTGGACTTCCACGATTATCTTCTACAGTAATTCATCTCTGTTGCTAATAACTTATTACATCCAGTTATAATAATAATAATAATAATAATAATAATAATAATAATAATAATAATAATAATAATAATAATAATAATAATAATAATATATTTCCGGTTTTAACAATGCTGATACATTTTTCCAACACCAATAATGTCTTCAATTTCGCTTTATAATTTTCCTCCATTCGTCTCTATTATAACACATTTCTTCTTCTATTTCCCAGTCCTTCAAAGTTTCTCTAATCCCTTGAATCCACATGAGATTTGCTCGTCCTTTCCTTATCGTTCCTGATGATGTTGTCCATTCCATTATGTTTTTTTTTTTTTTTGTAATCTTTCATTCTCCATTCGCCTAATATGCCCGTACCATTTTAGTTGCTTTTCTTGAATAAGTTCTAAAATTGAGTTTTGTACGTTCATGTTCTCTTTTATAACGTCATTTCTAATTTTCTCTCTCCTTGATATCCTAGCAGATCTTCTCCAATAATCAATTTCTGCTACCATTAATTTTATTTTCATCTGGTAATTTATGTAATTTATAGTCCATATAATAATAATAATAATAATAATAATAATAATAATAATAATAATAATAATAATAATGATGATGATGATGAT
The DNA here is from genome assembly GCA_030220185.1 of Diploptera punctata. NCBI lineage: Eukaryota > Metazoa > Arthropoda > Insecta > Blattodea > Blaberidae > Diploptera > Diploptera punctata. The sequence goes on from JASPKZ010003878.1 coordinate 2,161,297, forward strand.
GATGTTAGAAGACTGTCGCGGACTTTTTGTAGAATATTTTGAGATATTCAATTCTGTGTAGATTATTTTGTGTATTTGCTATAGTTTAGGCAACGTATGCCAATTTAAACAATCCACAATCATTCTTCAGGTTCCTCAGGATACCGGTGATTTCCACCTTGATCACATCTTCTGAACGTGACTGTTTGCTTTTACAGTCGTAAAATGTAACAGTCTAGGAGCGTATAACTCCTTTTGCCTCAAATAGTACTTTGGCAGCTTATATTTTGTTTAATTCAATTCATTATACGCTCCTAGCCCACTAAACTAGGCAATTTAAACGTTAAAAAAGCTACTTTCTTAGTACATCCATACCTTCTTTTAGCTCCGGCCCTATTGTATATAGGATAATATGTTATATAGGCCTAAGTTAATTGTCTCAGAAGATTTCTCTAAATTATGATGAAAACTCCTTTCAAATCGGTCAAGTAGGTTTTGAGTCCATAAAAACGGACTGTCGCTCTATACAGCGCGTTTCTAAATTTGACCGACAAAGTTCGGAACCAAATAGATAACCTTCGTTGAGGCATATTTTGTTAAGGGACCTATGGCCTGCGACGCTTCGTTTCAGTGCTAGAGGGATCTTATAGGAAGGGATTGAAGGAATTGGATAAACACTCCGAGTCTAAGAGGGGTTTCTCATTACTATTATCGCTTGGTTTGTTTAATTCCGGAGCTCAGTAGGATTCGGTATCAGTTACAGCAATTTTGTTTACACCCAGTGGTACGATCTGTTATCTGTAGTCTGAACAATGGATGGTGGGTGAACTGTACAGTTCCATGTGTCTTAGCTTGTAGCTCTGAACATCAGGCACAGCAAATAATTTCAACAAAACGGGGCACCACCTCACTTTGGGAATGAAGTCCGTGGCTATCTGACAGCTACATTTGGCGCTCGTTGGGTAGGTAGGGGTGGGCCCACTGCCTGGCTGGAACGCTCGCCTGACTTGATCTGCCAAGATTTATTTTTGTTGGGCTACATGAAGGCAGTGCTTTATGAAACCGATATTGACTCTGAAGAAGATCTTATAGCACGTATTGTCAGCGCAACAGCTGAAATAAGGGAAGTTCCTAGCATCTTTGGAAGGGTACGACAAAGCATGGCAGAGATGCACTGTTTGTCTGAATGCCAATGGACATGTTTTCCAGCACTTGTTGTGATGAGACAATAAACTGGATCCATCTTCACAATGCTACACTGGAGTGTTTTTTTTTTTAGAAATAAGTACGTTTTATTTCTGCTTGTCTGTAAAGTATATGGATTAACACACAGAATTATGTGGCACAGAATGACTTGATATTTGTACATGTCTACTTCCTTCCATCCCTTCCTCTAAGACCCCTTTTGCACTGAAACGAAGCGTCACAACCTATAGGTTCCTCAACAAAATATGCTTCAATGAAGGTTAACTATCTGTTCCCAAAGTTTGTCAGTCTAATTTAGAAACACCCTTTATACTATATATATGCTTACTAGGGTTAAAACTTTTTTGGACTTTTGTCAAATAAAATATTTCCTGTGCAATGGATGGATGAACTTTTACTTATAACCATTGAAAAAAGGCCTTCATTTCACTGAGCTTCAAGAAAAGTTCACCCCCAAATATATTCATATATCAATATTTAATATTAATTTGGGGGTGACCTTTTCTTAAAGCTCAGTGAAATGAAGGCCTTTTTCAACGGTTTTAAATAAAAGTTCACCCATTCATTGCACAGGAAATATTTTACACCCATTCATTTTACAGGAAATATTTTATTTCATAAAAGTCCAAAAAGTTAGCCTGTAACCCTAGAGGGTTAGGCTATAACTTTTTGGACTGTTTATGGAAATAAAATATTTCCTGTGCAATGAATGAGTGAACGTTTACTTAAAATCGTTGAAAAAGGCCTTCATTTCATTGAGCTTCAAGAAAAGGTCACCCCCAAATCAATATTAAATTTTGATATTTAAATATATTTGGGGGTGATCTTTTCTTGAAGTGCAGTGAAATAAAAGTCTTTTTCAATGGTTTTAAGTAAAGGTTCATCCATTCATAGCACAGGAAATATTTTATTTCACAAAAGTCCAAAAAGTTATAATCCTAATGCTTACTGTTTAATATAATATTTATTCGTAACAAGCTCCATTACAGGGTAGTAGCCCCTACATCGCATTTTTCATAGCCTATACATAATGTATATATGTTTATAACGATACTTCGATATATAACCTCTCAACAAAATCTAGTTATAGAGTAGGTTGCAATCAAGTAATTTGGATTGGAAACCAGACTAGCAATCGAAAAATATTTGAGTTATCAGTTGTCGATGTTTATTTGATATTCGTAACCATGTTTTAAATTAAGTAGGGGAATGGAATGACATGGGATGGCTTCGGGTCATAATTACGGATTGGATGACTTTCAACAAGCCAACCATATTTTCAAAATTTACTTTCAAATAAATCTGTTAAATGTAAATTATTTGCCAACAGTTATGTATATTTTGTGAAACGTAAAGAATGCTCGTATAATTATAGACCTGTACAGTGAATTAGTTTTTTTAACGAAATTCGCCAATATTACATACCTTTAGGACACAAATGATCCGTACATATCGTCTGATCACCCAGAGCTAGCACACAGTTTCCCATTGAAAAACGAACAGCATCCTTTCAAAACACAATTTCTCTTATTTTTTCATGGTATGGATTCTCTAATAAAGTAATCATCATCATCATCATCATCCGGTATCATGGCAGCTGCCGCCGTCTTCCGGAAACCAAACGCCATTCCTCTCTGTCCATCCATTGATCTTCCTCCATTCCTCTGATATTCATAGCTGCATGTACCCCTTCTATCCAAGTTTTCTTCGGTCTTCCTCTCTTCCTTCTTTCCATTGGGATCCATTCCATAACAATTTTTGGCAATCTTTGCTCTGGCATTCTTTTGACATGACCATACCACTGCAATCTTTTCTTTTCTATAATGTCTATGATGTCCGGCTCCTCTTGTACACCCATAATTTCCCTTATTTCTTTATTTTGTATTCTATCCATTTTAGATTTTGCAGCTGATCTTAAAACATCCATTTCTGTTCTTAAAATTCTTTTCATTTCCCTAGTAGGAATTTTCCAGACTTCAGCACCATATTTTAAAATGCTCTGAATTATGGTTTGATATATTTGCAATTTTCTATTTTTTGTAATATTTTTGCTCTACCATACAGAGTTTAAAGCATTTATTGCTTGTTTTGTTTGTGCGATTCTATTTTTAATTTCCACTGTGTTATCGCCTGAATGGTCTAATTTTGTTCCTAAATAAGTACATTCAATACTAGGTTTTAGTTCTTCTCCATTGTTGAAATTTATATTTTCCATTTCTTCTCCTACACACAGGTATTTAGTTTTCTCAATGTTTACATATAGTCCCCATTTTTCATATTCCTCTTTTAGTTTTTTAGCCATATATTCTGTGTCATCGTGGTCCTGTGCTATTAATACCTGGTCATCTGCAAAATTTAGTGAATATGCATGTGTATTTAGGATAGGTGTGCCCATTTTTTTACATTTTTTCCTCCAGTCTCTTAGTACTCTTTCGAGATAAATTTTGAATAGAGTTGGAGATAAACTGCAACCTTGCCTTAAACCTTTTGTAACAGTAAATCCCTTTGTTATATGATTTCCAACTTTTATATTCGAAATAGATCCTTTGTATAATGCTTGTATAGCTTCTACTAATTTTTTGGTAATGTTAGAATCGTCTATAAAGTTTCCCATAACATTTTTTGGGGTATACTATCATATGCTTTGGTTAAATCGACAAAAAGCAAATGTTAATCTCTGTTAGTACCTCTTTTTTTTCTATCATTTGTGTTATGCAAAATATATTATCTGTGCATGACCTACCACTTCTAAAACCAGATTGTTCTTCCATTTCTTTATCCAGGTATTCTATATCAACCATTTTACCTAGTATAGTCCATATATTCTACTTAATGTACTCGTTACTGATATGCCTCTATAATTTTCACACTTTCTGTTGTCTCCCTTCTTATGCATCGATGTTATAATAGCAACTTTCCACTCTTCTGGCACTTATTCGCCATTTATTATTTTATTAAACAGTACAGAGGTAATTTCCAATAACTTCTGACTGTCACTTTTAATAAATTCTATAGCAATATTTCCAGGGCCGGCATTACTGCCATATTTCATTCTCATAATTTCCTTTTTACAGTATTTATACCAATTTCGATTATGTTTCCTGTTTCCATAAAATAAAGTAATAATAATAATAATAATAATAATAATAATAATAATAACAATAATAATATTTATTTATATACAGATTTTCAATGTTTATACATATTTTTGTGCCTTAAGTTTTATTTTTCTTCTCCACTCGTTTCTATCCATCCACTCCATGTCCTCCACTTCTCTTGTTCTCATTCCAGCTGTTATTTCTTACATCCATGAGTTTCGAGGTCTTCTTTTCCTTCTTCTTCCAGGTGGACACCATCCAAAGTTTTCCTGGGTAACCTTTCTTCTTGCATTCGTTATCCGTGCCCATACCAGTTTAATTGCTTATACTTACTTACTTACTCACTGGCACTATCGAACCCGAAGGTTCATGGCCGCGCGGACATAAGCTCTCCATATATCCCTATCCCGAGCTAATGCTTTCCAATCATTCCCTGTATAATCTACTTCCCTCAAATCATAGTTAATGTTATTCTCCCATCTCATTCTTGGTCTACCAACTGGGCGTTTTCCCTCTGGCTTTCCTACAAGAAGCTTCCATGCACGTCTTTCATTCCCCATACGTGCAACATGTCCTGCCCATCGCAGTCTACGAGACTTAACTGTTCTTATTATATCTGGCTTCCTATAAAGACCATGTAGTTCATTGTTATGTAGTCTTCTTCATTCACCTGTCTGTTCATCTCTCTTTGGTCCAAAAATTTTCCTAAGAACTTTATTCTCAAATACTCGTAATCTCCTTTCCTCCCTTAAAGTAAGAGTCCATGTTTCGCACCCATACAATATAACTGGTAGAATAATAATTTTATATATTTTCAGCTTAACGTTTTTTGAAAGGAGTTGGGACATCAAAAGTCTCTGCACTGCATAATAGCATGCATTTCCAGAATTGAGCCTATGTTTAATTTCTTTCCTATTTGTGATTATTGTTCCTAGGTATTTGAATTCAGCCACTTCCTCAAAATTTCCCTCATTTGTCATTAGCTGTCCATTTCCATTATATACTGAATTTCTACGTGTGACCATATATTTAGTTTTACTGATATTTACTTCCAGTCCTAATTTCTTAGTGTTACTCAATAGTGTGTGCGTGTTGGCCTTTAGTATCTCCTCGCTATCGGCCAGTAGTACTACATCATCAGCATAAACTAACAGCTTATTAATACCATTCAATTGTAAGCCTTCCTCGTTCTCTAAAGATTTAATGGCATGCTCTAGTAGAAAATTAAATAGTAGAGGAGATAGTGCAGCTCCTTGCTTCAACCCATTCTGGATTTCAAAAGTGTCTGAAAACTGTTTGCCTACACGCACCCTACTCTTTGAGCCATTTAGACACATTCGTATAAGTTTAACTAACTTTTTAGGAATTCCGAACTCCTGATTGCTTATATCTTATGTAATCTAGTATTGAATATCTAATATTAATTTTTTCTCGTATGACAGTATTTGTTATTTGTTATAATTTTGAACATCTTGTTGCTCTCCGCAAGAAATCCATTTCCATCGACATAAGTTTTTGTTGAATTTCCAAACTTCAGCTACATATGTGACAGTACTTCTCACTATTGGATTATATATTCATAACTTATTTTTTATGGTTATATGTCTGTCCCATAAGACTCCATTCATAATAATAATAATAATAATAATAATAATAATAATAATAATAATAATAATAATAATAATAATAATAGTAATAATAATAGTAATATATTATAATATATATTAATGTATATATAATAACAATATATTATAATTGAGGCGCTTAGAGGCTAAGGGGTGCAGTATTAAAAAAACAGGTTTATAGTTGAGTTCGTATAAGGAAATAACATTCTTCATCTACTCCTAACGCATATACATATACTTATATGCCTTTACCACTAAATCAAATTACGCTTCAAGAATGTAATAATGCTTCAAACTCTTTTATGTTGAAAAAATAACTTGCATCTCTTTCCTTCTAATTGTCTCAATTATTATTATCACTGCTGTTAAACCTATTTCATGAAAAACTAAAAGAGAAAGAATATTATTTAAAATATAATGTTATTAATGCAATATAATTTCATATAATATTATTATTAATATTATTATTTTTATTTTTATTATCGTTATGAAATTTCTGCGAAGAAAAATCGTGGGTTACAATGCCGGAACGAAAACCAAATTTCAGCCAATTACATCGAATTTATCGAGTCAGGTGAAAATGTTAAATTATTATTATTATTATTATTATTATTATTATTATTATTATTATTATTATTATTATTATCGTTATGGAATTTCTGCGAAGAAAAATCGTGGGTTACAATGCCGGAACGAAAACCAAATTTCAGCCAATTACATCGAATTTATCGAGTCAGGTGGAAATGTTAAATTATTATTATTATTATTATTATTATTATTATTATTATTATTATTATTATTATTATTATTATTATTATTGAGGCTGGAATGACAGAGAGATGTGGAAGAAAATGACAGTAAATTAATTGGGGGCAGGAAGATGTGAAACCTGCTGAATAAAAATATTATTTTTATTATTTTTTATTATTATTGCTAATACTATAATTACTATTACTAATATTATAACTATTTTTTTTTTTAGTTTGCCTTTAAAGAGAGGGCGTGAGCAATTTTCAGTCGAAACCAACATGTCTAATCCTTGAAAACGATAATGGTTATGACGATTATTATCATTTTTTATTTTTATCCTAAACTTAATGAATATGTTAATGATGATAATGATGGCCAGATGAGGTTCGGGAACCGATTGCGCCTTAAAGTATCCTCACATTTGTCTTACAGGTGAGGGAAAACTCCGGAAAAAAAAACATCACCCAGGAAACTTGTCCTGACCCGAGCCTGCTGCGTGACAAGGCAGCATGCTACCTCGGGACTACAGCGGTGCACTTATTACTACACTATAATCTCGATATGGAGAGCTTATGTCCGCGCGGCCATGAACCTACGGGTTCGATAGTGCCAGTGAGTAAGTAAGTAAGCTCCTTATTCGCGGTTCCCTTATTCCCGTTTTCATTATTTGCGGGTTAAAAAATTGCTACACAGCTCCTGTATTCGCGGCTAAAAGTTTCTTTATTCGCGGATCCAGTCGGTATATTAGGATTAGTGTCCTCTATTAATGCAACGGCAACTTTTTTTTTTACTGCAGCCACGTGTCGAGCGGCTTTTACAAAGAGTGATTCAAACCAAATGGACAAATTAATATCAAAGTAAAACAAACCTTATTGTCACTAAGCCTAAAGTTAGTTGTTAAAAGCCGCCGCCGCTGAATTTCAAGTGCCGCTATGTCTGTTGATAAATGCCCCCTCGCCACGAACGGTGTTTTATTGTTTTAACTTGTCATTCGTTGCAATAATTTTGATTGGGCACGCCGTAGCGTAGTGGTTAAGGCACTGCGCTACAAACCGGAAGGTCGAGGGTTCAAGTCCCGGTGGGGTCAGGATTTTTAAACTGAGGGGCACGCCGTAGCATAGTGGTTAAGGCACTGAGCTACAAGCCGGAGGGTCGAGGGTTCAAGTCCCGTTGGGGTCAGGATTTTTAAACTGACCCAAACCCTCTGGCGGCACTATGGCCCTGGGGTCGACTCAGCCTCTAACGAAAATGAGTACCAGACGCTTGTTCTGGGGGTAAAGGCGGCCGTCACGCAGGGCTGACAACCCGGCTGACAAAGTGCCGATTGTCTAGAAAAAGTGGGAGCCTTAACTTCCTACTACCCCAAGGACCTCCGGGTCTGTTGTGGGATCACTTTACTTACAAACCTTCTGGCGGCACTATGGCCCTGCGGTCGACTCAGCCTCTAACGGAAATGAGTACCAGACGCTTGTTCTGGGGTAAAGGCGGCCGTCACGCAGGGCTGACAACCCGGCTGACATCAAGTGCCGATTGTCTAGAAATAGTGGGAGCCTTAACCTCCTACTACCCCAAAGGCCTCCTGAGGCCTGTAGTGGGAATATTTTAAACACGTGTCTCTCCTTCTTTGTTGCGAATTTATAATGTGGAGTAAAAGGAAAATTGTTCAAAATCTCTCATTAATTGATTTTATTTTGATAATTTTTATTTTATTTTGGAACCTTAGAAAGTTTTCACCATATACCCATACAAATCGCCATTCCATATTCGCGGGATATTTGCGGAACATATCCCCCGCGAATAAGTTTATTTTACTGTATTTTTATTATTGTTATTATTATTACTGTTATTATTATTACTGTTATTATTATTATTGTTATCATTATTGTTATTATTATTGTTATTGTTATTATTGTTATTGTTATTATTATTGTTATTAATATTATTGTTATTGTTATTGTTATTATTGTTATTATTGTTACTAATTTATTTTCCTATAATACTAATTAGTTTTGATTAAACATAATTTTACAAAGTGATTGAAGAATTTAAAAGCTATTGTTAGCAGAGGGAATGATTTATAGCGCAGAGTGTGAGGAGGGTAAGCAGCAGACAGAAATTTGAACACAAGACACTCGATTGTTTCGGAATGCGCCGCCCCCTGGCTCAACGGGACGCACAGTAATTGTTTGTTTGTTTTTGTGGAAATTGAACAGGCCCCCTGCTATATGATCCCGATATTTATTACGTGTCCAGGAACTATTTATTTTTATCCATTATACACGTACTCCCACTCTTCGTCTATTCTGCTACACTGCCTAATCACATACACAGGAGTAATTTATTGTTCACCAACAACCTATATGTCTTTCATCTAATATATAAATATGAATGTTTGTCTGTTTGTTCGTATTTTATACGCGGCCATACCGTTGATCCGATTGTGATGGGGTTTTTTGCAAAATGTTCAGGAGATTCCCGGGATGAACATAGGCTATAAGAGAGTTGTGATACTCAACTCCTACACCCTTAAAAATCGCCGTTTGTAGTGGAAAACATGAAAAAAAAATAGCTCTTTGGCGCTTAAATGACTTACGCTCCTAAACCATAACAAGTACACAAAATTAATGTACATAGAATTGAATATCACAAAAAGCTCTACCAAAAAAAGTCCGCGGCAGCATGTTTATCTCTTACGGATAACTCACAATAACCATTTTTGTCTTTCATTGATGTCAAGCTCAGCAGCACATGGCGGGTATTCTTTTACGGATAACTCACAATAACGAATTTTGTATTTTAGCTCATTTATGCCAAGAAGATCGAGATAAGTAGATTCCCGGGCAACACCGGGTAATCAGCACGGGAATCTTAAAATAATTACGATATGCATTTATAATTATTTTTCATTTTATATATTCAACTAATCATAAGAAGTACATTAATTTTTGTCTTTTAGTTCATTTATGCCAAGAAGATCGGGATGAGTAAATTCCCGGACAACGCCGGGTAAACAGCACGGGGTATCTAAAAATAATTACGATATACATTTTTCCTCCTACGTATTTAACTATACATAAAATACATTATTTATCGTATTTCAGCTCATTTATGTCAAGAAGATCGGGGTAAGTAGATTCCCGGGCAACGCCGGGTAAACAGCAAGGGGTATCTATAAAATATACATTTTTTTTCCTTTTACTTATTCAAATAAACATAAAATCACATTATTTTTCATTTATTTAGGCGTAGCAGCGCACGCCGGGTATTAGCTAATTTGTTATAATAAGGTTTTACAACTTAGTACCCGATTTCACGGAAAGGAACAATCCAATTATATAAAAAAAATGCAGGCACTTATAAATAGATACCTGACATTTATTTTGGGAATGTTGTGGCCAAAATCCATATCAAACTAGGAATTATGGAAGATAACATTACAGGATGAGACGTAGAAGGAGATTAAATATCGCGAAAGGAAATGGATTAGACACTCTCTCAGAAAAATATTAAACAGTGTGTCAATAAGGGCACTGGAATGGAATCCACAGGGATTCCCCGTAATTAAGGAAGTCCAAAAAAATGGCGCAGAACTGTAACAACAGAAATTGAACAAAGAAAAATAATGTTATTACATTGACTTAGGCTTTCACGGCCGGAGTTACTATGATGATCTTGTAGAAGATTTCCGGGCTGTTGTCCGTGGTCTTGAGGCTTGTGGTTCCCCAACGTTTCGCCAGAGACTGCGTCCGGCATCCTCAAGGATTTTCTCCTTGAGGCTTGTAGTTCCCCAACGCTTCGCCAGAGACTGCGTCCGGCATCCTCAAGGATTTTCTCCTTGAGGCTTGTAGTTCCCCAACGCTTCGCCAGAGACTGCGTCCGGCATCCTCAAGGATTTTCTCCGTGAGGCTTGTAGTTCCCCAACGCTTCGCCAGAGACTGCGTCCGGCATCCTCAAGGATTTTCTCCTTGAGGCTTGTAGTTCCCCAACGCTTCGCCAGAGACTGCGTCCGTCATCCTCAAGGATTTTCTCCTTGAGGCTTGTAGTTCCCCAACGCTTCGCCAGAGACTGCGTCCGTCATCCTCAAGGATTTTCTCCTTGAGGCTTGTAGTTCCCCAACGTTTCGCCAGAGACTACGTCCGGCATCCTCAAGGATTTTCTCCTTGAGGCTTGTAGTTCCCCAACGCTTCGCCAGAGACTGCGTCTTGATATTGTCTTGAGACAACCCTTGAGGATGCCGGACGCAGTCTCTGGCGAAGCGTTGGGGAAATACAAGCCTCAAGACCACGATCAACAGCCCGGAAATCTACTGCAGGATCATCAATGTTATTACGTGTTTGGTAAAAATCAGAAGCCGTTGGCGTTCTTTCACAAAGGCCATTTGCTTTCAATTGACAGGAACTACTACTCGATTCCATAGGGAAAAACAATTCAATTAACAATTTACAGATTATAAGGGGGTTCGGAATCACTGCTTAAACTTTGAAGAAAAACACTGATTAATGAGTAAACATAGGCCTAACAAAATTCATGATAAAACTTCATTTATGTGTTAGTCACAGTATAAAAATTGCTGCTATAGACACTTGGAGTCTTCATCGTCGTAAACAACAACGAGTAGCAGACGCTCATCCTGCTGATGATGGAAGTTAACTTCCGAAAGGCCTCCAGTTAATATTTCATATACAACATTTTAACAAATTTGGGGACGATGGCACCTGCCAACAGGTATATTTTAATGTTTAACTTTTGTCTTATGAATATAAATTTATAATAAAAAATATTTATCTTGTAAGTCCCTCTTCAACTTGTAAAAAAACACTAATTTACTGTAGGCCTTTCGATACTAATCCCATCATCAGCAGAAGGTAGGTCTATTGTCACTGACGATGGATGAAGTTCTGGCTCATTTGTGATTATTTTGTAGAGAGAATTACATGTATTGGACGCGTTCTCATTTAAAATTAAATAACATGCTCGAAAAAATAATTTTTACTGAGGAAAATTTTGAAGAAGGGGCTGAATTCAGTTATCTTGGAATAATTAATAGGAATGAAATGTACAATGAAATTAGACATAGGCTCAGTTCTGGAAACGCATGCTAGTATGCACTACTTGTACTCTTGTCGTCCCAACTTCTTTAAAAAAAGATATTAAACTGTTTTTATCCCAGTTAGTATATGGACACGGAACATGGAATCTTACTTACAGGAGATAAAAGATTACGAGTATTTCAGAATGAAGTTCTCAAGAAAATGTTTGGACCAAAGAGAGATGAACAAACAGATGAATGTAGACTACTGTGCAATAATGAACATGATCTTTATAGGAAATCATATGCAAGTTAAGTCGACTGAAATAGGCAGGGCATTTGGCACAAATGGTGAATGAAAGAAGAGCTTGGACGCTTCTTGTAGAGAAACCAAAGGGAAAACGCCCAGTTGGTAGACCAAGAATGAGGTGGGAGAATAACAATAACCATGATTAGAGGGAAGTAGTTTATACAGGGGATGGTTGGAAAACATTACCTCAGATTAGGGATGTTTGGAGGGCATATGTCCGCTCGGTCATGAACCTACGGGTTCGATTGTGCCAGTGAGGTAGTTAGTTAGGAACCAATAGTCACGCCGCTTCATCAGACTATCCGACACACATAATCTTGATCCCAACAGCACATTGTCCTTTATATCCCGCCTCATCACACTGTATATTATTCATTATCTTTTACGGTGTCACTTACCAAAACATGGAATTCCCTTCCGCCCTATGTCAGAGACTGTCAAACTATAACATCCTTCAAAAACAAACTAAAGAATTATTTAATAACAAACTAACTTATACACCTCACTGATAGTATTCTTTTAGCAATATTAATATATTTAATTATTTATGAAAATAATATTAAGAATAACAAATATGTTTATTTGTTTTGTTTTAAATATTGTATAATCGTAAAATTAGTTTTCTATATCTCATTATTTTCCTGTTTTTTATATACACTAGACAGGGACAATTTAATATGTCTTGCTTGTATACATTTTATTATTAGTTTTAGTCTTAATTTTAACTAATATTAACTGGTTGTATTATAGATCGTAATATGTATATTAGATATTATCTTTTGATCAAATTTTTACTTAGTGTTTAATATTAGAGTTAATTAAGATTGTTATATTCTGATGTAATATATGTTTGTCCTGGTGAGTGGAAGAGAAGGCCACATGGCCTTAACTCCACCAGGCTAAATAAATCTAATCTAATCTAAATAGTCAGACATTCATTTTTCAGGCTCCACTAGATAATAAAAGTCAGAGAGACTGGGTCGTTCAACCCAATGAGAGGATGCTAAACAATGATTTGTTGATATGTCAGTCTTTAATGTCCCAGAGTGTACATTGTACTATTCATTTATAACAGATGTCAGTTGGATATTGCGTTAATGAGTAGAGGATTAGGCAGTGTGGGAGGTAATGGTTACATTCGCATAGACCATAAGAGATGAGTAATAGTGTGTAATAAAGAAACATGAATTACATTATCGGCCAAGCGATAAATCTGAAGCCCAGCTGGTCTGTCCCTCACTGGTAGTGATTATAATATCCACGCAAAACATCTTAGCAATGTTTCAATCCTAGACTCGTGCTTTATGTTGTACACAAAATTTTGTCACATCTCATAATTGGTCATTAGGGGAATCAGGGGCTAGTTGCACCAGTTCTTAAATTTATTTTTTTTTTACGATAGGGCGTTCTGTCGTATTTACAAGAATGACGACCATGATTCAACGTTCAATTTCCTAAATTTCGGGGTTGTCAACCTATAAATAACTATACTGTAATACTACAATTTAACTACCTAGGCCAGGAAGGAAACCCTCCGCCCTTTATGTATACTACATACAATACATGTACAGACATGTATACTAAAGGTAGTGATAATATATATTATACGAAATAAATTACAACATTTTAAATGAACTGAATTTTATTTGAAACAATATAAAACAATAAATACGTACTTGCTGCCATTTTATGCCTGATTGGTGTTAA